>JAUPFT010000013.1:13799624-14264624 GCA_036936625.1 Parnassius smintheus behrii
TATACGGTTTTTTTCCGTTACTAGTCACTGCTTATTGTAGTGTAGTTAGTTCTGCTCTCTACGCTCCCAACTGATGGTAAGTGGTGGGGCAGCCGAAAATGGTAAACCGCACTTACTAAGCTTAACAAATGCTGATTTTTAAGTTTCTACTAACTTGAACTTGAACGTGGATCCCATTTCGGTCATTCATTCAAAGTGCCAAAGCCAATAAAATGTCCACAGCTAAACACAGGCCTTCCTCAAAGATTATCCCATAGGAAGGATATTTAACATAGCTTTTACGTGGTAGAGGCACGCTACAGCTATATTATAGTTGTATCATAAATGGGTCGGCTTGACCGGAGCAGGACCACGCTCTCACAGAATACCAGCGTGAAACAGTAGCTTAATGCTGCTGTGTTTCGTATAGTGAATGTAGAGAACCGGAGACCATTTTTACTGGAATCAAGACATTCCATCTGAGTCCTCAGGGGTGATAAGGCATCTGCATTTTTTTTTCTTAATCGAGGTTAAATGTAGATGTCTATGGGCGACAGCATCCACTTCCCATCAGGTGGAACGTGTGCTCGTTTGTGATTGTGATGAATATACTGAATTCTCTGCGTCTGGTCTTAGGATCGCTGGATGGTTAAGATTTACAATTGAACCTGGTAAGTGTTCAATTTCAATGAATGTGCTATCATTCCTAACTAAACAATATTTCCCTTCTAAATTTAAAATATTATTTCCCCAATTATTATTTTTTTCGGTAGCAATGTGCCGCTTACCTGCTAGTTATATAATAATATTAAAGTTAAAAGTTAAAGATACAGCCTACACACGTCACACTGCTGGGCACAGGCCTCCCCTCATTTCTGAGAGGGTTTTAAGGCAAGGAAGTGTCCGCCACGCTGCCCCAATGTGTGTTGGCGAACTTCACAAGTATGAATAAAACGATATAATACACGAATTTTATCGTTTGTAATAGACTTATTTTCACATATTTAATTCCCGACGATTCGGATGCTTTATTTACAACACCCATGGTCACGGGAGGGACTGAGATGTTTGACGTCTCAATGACGTAGTTAACCCGGCTACCTTCAGTTTTTGAATATTAATTTTTGGTCCGATCTACGCAGAACGGCCTTACAGTATCTTGAAGATAAACAGTATCTTATCTTTGTACAGTATATTGAAGGCTAACTTTGTCATTGAGACGTCAAATATTTCAATCCCCCCCGTGACCATGGGTGCTGTAAAGCACTCGGGAATTAAAAATAAGTTAATTAAACGTGATAAAATCCGTATATACAGTTTTATTCTATGTGTAGTGCTCGCGTAAATTTAAGAAATCGAAATACGAAATATTTTTTCTTATTTCTCAGACATGCAAGTCTGACATGAGGAAACCTGCATGTCTGAGAACTGATTTACCACGTGATCATCGGTGTATTTCCTTCACCGCTGATCACTTGGTAAATCAGCAATTAAAAATTGTAATTAACAATTTCATTGGTATCGGTGGGAATCGAACCCGGGATGCTCGTGTCTGTCTGTGATCTGAGCTACCACGGATCAATTACAATAATAATATTATGCAAGCGAAAATTGAACTTTGCAATCATAATCCAAATAGAGAATGTTCTCTACATTATATCGAAATAATTGCAGGCTGTTCAGACACAGGGCTATAGTCTCTGCTATGTTTAAATGGGGATGCCGCTGGCAAGCTCCTTCATCGATCAATATCCGGTAGTACTTCAATTCGCCTTATTAACACAAAAATACGGTTCAAAATTCTCTGACAAAACATCTTATCACATTCACCAAATAAAACTAAACCCTGAGTGCGGAGCGTTTGATTTATTTTACAATAGCAAATATTTCCTGTGTATTTGACAACCGGAATGGTTGTAGATTTAAAACTTCGCCAACTTATATATACGATTGGCTTTATTTGGATTTCGCAAAAGTTACACTAGAAACTGGAAGTTGTTTTCGAGATTGAAATCCGAGGAGAGGAAATTTAAAATTCGTTATATGTCTCGTTCATAACAATGAGTTAATTCCGTTAGGATCTTAGCATTGGGTTTCTTATAGACTGTACAGAATGTGTAGAGGTGGTGTACTAGCATCCAATACCCTATATTGTCATGGGATTCCGTGGGGTCATAATAGCCGAGAGAGGAAAACTGAACGAGGAGATGGACAGCAGCATCTTACTGATAACACACATTAATAAAACTGCCAACCCGCCTGCAAAGTGTGGCAACTATGGCAAAATCTCCCTATGAGGCAATCATTAGGAGAGGCGTTTTTTTAAATATAATATGGGTAGCAAACTATAACCCCCGGGAAGGGTGATGGCTACCAAGCTATTTCTAATTTGTTTTGTGTTGTTAATTGTAACGTACGTGATTGTAAGTCCCGCTGGGTTTCTTGCTGGTTCTTCCCAGGACAGAGGTGTATTTTGCGAACCAGTGGTAAATGAAAAAGTGATTTTCAATAGGTATTATTTACAATCTATATTGAATAAAAAAGTTTCTGTTTCTGTTTCAAACAAGCACACAGTCCACCTGATGGTAAGTGGATGCTATGGCCCATAGACATCTACATTTATTATCAATTAACAAATAAAATAGGGATACGTTGTTCCCTGAGAGTTAAGATGGAATGTATCGTTTCCAGTAAAGGAAGTCTCCGGTTCTCTACACTCACCATACGAAACACAGCAGCATTAAGCTTCTATTTACGCCGGTATTCTGTGAGAGTGTAGTCCTAACACGGTCGAGCCGAGCCATTAGTGCTACAACTATAATATAGCTGCAGCCTGGTTCTACTACGTTTATATGTTCAGCAGTGAACTTTTATACGCTGTAATGAATGTATGAATGGATGAAATAAATGAATGAGCTAAGTTACACGACATTTGTTGCCGCCTTTAAATTATCACACATCCCAAGGGTGTCGTAAGAGGCGAGATATGAGAAACCTACCGAGATGGGCAGCGCAGTCTTTCTGATAACTTTTTCTCATTCATTAGCATTGCTTCGTTATATATGTCGCAGCCAACTAGCTTAATTAGCCTTTCAGTTAACAGCCTGGGTTTTAACCGACTTCAAAAAGAAGAAGGTACTCAATTCAACTTTGTGTTTTTATATGTGTGTCAGAACTTTTTCTAGGTAAACCGATTTTGATGAATTTATATTTGAAAGTTCTCTTGAAGTTTCTCGTGATTTTGTTTTTTAGTTTTTGAGTTATCACTAATAATGCGTATTTAATTGACTTGGACTACATTGGTGATATACAAATGTACGCGTCTTTAGGGTGGTCAAAGGGCCTCTTCAGCCGCACCTTTACCTACTGTCGCTGACAAGATGTATGTTGGGTTACGCTTGTATGATGCATCAGCTGAGTATCATTCAGGTCCCCAGTTGAACGGTGCCGTTTGGTAAAAAGGCTAGGCTGTTAAATGAAAGGCTAGTTAACCTCCTCCTGCGACATACCCACAACTCCCTAATATAAACGTTTAAAATAAACATTATTATAAAATTTGACGCTTGGCAAGCGAATTGAGAATAGCAGTACTCAACTCGCAGACTAGAGGTCTCGCACCTTTGACGTTACTCCCCGTTACCGGTCTAGGTATTTCACGTGTGGTGTAAACAAAATGGTTATAGCGCCATCTATCGAAGGCAAAAAGATTTTTTTGAAATTTCCCATAGACACCCACGGGACGATATGAAATGATGTAGTCCCTATCGCCACTACACGTCAATATTATATTTTTATATAATCAAAACTAATTATTGGTGTTTATAGTTTTAATACGATCTATCTATCTATGCAACGGAATCTTAGAAGGTAATGATATAGTATAGCATTTGTATGGACTTCAAATAATATTTCCGGGTCTGGATGTTTGTCCTTGTGAAATTCGTGTATTTCGCGATACAGGAGAAAACCCTAGTGTGACGTTTAAAAAAAATTCACTAAATCGTAAATGGCCGATCAACTCGAAATATTTGCACTCGTAGCATGGACAAATGAAAATACAGTAATTTAATAGCTTTATCCTAGTATCCTGATTAGATCACTAGGATAAAGTAAAATAGTTATCAGGATCATCACACATCATGATCAATGCGTGTTGTTGAACTTCTTTTATACTCATTTATTATTTAAATTACGATCAAGAAGAAAAACCTAAAAAGCCATTGTATCACTCAGGGCTAATTTTTCAAACGTCAAATAAAATTATCCATAAAATCAATTATAAGCTGACTGAATGTAAAAGTGAAACAATTGAACAATTTTATTGATGTAACTGTATTTAATTCGTTTATGTTGAATTTTATTTTGTGAATAAATTTTATCTGAGAATTTAAGAGCACAATAAATACTATAAAAATCGCTTTTCTACGTATGTCCTTGTATGCACACTGTATATAACTTTTAACAACTATTGACAGGACCTACATATCCTATGATAGTCTGTTGGAACGAATTGTAAATGTAAAATTATTGCGCGAATGGACTTTTTTCTACCTACGCCAAATGATCCATTTGAATGATCGACCCGAATGTTCTGATTCGTGATTTGTCTCACGAATCACAAAACTTAAACGATCGGTTCACTAGAAATGAACGAGTAACACATGTCTTATGAGGAAGGTTTTATTGGGTAACGTATGCAAATATTATATAAGGATAGTAGGACTTTAATTAACTCGGCCAGGTTGCTGGTTATATCATAAAATTTACCACGTATACCAATTTACATAAACATTTTAGGATATTATTTGCGCCCAAACTTATCAACGATAGTTAATCAACAATGACCTATATTCAAGCGGGCATTATTTGAAGGCACGACCTTACTTGTAGCCATAAAACAAGCCCTCGCCCCGTGAAAAGTTACTTTTTGATATTTATCTACGTTATTCGGATAGACCTTGGCCCAAATATTGGGTCAAACAAATACCAACTTATGTGAAAATGGTTAGTAGTGCGTGATAATCGGGGCCTGATAATTTACTCAGAACTTTGTATAGTTCAACAAAACCGAACACTAATCTATCGCAGTGTATTCTACAGATCTGTTATATACTTTACCAACTTGTTATGTGCGTTACTTCAGAACATTTTTCTAAGTAAACCGATTTTGATAATTCTAATTAAAGCTCATAATATATATGTATAGTTAAATTCTCACTTGGTCCCACATAAATTTGATCAAGATCTGACCAATAGTTTTTAGTTATCCTTGATAATGTATATTTAATTAATGATATTAATAGTTACTTTGCAACCATCCGCTAAATTAAATAAAATGATGTGTCTTACCTAGTTTGAAGAGCACCTCCCGCCCTCCCTCAATTGCGTGCACTAATCCTGTCACCACCAATCCCAGCACTACTACTCCCAACACCACTACTCCTAACACCACTACTCCCAACACCACTACTCCCAACACCACTACTCCCAACACCACTACTCCCAACACCACTACTCCCAACACCACTACTCCCAACACCACTACTCCCAACACCACTACTCCCAACACCACTACTCCCAACACCACTACTCCCAACACCACTACTCCCAACACCACTATTCTAGGAAAGACACCATCGACGATAATACGACACGTGTTTCGCCTCTACACGAGGCATCTTCAGGTGATGTTGATTCCACGGCGGCTAACCGCTCTTCAAACTGGGTAAAACACATCATTTTATTTAATTTAGCGGATGGTTGCAAAATAACTATTAATATCATTTATCATAATGGATATCCGCAAAGTAACGCCTGATTCTATCAAGTATATTTAATTGAATTCGACTATCAATATAGTCGAATTCAATTAAATGAGAACATCATCAATATGATGTTCTCATTTTATTTATATTGAGGTCAGTTGTACTATATATATATATATATATATATATATATATATATATATATATATATATATATATATATATATATATATATATATATATATATATTATTAATTTTACTACTTGTTTACACTAATCTATAATTATTTACAATTCCAGGTTACCACTCCCTTGGCTACTGTACGGCTTGATCTACGGCGAGCCGGTCCGAGTGAATTCGAAGGGCATGGTCTGCAGTATCGTACTACTGTTCGCTATGCTCCTCTTCGTGATCCTCAGCATCGCCTGCTTCCGGTGGAAAATGAACAAGGGCTTAGGATTCACGATGTTCCTCCTATACTTTGTCTTCGTTGCGGTTAGTTTAGGTCTGGAGTATGGATATCTGCATTGTCCCAGCGAATAGAGCTTTTGTGATATCTGAATTTGGATTAAACAACTTAAATACGATTGATTGTCAATAAATTAGTCCAGAAGATGATAAAACAGTATTAATATTTCAGTACAGTTCAGTACAGTTCGTTTAATGATATGAATTTAAAATTTACAATATGCCAAAATTATATAGATTATTGTAAAATGTTTATGTTCTTTGAATGAAAGCAGAAAATATTCGACGAATGATAAAAAGAAGTTTTTATTTTTATCTATTCGTTAATCGAATTGCTCAAGTAGCACGAATAGAAGTCATTGAAATTTCACATCGTTATCGTCACTTATAAAGCATTATTATTACTAACAATACAGAATAATTTTCATCTAACAGTTTATAAAGAACAGCTACATGTTTTCATTATATATAAGAAAATTTATTTTCTACAATCAAAGCCTTAGTCATTAACTTATTAAGTAGAGATAAAACGAATAAATAACTGAGTGATTTTGTTGGAATCAAATTGAAATGTGTCGTTCGAAGCACAAGTATTGATTAAATTTTTAAAAAAAAGTTAGGGCTAAATACGGGTGTTATTGTAAAGTTCGTAACATCCCAAAGATTAGAACATTGGCATGAAATAGAACATTGGCGACATTTTGAGTGTTAGTGAGCAGACTCGCATAAGAATACTAAATTGAAATTTATAGCCATCAAACGGAGACTGTAGATTTTTAAGAATGTTATAGCTGTTCAATAAAATCGATGACGCTTTTACAATAATATTTAGCATTTTTGCTGTATTAGTTCAAATTGAATAAAATGACGTAAGTAGTATTCTTTTGAGCGTGTTTTAATTGATTAGCAGTTTATTTTTGTATATATTTTGATTCTGTAAGTTATACAAAGATGTTGGAGTTGTTCAAATTATTGTTCAGATTGTTCACTCTAATTTTAACAGGTCGGAAAAGACCTACGGTCCATGCATATTGTTTTAATTTAGTTGTATAGATATATTGATATATTATTAAATGTTACCATATCTTAGAAAATTGCACGAAACAAAGTCTGCCTGACCTGTCTGCATTTAAAAAAAAACATAGGTTTCTCACTCAAAATAAAGATTTATTTATAGAAATTAGGTTTGAGAATCGTGAAGTACAATGAGTACAATGAATAAAAATAGGTCCTGATTCAGTATAACTGAACGTTGTTACTGTCTGCCGCATATAGGTACGTCAATGGTGTAAATAAACTTGTAGTAAATGAGTATCGTGCGAGCGGGACAAAAGTTGCATGATATGAACTTTGTTGTCTTTCCATAAAATGTGCCTAAGAGCTCTTAGGGGCTCAGCAGGAATATTTGCCTACTTCGCTGACATCAAAATAATAGTTACTATGAATTACATAGCATCTTATAAATAACTTTTATAAAAAAGCTACCACGGCTCATAAAACATATGACGCAATCTACTACATAGTGGCAGTCATTTTGATATCAGAAAAGTTTGCGAATAGGCCTGTAGATGTTAGTAATGATGTTTATGATTATGAATCATGTTTAATGTATTACATTTTCGTCTTATAGCAATATTAAAACATAATTATAGTGGATTTTACAGCACAATGTCCCGCTCTAATCTATTAGGTCTGGTGTCGACTATATTAATATTGTTAATTATTAGATATAAAGATCCCAAACCAAATACTAGATATTAAATTTAAAAAAACGTGACAAAAACATACATTTAATCAGAGGAATGAAATTATAATCATACTTGTATGCTCCGGTATTAACAACACTTTCTTTTTTGTATGCTCTTTTTATCACCGTCCTGAACTAGGCCTTGCCCATTAATTTTAATAAAGCATTTTAATGCGTCCGTTGTTCTTACAGTTTAAATAATACAAACCTAAGACAAAGAGCACGTTAATATTTTAGTTTAAAATGTCATTTTCCTTTTCATAGCTGATGGTGTGATTTAGTCGATACCGGGCCAAATCTTTGTCGTGAACTTTAGTTAGTCTATGTGCGATACTAACAGTCAATGAATCTTGAATAATTTATCTTTAGATTCTTATATAAGTGATAACCTTGGCATAAAATTTTCTAAACTAAAACATCATTTTATTTTACATTTTGTTGTATACATTATCATTTCTCATTTCTCGATAATTAGTTCCCTAGTATTGATAATTTAAATTTTTGCTCACTTATCATAATAATAATTTGGTACGGTTACAGCTAGGAATGCCAGATCTCCAGATCCCAGTACCCTTAATTTTTAAGTTGTCACGTGTATTTGGCAATAAGAAATTACTGAGTCCACCAATTTGAATACTTTTGTAGTATTCAGAAGAGATTTTAAATTAAAACAATTTACTTCAAAGTTCAGTCTAGTTACTATCTCAGCTTTCTTTAAATGAAAGGGCTGGGATGTGGAGAAAAGCTATTTGTCTGGAGATTTTGAGTTTTTTCGGGAGTCTGGAGATCATTAAAAAAGGTCGGGAGGAGTCATCTGGCAACCATAGTCATAGCTGCTCTCGGTAGTAAAATTCTTAATATTTCTTGTAAGACATTACATAAACCGTCCGTGTTTTGTTCTTTCTCATCTTAACACGATAATTCATCCATATCATTTAATGCTACTTCACATGTTAACTATGTTCTTCACTAGCTGTCAAAATGTAAACAAACTGTAAAAAGAGACAAGTTTAACATTTGTAAATTCAATTGTTGAATCCCCACAGAGTTTTATATTAATAACCCGCCTATATGACATAGCAATAAATAGAATAGAATAGATAGTTAATATTCATATAGTTATTAAGCTTTAACATTTCAGACCATTGTGTAGCGCTCAAATCGTGAAGACAATTTCAATTATTTCTAAATCTCCGCAAATATAAAAGTTCTTAAAATATGAATGCGCACAAATATAACGTGAAAATTTAAAACCCAGCTTTGGATATATAGAAACTAATTTCATTTTATCAACATTTCCAAAATTGACTCCAACTTAACTCGGATCAGCAAACGTACTAAAGTTATACAAAGTAAACGATTTTGAGACAAATATTAACATATCGATAAATACTGGACAATCAAGTAGATCAAATTCTGTGATAAGGACATACTTATGGCATATGTAAAAAGATGTCTCTATCTCTATTTCACACATATGTACTTCTATATAATAAGCTTATATTTGATTATAGATTTCTGTAGTTCGCTTAGCGGTGCTACTATCGATCAAGCAGTTTCCAAATCATTAACTTTCTATCGTTGTTCTACTACTTCTTCTTCAATAACTTTAAGAAGTTCTTAATGATTTAATTAACTCTCCATTTTTAGTTTAATATAATCAATATATAAACAAAATAATAAATTATATTTGCTGATGGAACTGTACGATCCTTAGTTGGCCACTCTATAAAATTTTAAGATTCGAACGAACTTTCGCTCTGTTTTGTATAAAAATTGCTATATAAATTCAACAGTATAATATTCATAGCTCATCTAGGAGTCTTAGAGATCTATAAAATTAAAATTATACCAATCCCTTACATGTATAAATACTGGGAAGCACCAAATAATGAATTATATCGCCTATATCGCATCACGTTTCTGTATGCTAACAATTATATCAAGTCGTTAATATACACTAGGTTTTTATCTATCTCTTGAATAATTATGTAAGTAGAAACTGTAAATTATTCATCCTTCCATTATTATCCTAGTTGGAATCGAGTGTGCGTCGAGTGACTTTCATATGTATTTCATATCTCAAAATATACCTGTACGTGAAGTTCATTCGACATAGTTACATCAACAATGCATTTGTTTTATACCAAATAGCACGAGCCGGTTTAGATTAATGTTTCAAGGTTTGTTAATAATTATTAGAATCTATCAAAGTTAAAACAACGGTGTCGCAGATATTTGATATCTTTTACCTACATAAAATACATAATCTTTATATCTTCTCCGTAGAGTAAGAACTAGGCTTAAAGCTAATTATAAAGTTTAACTATGTTAATTAACAAAATGAAATATAATATCCAGGTAGTGTTGTTACTAGAGTGATGGTTTTTATATAAAATTATGAGGAGGAAAAGATTTAAGATACTAAAAAAATTACGTTGCACTTTGCTCGACACGATGACGTAACGACGAACACCATGACTGTAATTTTGTATTTTAGGACTTGTTTACTTTACAATCGGCTTTAAACTATTCGTGTCAAGGAAAGTGTAATGCTTTAGTCCACGATTTTTTTAGCTGACACATCTCGTTTTCGTAAGACAATATCTACAAAAGTATCTAAAACATAAAGTTTAACGGCACCTCTTTCTCTTAACACAGCAACTGTTTATAGAAAGAGTGGGAAAGTCATCTTTAAATATTCAAAAAAATCTAGTAAAAATAATACTACCATTCTGCTATTATAAGATAAGAACAGTTTTAACAAAAATGCCGTTAATAACTTAAATATTGCATAAACTCCTTACATTGTTAACTTTCCTAAAATCCTTACACAATTTTCGCAGAATAATAGGCGTTTTGAGTAATTATAAACTTTAATCAATATTTACGAAACTGTTTAAATTCAAGATATTTCCCGAACTCGAGATGCCAGCGTAGATTGTTAATAGTGATATTATTAATTAAGTAAAACTAACAAATGTTATTAATTTTAATGATGTAGATAAGTCTAGGGATTTTCATTATGTTGTAATGATAAACGGGAATGCTGTGGAGATACTGGTTCGATTTGGTTCAATGCAATGTTATCCAATGTTGTGATTTAAAAATATTTTAGCAGTATTAATATGAATTTTATGTAGAATTTGTGAGCTATTTGTGTTGGTAAGTTTTATGTAAAACTGTACGGTTTTAAAACCAGTTTGGATCGACCTATTTTTCATTACAGATAGTAATTTTCTGAATTAAATATATATAAATGTTACAAATAGGAAAATTTTTAATATAGTTTAATAACTTCCTATTCGAAATATTTGTTGTTTATAAACTTTACTAGGTGATATGCTAATAGGTGGATGCCCTCTCAGCCCAAGAGTTCGTCTGGATAGATACCACCCTCTCACCTAAAGTTACAGCCATGGCACTGCTGTATTCCAGTCTTAAGGTTAAAGAGTATAATTGCAAGCTGAGAGGAATTCCATCTTAGTCCTCAGAGCTAACAACGCGTCTTTGCAGTGGCCACTTACCACCAGGTGGACTGTAAGTTTATTTATCATATCGGTTTTATAAAGAAAATTCAACACACCGAATATAAAAATCATTTTTTTTACTAATTTATTAATTGTACTCAGTTACTAAGTGCCCTTTATGGAACTTTCCAAAAAGTCTTTTTTCTTTTGACAGAAAACAAAATAAACGAATTTGCAGAATTTATCAAAAAAAGTTTTGTTAATTTTATTCAATATATGAGCCTGTCATGTCTGTATGAGTGTGATTTGTTGAGACTTTTTTAAGTTCCAAAAAGAGCAATTACTAACTTAGTACAATTTGTAAATTAGTAGTAAAATCAAAATGGTTAGTTAGAATTTTGGTTACATAGAATTTTTATAAAGATTTCTTCAATTAAAAAAACTAAGAATAATTTCAAGTTTCAATTCAATTAGTAATTTACATTTTTATGAATAGTTTAAAAGCAAACATTACGAATAAGTTGAGACATTCACAGAAAATATTTTCTATATTTATGTACCATTACGCTAAACGACCGTGTTTTTTAAAATATTATTATAGGCAGCTAATGCTAAGAAGCGACTGTAGCTTATGAACATCCACTACCAACTGCAAATAAATTGGGCCACAGATGTGTTGCCACCACTGAGGACTAAAATTTTTTAGCGAAGAAATTGAAAACGAAGATGAAGTAACTGTAATTAAATAAGGTGAAAGAGGTTGGTAAGTACAAACGCTAACATTTCTGTCAGAGAGCCCACTATCAAATCAAAAATATAACTACTACTTACGAAAAAGTCGCGTTGTTATTATTATTAACTAATTTCTTACAAAGCTTTTTGAAAGAAATAAAAAAGTATTTAAAAGTAACAAGCAAGAACAAGCATTTATGCTGGCATTATTAAGAATTAGCTACGCCGTAGCAATCATTTCAATATGTAGCTACGCCGTAGCAATCATTCAATATGTGAGAGATTACAATTAAATTTTTAATTTAACTTTGTGATAGTTATTTATTTTATAACATAAAACGTTACTTACATCGGAATACAAGTGACCTACCTCTTCAGCCTCTTTCTAAAAGATATAAACGTCTTCCCGAAACTAGAAATTCATTGATATAATTTCGTAATACGTTTCTTCAAATAAATCGAATGATTACTGAAGTATATTAAAAGAATCGCAACGTGTTGTTATTAAAAATATATATTGATACAGCAACTGGTTTTAAAAGTGTACAAATTATAAAAATGACTCCACTTCATTTGGTACTAGTGGAGTCATTATCTTCGTTGAAAGCTTTTGTTAATTGTTGGACTTTAAGATAGTTTCAGAGTTGAATTAATAGTTTATGAAGTCCAGATATTTATCAGGAGTTGTCTGCAGATGGAGTTATTTTCGGTGTGAGCTGAAAAGTATAACGGTGTTGCCTGTGAGATGTCTACTGTATTATGGAAAATAACAATAAAAATTATAAAATAGTGAGTTTTGTAGTACTTATTTCTTCAACAACCTGTGTGTAGAGATCACCACGCTTTCTAGGATTCTTCCCTTTGAATTGTCATTAACTGTTACTTGAATCTTACTTGTTTCTTTTTTTATATTAAAACTATTTGACTAAACGAACTAACAGTACACCTAATGGTAAATGGCTTATCCAGCATAATTATAACAATGTAGCCACTGATGCCTCAACATACCAGAAGGTCTAGATAGAATGTCTCATAAGCTGAACTTGCAGTGGCTACTCTAATGACTGGAAACAGCATTAAGTACACATTTTCTTGACAGCAGCGATTATTAAGAGAATGGTGTGTTAAAAAACTGACCCAGATGGAGTTCTAAATAGAAGAAAGTCTTTCCACCACTTAAACAATTCCATTATACCTTACAATATCTCAGATTAAATTTGTATTCTTGGAGTGCACTGCTAAAAATAGGCCTCCATCTTAGATTTGAAGAGGTTTCGGCATTATCGTCACGCTGAGTGGATATATCATTGTACCCGATATATATTATGAACTATGTTATAATGCTGCTTCTGTACGGTAAGGTTAAAGTTACTATATTTGTTCTTCTGTCTTCTTTTTTAGCCTGTCGAAGCCCAAAGCTGGGCACGTGCCTCTCTCGTTGTAGGTGGTTTGAAGATTGCAGTACCGTCTCGCACTTTTGATGCTGGTGCCCGACATCGGTCTGACTATTTTCCATCTCACGTAAAAAGATGATTATAACGCCATCTTTTTAACGTCTCAGGATCTTTCAAACATTTATCTTAGGAGTAGTTGTCTCATTAATTAGATAACACATGGGATGTGACGAGGTAAGTGAATTATTTTTAAACGCCAATACATACTGAAATTATTGAGACAGAAAACTCTACTATGACGAAAGTTCTCGAAAAATAACTTAGAAAGAACCAGAGAGCAATTATTGTCTATCATCCATAGATAATAAATATGTATAGATCTACTACGACAGATGTAGATATCTATGGGCCTCAGCACCCATATCATCAGATGGACTGTGTGTTCGCTTTTCTCCTATATCAATATAAATTTCAAATTGTCTTCAAATTGATATTACTTTTAAAAACGGGTTTGGGTTTGTGACATCTTGAATGGTACATATAGGTACATAATAATAGATGGGTAGAGTCAAAAGAGCAGCAAGACTCGGACGACGTTTATCTAAAAATATGGATAAGGGTGGTGTTTAATTCCAAATTCTACATGCACTAAACGAGTTAACAACACTAGAATAAAACGACTGTTTCGATGCTTTCGTGATTAGAAAATATTTTTTCTAAATATGACATAAAATTTAGTACGTACGGTCAAACTCTAAAGCAATTTCAAAACAGGTATCGACATCTGTAATCGATTTTAAGTAACCGTAAACAGGTGGAAAATTGTGAAAAAAGTGATAGGTGGATAGCTCATCACATATACAATCACAAACACAATATCTCACTAGTCGAATTTTGTGACATGCTAGGCAAGTAACACTGTTAGCACATTCTTTTTTTATTATAAGTCATAGATAAGAATGGCCCCCATATAAGTCCCAGACCAGCTCGAGTGAAAGTATACGACGTAAAAAAGATCATTCATAATAAAACATTCTTAAATAAAACACAAAATGAACACGAATATACTATTTATTTTATACACAAAACGACTTACTAATGGAAAAACTATTATCAACAACTAAAATGTATTTTATTACAAACACCTGTAGTAAAATAAACCAAGGGAAAAAATAAACCTTTATTTATTTCCGGATTTCAATCAACTTTAACCGTCGCTGCAGTTGTAAAATACAATTGTTGCTATAAAAAAACTACGTTTAAAGATAAACAAAAGAGTGTCTTCTTTATTAATAATGGTATTAAAAAAGAGTACGATTTTATGTTATATAAATATAAAAGATTCCGGAGTCATATAAAATTGTATCAAAAACCTGAAACGGTTTTCATCAGTAAACTGAAGTGGCAAAGAGCTGGCCATATAGTTCGAAGAAATGACAGTTGATGATAATGAAATTCTCGAGTGGCAGCCTCGTACCGGTGAGCGAAGTGTAGGGTGATGGTTGCAGAAGCTCTAAACAATTCTTGGTGGCATCCCTTAAAGAGGGTTACGTTCAGAAGTGGACTTTTGATGGGCTCTAAAGATAATGATGATTTGAACATATTGCATCGTTACGTTTGTAAAATCTGCCAACCTATTTTATATGCTTTGGTATCTAGTGTTCGGTGTTTACTAATGGTATTTATTAAGTAATTTTATCACCCTCCACTTCACTCGCCCATATAAGGCTATCACTCGAAAAACTCATCATCAACTGTCGTTTCTTCAACTCTTTGCCACTTCAGTTTACTGATCCGGATACATAAATCTAAATATCATAATAACAGTATGTAGTACTACAGATACTTATATACGAGTATTTACTTAAAAGGAGACCTCAACACCTATTTTTTTTTCTCTTCATACATAATCAAATTGTAAAATATTATTATGATCGACCTAAATATTGCTTTATTACTTACAGGAATAAAAAAAAATCTGTATCTTATCGCGTTTGTTCTTAGTTTTCATTTATTTTTAAACACGTACGACGGATAATTTCATATTGCAAGCAAAGACCTTCTCTAAATAAATTTTTCATTCTAAACATTTATAAAAATAACATGGCATAAAATATTAAGAATAAAAATTATTTAAGTATTTTATACTGATTATTGATGTCATTCATGACTTTTTTTCGTTATACGAGGATATATTATATGTCTGTGGTCAGCAGTAAGATCAAAAGTTTACTGGACTTTAGCCTCCTCCATGGGTTTCCTCATTTTTCCATAGTAAGCTTCGCTTGGCAGACAGGTTTGGCAACCGTAGTTTCTTATTAATTGGGTTATTAAAATTTTCTGACCATTTCAATTTAATTTCCTTCTGTCGTCTCTTACGAACTCACGTTATGGTATGAGATAGTAGATTCACTTCACACACCAATATACAGTGACATTACTATATTCTATTACTTAACGTGATTATTTAAGTGCAATAAATTTAATTCATTTTTATTTCAAAAATATCCGATATAACATCGAGTTAATATTACTTTTAGTTCTATTATACTATTAAGACGAAAATTTTGTTTAATGCTCATAATATCAAGATTATAAATATATTTGAATTTGCGTAATATTTATTTACGTATTAACATAGAGATCTTATATTTTTAAATACGATTTTGCCACTCACATCACATCTAATGAATCAGATATTTTATGTAATTATGTATTTCAAAAATTTGTTTCGTAGTTTAGTCACAAAAATAAATGTTCGAAATATATATAATTGCCGATTGCTAAGGATAGTGTTTTATATTGTTCTACCTGATTGTACATGCAATACAAATATTCAATAAAATAATAAAAGTCTTTACAGAGTTCAAAAAAAACCAATTCAATAAGAAATGGATCGAGTAAACGGTCAAATACTTAAAGATATAGAGCACTTTTAAAATATCTGCATAATGCTGCGGTATTTCATCAAGATTTATTCATCAAGATAATATGGCCACGAAGAAAATCACAAGTGACTAGCAAGTTTAAATAAACCTTCTTTGATAAACTTCAACTTAAAAGTCTAATGTCTAAAGGTAACGTAATAAACAACTCTACTTATAACACGATAAATTGACAAAAATAACAAACAATTTTTAATCAAATTCATTAACATTAACTTTGAAATCCAACATTAACTTAAGTAATAAAAACCCCATGGGATTCCACAACTTTATTTTATTAGACTATTTAAATTAATCAATAATTAACTAATTAAATTAAATTAAGAATTATAATTAATCAATATTTTTAAGTTTGTGGATATTACACAACTTCTAAATTTAAAAACAAAAAGTCGTCACAGGTCAATAATATACTCCCGCCTCTCAATCTCAACACAGCGGACTTATTGACTCTGCATTCCTTTAAATCTCTCTGATCAATCCTAACGTCACAGGATCACTACATCCATTTCTTAACGGCTGAACTGTTTAAAGATGAGCGTAACGAAGACGTGCCCTGCAAAAGATAACAAACGCCAGCAGAGCTGCAAGCGCTGCGCCCGCTAACAGAGTAGTTTCATCTCTGCGAGTTCCCCCCGCTCGCTCTACCACCGCACTCTGAAACAAAGTAATCGTAAATCTCTAAAGTAAAGCTCATTCTTGTAAAGAGACTCTGAATCGGATGCTGAATTTACCTTTACTCACTTTATCTCACTTACTTTGATTTTCATAAATTTGTAACTAGCATGTATGCTCTCCTTAAATTATTATAAATAAATACATAAACTTGTGCATACTCGGATATACTAAGGATTGGAGAGCTTATACACTCGCACCATGACCTCTATAATACAAGTACGCTGGACTGGCTGTACCATTCAAAATGTCTGTACATGAATTGAATGGTCGTTACAGGTAGAGGCCTACCCGTAACGTCCATTATATTTATGTATCATATAGGTATAGGTGGGGTATAGAATTTTTATCGATATATTTTGTCTACTGTCTTATCTCTATTATTAATTCTGTGGACGTGTTATGGTGTAAAGCAAGTCCATATATAGAGGTTAGTGACGAGCACCTTTAATATACTACAGCATTTAACTAAGTGGAATATATTTCCCAATTGCGTCACGGCCAAATATATTATATCAACCTTACTACTATTACTTACTTTCCTACTTAGTTACCATATAATCGATGATTATCGCTTACTTAAATATGATATTAATTATCTCTACATCGTGAGGAAACCTTATATTTCTTATAATATTTTGAAGACATGAAATCCGCCAACACGCACAGGGGTAGCGCAATGGACTTTTTTCTGGATCTAAAACTCTCCCAGGAAGGATGTGTATATGGTTGTAACTTTACTTTTTTAAATATCTATACACTTGTTTTTTTCTAGTGTAAAATCAGTAATAAGAAGTTTCGTATGGCGAGTGTACAAGACCGAAGAACCTTTTTACTGGAATGCGTAGTCGCATTGGGATGAGATGGGTCTTAGTCCCCAAGAGTGAAAACGCATCTGCAATTTAAATATTAATCAATGGAAGATAGACAAAATCGATAATAAACTATATGATTGAATATCACCCTTATTCTATAATTAATAGTCATATTCGTCTCACCCATCCTCCATGTCGATTGGCCCATGGCGTGGCATACTGCGCCACGTGCCTCGCTGCCCAGTCTGCAGCCCGGCACCAGCCCCCGACTCTCACAGCCCGCGCGCACACCTCGCACAGAAAGGCCAAGACCACCAACGCTCGATTCTCTACATGACAACAAGCCTGAAAATAAACAATATTGATAAATGCAGAGCGATTAGTACGTAAATAAATAATCAATACTACATTGGCGGTACGGTGTAGAAATATCTACAACTCCATATCCTCGTGGGTGTCGTAAGAGCAGCAGCCGATTTCTGATAACAGTTCAAATAATAAAATAAACTTCGATTAGAACTCGCCAACCCTACAACTTTCCAACCCTACGTCACCAAGCGTGGCAACTGCGTCAAATGTTCAAATGTAAGTGTGATCTACGTTCAGCAATTGTTAGGCTATAGTGCTAATTGTGATAATGAACAATAATGAACATTAGCCGTGTAGTGGCGGTTAAGAATATCCACTACCCCATATCTTCCCGTGGGTGTCGTAAAAGGTGGCAGAGGGAAACAGGCAGGAGATGGGCAGCAGCATCTTCCTGATAACAGCAACTGTACGACAAAAAATTGCGGTTGCCAACCCGCTCGCCAAGCGTGGCAACTATGGCAATATACCCCCCATGAAGAATTACACAAATAGACCGCCCCCAGTCCCCGGCGGCCCCGCTATTCCTGGCTACGGTGGCGACCATGGTAAGGGCAGGGCAGGGGGTGCTAAGAATCTCCGGTGGAGGTTCGGTTGCCACCTACGACGACTCGACCTGGGAACATTTAACGCACGTACCCTGAGGACTGACGAGAAGATCCTGGAGCTGGAAGAAGAGATAGAGAAGTTGCGCTGGAATATTATAGGATTATCCGAGGTCCGAAGAGAGGGGGAGGACACGGTGATTCTCGAATCCGGCAACTTGTTCTATCACCGGGAAGGCGACCATCTGTCCCAAGGAGGTATCGGATTTATCGTCCACAAGTCTCTCGTTAACAACGTTTTAAATATTGGGAGTGTGTCGACAAGGGTTGCGTACCTTATACTCAGAATCACCAAACGTTATTCGCTGAAGGTCATACAGGTTTACGCGCCAACGTCGAAACATCCCGATGAGGAGGTGGAGGAAATGTATGAGGATATTTCCAGAGCCACGCATTCCTCCAAAACTCACTACACGGTGTTGATAGGAGACTTCAACGCAAAACTGGGCACAAGAAAGAACGGTGAGCTGAAGGTAGGGAATTTGGGATAGGGCAATGGAACTCAAGGGGCCAGCAGCTGGCCGACTTCATGGAGAAAGAGGGACTTTTTATGATGAACTCTTTCTTCGAGAAGCGGCCCCACAGAAAGTGGACCTGGTCGAGCCCCGAGGGTTCGGCAAATAACGTGATTGACTTCATTATGACGACCAGACGCCAACTGTTCAGTGATGTCTCAGTGATCGCAAGGGTGAAAACTGGCAGCGATCACCGAATGGTTAGAGGCACACTGAACCTAAACGTTAAGTTGGAGAGGTCTCGTCTAATGAAGTCAACGCTCCGTCTCCCTCGTGCTCTAATCCTGAATCCCGAAACTTTTCAGCTCGAGTTACGTAACCGCTTTCAGTGCCTAGAAGATTGCAATGCAGTGGACGATATGAATGACAAGCTCGTGGAAACTGTCCATGCAGTCGGAGCTAAGTTCTGCAAGACCCGCCGCAGAAGAACGCAAAATCTCTCCGATCACACTCTTAATCTCATGGCTGTTAGACGGGAGATGAGGCTGCAATCGTCAACAGATTTGACAGCATACAGGCGACTGAACAGACAGATCTCCAAATGTATTCGGCGAGACTTACGCAACTTTAATACTGCTCGTATTAAAGAAGCGATCGAGCGGAATCAGGGCTCCAAAGTCTTTGCCAGAGATCTGTCTGCCAGAAAAAGCCAACTATCAAAACTGAAGACTGAGTATGGCAGCATCGTTTCCGCGACACCTGAGATTTTGAGTGAGATTGAGAGGTTCTATGGGCAGCTGTACACATCATCGTTGAAGCCACACGCAAGTGTGAGTAACGATCCAAGAGCAAGTCTTATCCGACACTATTCCGATGATATCCCGGACGTCAGTCTGAGCGAGATTAGAATGGCTCTCCAGCACCTTAAAAACGGCAGGGCCCCAGGCGAGTATGGAATTACAGCGGAGCTTCTGAAAGCGGGTGGAACACCGGTACTTGAAGTCCTTCAGAGGCTTTTCAATTCCGTCCTCCATAGTGGCACTACTCCGGAGGCGTGGAACAGACGTGCGGTGGTCTCGTTCTTCAAGAAAGGTGACAACGCCCTCTTGAAAAACTACAGACCGATATCCTTTCTGATCCGCGTCTACGTGCTGTTTTCGAGAGTCATTACGAATCGTCTCGCACGCAGACTCGACGACTTCCAGCCTCCCGAACAAGCCGGTTTCCGAAAAGGCTTCAATACCATAGACCACGTACATACCCTGTGGAAGATTGTACAGAAGTCCGAAGAGTACAATCTGCCACTTTGCCTGGCATATGTGTACTATGAGAAAGCCTTTGATTCCGTCGAAATTTGGGCGGTGCTACAGGCCCTTCAGTGGTGCCAAGTTGACTATCGGTATATCGAGGTGCTGAGCCAGTGTTTGTACAGTAGGGCTACGATGGCTATCCGAGTACAGAACCAGAGTTCGAAACCTATCCAACTGCAAAGAGGTGTAAGACAGGGTGACGTTATATCCCCGAAACTCTTCGCCGCTGCATTGGAAGACGTTTTCAAGCTACTGGACTGGAAAGGATACGGTATTAACATCAATGGCGAGTACATCACTCACCTTCGATTTGCCGACGATATAGTCCTTATGGCAGAATCGCTGGAGGACCTAAGCACTATTCTCAATGACCTCAATGGTGTCTCCCAACGGATAGGTCTTAAGATGAACATGGACAAAACAAAGATCATGTCTAATGTCCATGTCACACCTATGCCGGTAGTTGTTGGGAGCACTATGCTCGAAGTTGTTGACGAATACGTTTACCTAGGACAAATAGTCCGACTAGGTAAGTCCAACTTCGACCGAGAGGTCAATCGACGGATTCAACTCGGCTGGGCAGCGTTCGGGAAATTACGACACATCTTCTCGTCAGGTATACCTCAATCTCTGAAAACTAAAGTGTGCAACCAGTGCGTGTTGCTAGTGATGACTTACGGATCCGAGACGTGGTCCTTCACTGCTGGCCGTATGAGGACGCTCAAGGTCGCTCAGCGAGCTATGGAGAGGGCTATGCTCGGAGTTTCTCTGCGTGATAGCCTCAGAAATGAGGATATACGCAGTAAAACCAGAGTGACCGACATAGCCGAACGGATTAGTAAGCTGAAGTGGCAATGGGCTGGCCATATAGTTCGAAGAACCGATAACCGATGGGGAAGAAAGGTTCTCGAGTGGCAGCCTCGTACTGGTACTGGCGTAGTGTAGGGCGACCCCCCACTAGATGGAGTGACGAACTGGTAAGATATGCAGGAAGTCAATGGATGCAGGTGGCTCAGGACCGTGCTTTGTGACATTACTTGGAGGAGGCCTATGTTCAGCAGTGGACTTGTGAAGGGCTGTAATGATGATGATGATAATGGTAATGAACATGTGGACTCAGCCAACACCATGGAACAGCGCAGGGGTAACTGCTCTATAAGAGTGCTCTATTGCCCGCAGTAGGACGTATAGTTGCGCCACAATTAATGCCTGTTACATGACTACACTAGTTACCACTAGCATCTTCTAGTATAGCGTAGCAGAACTAGGAGAGTCAAGACCCTCCCAGAAATTTCCATGGAAGAACTTTCTAGAACTATCGACACCTAGTCAGTCGGGACCGGTATGGACTCGAACATTCTGGATGTTTCTACAGTAGAAGTTTCTGGAACTTTCTGCAGCCCTATATAAGGCCGATATTGACCGTGACCCGAGTCAGTATTGAATTGGCGATTCAAGCGAATACTTCGAAGCGATATGACTGCGAACTAAAGTGATCAGTAGTACAATTGTGTTTTGTTATTAGTGTGGTTTGAAGTTGTAATTAGTGTTCTGTAATTAAAGAGTCAATTCTGGTAATTCACACGGCGGTTTTCAATTGTCTCGAACCCCAAGTTCGTAATAGTGTTTGTATATATATCCTATACTATTAAAAGAGCAATTCTTGTATATAAATATATATATAATCGGGATCTCGGAAACGGCTCCAACGATTTTCATAAAATTTAGTGTCCGGGGAGTTTCGGGGATAATAAATCGATCTAGCTAGGATTTATTTTTAGAAAATCTCTTTTTGTCCGTGTTTTTAGGCAATGAAAAACTGCTAAAATATCGTTAGAATAAGAAGGTAAATTTTGACGGATTGTTAGTGATTATAAATAGCTTAATTGGTATAATGGTCGGCCACAGAATCTTAAAACCCCGGTTCGAGCCCAGACCGACCGACCGACTTTTTATAATTTTTCTTTTTCTTTTTTGAGAAAATCTATTTTTTCGAGCCCTTTTTTTAGTATTTTTTAAAAACACGAAAATTTAAATTAAAATAATTTCACTCATGATTTTTTATTCAAATAACCAGTTCCGTTATCCGTATATTTCATCAGTATGTAATTTGTATCTAAATATAATTTCCAAAACACATGAATTAAAAAAATCGAGCGAAAAATACCGAGCAAATCTCGGTCAACCAGGTACTATGAAATATATATATATATATATATAAATATAAATATATATATATATATATATAATATAAATATAATATATAAATAAATATATATATATATATATTTATATTTATATTTATATATTCATATATTCATTTATACACTCATTACCACTACAGTCAACACCGCTACACCCAACACTTCTACACCCAACATCATTTTAACCTCTACGTTGGGAAATATAAATCACCGTCAAAATTTTGTCGCATGTGTCTCTTTTAGACTATTGATTATCATCAAAAAGACTACAATGGCTAACCGCTAAGTTAGAATTGTAAGCGTTTTCACTATACTTCTCGTACGCAATGTAAAAAAGTACAGCCTATTTATTTACGTCCCACTTCTGTGTATCGTACTCGAACCTCTTGTTACAGAAATTGTTTTAGGGTAAGGTAAGGTCCACCGTGTTGCCCACATGCGTGGTAGTCTTCACAACTTTTCTAAATATTTTATATAACTTCTCAGACAGGCTACACTACGTCACGAATCACTACATTTCCCTTCACCGTCGAACACGTGTTAAATCAGAACATAAAATTTATATTAACTTATATTTGTGCCAACGGAGATCGAACCCACAAGGTGTATACAGAATTTACAGCGATAGCTTAACTGAGCTACCACGGCTCTTCTTAACACCAAAGTTATCGTAGTTTTTACCATAAGTCTATAGTTTTCACTCACTCACTACGTAGTGTGAACATAACTTATAAGGTGTAGTTTTAGAGAAAAATAACCCGAAACATTTTGGAAGCAACTATTTTCAAAATAAAAGAGAATATTAATTCTTTGATGCACAATATAGTGGCTGCATACCTGACAAATCTCCTGCATAATGTCTTCAAATGCCACTTCATCGAGACTCAATAACGGTATGTGTTCTGCCCGTGAGGCCAATATTGCACGCGCTTTGGTCTCCCTGAACTTCCTCGCGGCTCGTTCCAGTGCCCTCCAATCGCGCCAGTACATCCACCAACCCCTGCAAATCACCAAAAAATGATTAAGGATTGATTTTATTTCGAATTTTTATATTTTTATTTAATCTTCAACGTTACATTCTTTGACATAATAAAATATAATACGTTCATCCTAGTTCGAAGACCTTGGTTGTTTGGTAAGAGTGCCCACAGCGCTACTGTACAAGTTGGTGGACATGGTAGAGTATCGATGGTAGAGGCATACTGCAACAATATTATGGTTGTAGCACGACAGGGTTGGCTCCACCGGGGAAGAACCATGCCCTCCACGGAATACCAGCGTAAAATAGCAGATTAGTGAAGCTGTGGTTCTTAAGGTGAGTGTAGAGAACAGGCATCTCGGTATAGGACGCATTTCACAAAGTGTAGACAGGAATTTCATGCCTTAATTCTTCCCTCACTTTTACACCATATTAACACATATGACAACCAGGTGGACAGCGGGTTTTCACACCTTTGTTGTTAATATTCCACGCATTACAACCAAACATCCTGCTTCTGCTTTGGATTACCAATACACACTAGCATACAATAAACGTGTGGAATAATTTATCCGATAACAATCTAGGTGTCTTCAAGGCAAGAGTGAAAAATTTGGTACAGTTTGTGTCGTTGATATAGTTTTTAATAAGTAAAAAAGTTCTATGATATGGTAACGACCCGTGGTAGCTCAGATAGTTAGCGCTCGCTGCAAATTTCAAGTTCGCCAACATGCATTGGGGCAGCGCGGCGTCCACTTCCTTGCCCTAAAACCCTCAAAAAATATGAGCGGAGGCCTGTGCCCAGGAGTTGGATATATACTTCTCATCAAAAAAATCGAAATACCTTGAAAGTTTATGTTTTGTAAGGATTATCAGTTAATTTTATTATTTACGAATAAATATCAAATGTCGCT
This sequence comes from Parnassius smintheus behrii, assembly GCA_036936625.1. NCBI lineage: Eukaryota > Metazoa > Arthropoda > Insecta > Lepidoptera > Papilionidae > Parnassius > Parnassius smintheus. Next base: position 13,824,449 of record JAUPFT010000013.1, read on the forward strand.
TAAGGGGATATAGTAAGTCAGCTCAAATTCTAATTTCGACCCCACTTCCCCGCACGTTGTATGCTATGTACCGTCATGTTTGTAATCACTAATTCTGTAAGTAGATAGGTCGTTAGATACTTTTTTCGGCGCTGATTCCTCCCCAAACCGTCCACGAACCACCACCATAACTGACCCTTTCTTCAATGCAGCATTGTGCAAAGCATTCTCCATTTCTTCTGTAGACCTTGTTCCTTCCGTCGTTATCATAGAGCATGATCTTACATTCATCAGAGAACTTTGCTCCATTGGAGGTATGACCAATTTAGGTGCTCACGTGCAAAGTCAAGGCGCGCTCTTCGATGGTCCTTTGTATTCCTGGATTTGCTGGCTTGTGTGGTACCAGTGCACGTTCCTTTAACCTTCTTCTAATTGTAGAGTCACTTACAGTAACCCTTCGTACAACTTGAAGCTGCTGCTGCAGTTGAAATGCATTAAGGCGCCGATTTCGTAAAGAAGTTGATACAATAAATCGATCATCTCTCTCAGAAGTGACCCGATTCCTGCCAGATCCAGAACGGCGCGTGAACATAGGTACCAGTCTCTCGATAGCGGTTCTAGACTCTATGAACAGATGACAGGCTTAGATGCAATGTTCGAGCCACAACACTCTCTAGTATATAGTCAGTAATCTATGCACAACACGCTGACTAAGTCTAGAATCCAGCAATGCCACCACTTAGGCGGCTTCTGTGGGCGAAGTATCCATATGTTTTAGGAAATAAAACTTTTTTCAGACGTCTTAAAGTCACAGTAAGCAAATTGAAAACAAAAACGTCAAAGATAAACGCAAATTTTTAGTTTTTAAACGTGAAATGGTCTCCAACTGTAGACGCACATTTGTCTCAAAATAGTGATTCATTTCATTTAGAGGATAAACAAATGAAATTCTAATTTCGAATTTTGAATTTTCGCTTACCATTTTAACGGCCTGATTGCCAGCTATTCAATAACGTTTTTTTTTTCATGGAATGAAAACTCTTTTGTATTAAATTAGGTGTTTCAATTTTTTTAAAAATTAAAACGAAGGTGTTTCGATTTTTTTGATGAGAAGTACATATAAGCTGTTTTTTTTTTTGCTTTTAAAATAGTTCTCTTCATGGTGATACTTCCCTACGACGCTAAACTCTTGGTCGATTTACCAAGAGTTTAGCGGCGTAGGGATGTATGTATCACCATGAAGAGAACTATTTTTGCCACTTCAAAGTCGTCTGGTTTGGTACCAATTATATATTTTTGTTGTCAATCAGAAACGCATCCATTGCCATGCTCCGATTTTACGTACACTAACACAATCTATTTTAGTCCTCACGGGGTGGCATCGTATCCGTAGCCTCCTTTACTCTGTAAATAAAAATCCTAACTACAATCAGAGAGGCCAGTGTATAGCAGTAGACTTATACGGAATGGAGAAAAGAAGTAGGAACGCCATATATGACAATGAGTTTGAGAATTATTTATCCATACCTCTGATCAGGCTTAGCCGATACGATCATACACGGCGGAGGCCTCAACTCCTCAAGCCTTAAATGCTGCAACAGCAGAGCTCGGAATAGACGTACTCCCCGTTCTTCTTCTTCTCCCTGAATGTAGCTTCCCCGCCAGTGACCCTGACAGTCATCGGGGCGTTCTTCGTCCAGCGAAACTTGCCGGAGTAATGGTGCTCTTGGTGTGTCATACTCTTCTAATGGCTGGACGCTGTAGGCTAAACGAAATAATTTAAAAGTGTTAGAAGCTTGCAATAAATTTCGCAGTACGCAATTTATCTAAGTTCGATCCCCGCCGGCACCAATGAAATTATTAATTGCAATTTTAAGTGCTGGTTCACCACGTACTCGATATCGATACTTGTGAAAGAAAACATCGTCCCGCATGTCTGAGAAACAAAAATATTTCAAACGCCTCATTTCTCCATAATCATCTTAAGAAAAAGCGAAGACCTGTGCCCTATATATGTGTAGGAAGTATGTAGGCTTTCAACTTTACAGTCTAACTAGGTGAAGTGTTAGAGGAGGTGTAAGAAAAGACTTTCACTCTAAACGTCAAACGTCACCACCACACTCGGTGGAACCAAGCCGCGGCTGTATTATAGCTGCAGCATGAATCTGTCAGCTCGACCGGAAAGGGACCACGCTCTCACAGAATACCAGCGTCAAACAACAGCGTAATACTCCTGTGTTTCGTTCGGTAGTATAGAGAACCGAAGAACCTTTTTACTGGTAACGAGGCATAAGAATGTCTCCTAAGGTTTCAAAATGCATCAGTATTTTTGGTACTTAATCTACTATAGATGTAGGTGTTTAAAACCCACAGCATGCAGTTACCCACTAGTGGGTTGTGCGCTTGTTTGTCAACCTTATTAAATAATCATGGTGCAACATACAAACAAGCGATAGGTTACCGATTTATTACCAGCGCGAGGATATGGGCCTGGTGCTCATTAACCCTCTGACCCAGCTATAAGATATGTGCAATATCTAAGTTGTGTATTTCTTGAAAAGACGATATTCAGCTGTAGACTAAATTAGAAAAAAACATGGAGAGATGGAAATATTGATAATATGTTACTATACAACAGGTAAGGGTTACTAACGAGCACTTAGTGCTGTGTCGCGGGGAGTCACAGTCACTTTGACTTAAAGTGATGGAGACAGTACGAGACTCAACGGCAAATTAAAACAGAGCAGGGTTTGAGTACTTGGGCCATAGACACTTACATTTATCCTCAAATGTGTTCGTTATATCCGTTTCCCGCCACTCACCATATAAAACACAGCACCATTACGCTGCATTTTATACTGGCCGTGGTCCTTTCTGGTCGGAACGACCCTTACGTGATACGACAACGTCCACTCACTACTACTGTAAAGTGCTGTAATGAACAACTGTAAACTAAAACCTTAATAAAAAAGCTACAGTGCGCCATAAACCTTAAGGGTTCAAAAGTAAGGCAGGATTTTTTATGTTAAACATAGTATAAACATTAAATAAATATTATACTGACGATTGTAGGTAAAATCCCATTATTTTGCGTGAACTGTGAAATTCATCATCATCACAGCCCATCACAAGTCCACTACTGAATGAATTAATGAATGATTTTTTTTCAATATAGATTATTGCATATTACTTATCGAAAGTCAATTTATTTATTTACCACTGGTTCTGAAAAAAAACCTCTGTTCTGGGAAGAACCAGCAAGAAACCCAGCGGCACTTTTTTTTAAACATATTTCACTTTACAATAATTTATTTTGTAGAATTTTTGAATGAATTTTGATAGAACCAGCATGGTAGCGATCACCTCATTCCTGGGGGTTATTTTACTTTATGTAGTGTTTGATATTATAATAACCATTTTTGTACAATTTTATTAAATTATCAATTTTAGTAAATCATTTAAACTTGTTTAATGACACATTTTGTACATTTTCTGGGATTTTGTTATAAAAGCGTACACATTTCCCATAAATGAATTAATAATTCTGTGGAGTCTAGTAACCGGTATTACAAGCAAGTTTATGTTTGTCCCTAGTCTTTAAAGTATGAACATCATTATTCTTAAAAAAGCTATTTATGTTTTTATGTACATACACTACATTTTCATAGATATATTGCGATACCAAAGTTAAAATGTTCTTAAAATATTTCTCTAAGGGACTTTTGCCAAACAAATATGACTTCAATGTCAATCGCATTACCCCATAACAAGATTCCATAAGCCATTAAACTATGGAAGTATCTAAAATAAAATAAATAAAACTATTATTTACGGATTTTATCGCGTTTAGTTCAATTTTAATTTATTTTTAGTGTCCCGACGTTTCGGGTGCTTTACAGCACCCGTGGTCACGGGAGGATTGAGATGTTTGACGTCCCAATGTCATAGTTAGTCTGGCTACCTTCAGTTTTTGAATATTAATTTTTGGTCCGATTTACGCAAAATGAGCTTATAATATTATGAAGTCTAGTGGTATGTTTGGGTTTATGTTTAATTTTGTAAATTATAGGATTCTAAGCAAATCAACCAAGTCAACGCCAGGACAATACACAACCGTTGATCATAGACATAAACGATAAACAACGTACTGTCTATAATTTGTCAAAACATACACTGGACGAACCGACAATGAAAATATTAGCGAAGGGAATAAACTTCGCATTAACACCGCGAAAAATCCCGTACGAAGAAATTATCTGCAGTGTCGAGGATTGTCTGTTTAAGAATAATATCGGTAAGGAAGATTTAGAGGCTATACGTCAAGATATTTCATCCTTGTTACGTCGTTGTTCAGTGCCGAAACCAAATCTTCCTAAAGACGAATTTACAGCGCTGAATAACTTACGGAATAGACCAGAGCTCACGATTCTCCGCGCGGATAAAGGAAATGCTACGGTAATAATGGACACGTCGGAATATAATTTTAAAATACAACAACTTTTATCGGACGAAAGTACATATAAAAAGGTCAAAACAGACCCTACAACTAGCACGCTTAAAACAACTAGCGATTTAATAAAGAAATACTCCGAAAAATTAAATCTCGACTTAAATTCGCTAATACCACCATGTACCAAACCGCCGAGGTTGTATGGGTTACCGAAGATACACAAACCAAACGCTCTACTACGTCCCATAATGAGCCAGATCCATTCACCAACTTATAAGCTGGCACAATACTTAGCAAAAATACTATCACCACTAAAAGGACATACCAGAGCACACACAAAGGATTCATACCATTTTGTGAGTGAGATAAAAGACCTACATCTCCCTGACAATGAAACTATGGTAAGTTTTGATGTTCAGTCACTATTTACATGCCTATCTACTGTTGACTGCATCTCAATTGTAACTAGGAAGCTAGAAGAAAATAACATGCCTCAAGAATACGCAATATTACTTGAACACTGCCTCACATCTGGCTATCTATTGTGGAAGGAGGAGTTCTACAAGCAAGTAGATGGTGTGGCGATGGGCTCACCTGTATCTCCCATAGTCGCCGACATATTCATGGAGGACTTTGAGGAGAAAGCCCTTCTAACTGCTCCTGTAAATATAAGGTTCTACAAGCGGTACGTAGACGACACTTTCACAATTTTACCATCTAACAAAGTAACTGCATTTTTAGACCACCTTAACTCCATAAACTCTAAAATAAAATTCACAATGGAGTTAGAGGCAAATAACTCTTTAGCCTTCCTAGATGTTTTAGCCATCTGGAATCCTGATAACACTATTGGTCAAACTGTGTATAGAAAAAAGACCCATACCAACCGATATCTAAATGGTGAATCTCACCATAATCCTTCACAGTTAGCTACCGTGGGTAAATCTTTGTTTCAGAGAGCACGAGGGATCTGTGACAGAAAACATCTGGCCGCCGAGCTTCAGCATGTCAAGCAAGTACTGCAAGACAACAAGCTTCGGGTCCCGCGCCTACGTTACAGTGAACGAGTGAAGCCGGCCACAGTCGAGTGCGCGCCTGCTGTACTACCGTATGTTAGAGGAGTCACAGACAAGATTGGCTACATCTTGAAGCGAGCGTCCATTAAAACATACTACAAGCCGCCGAAGAAAATTAGTCAATTTTAACCATCCATCAAATGCAATATTCCTCTACAAGATGCAGGTGTGTACAAGCTAGATTGTGAATGCAGTCTCTCTTACATAGGTCAAACAAAAAAATCTATTAAAATCCGCGTGAAGGAACATATAGCTGACGTGAAGCACCGACGCTCCGGGAAGTCAGCAGTCTGCGAACATGTTCAAGATCATCCCCACCATTACATTAGATTTAATAAACCACAAATCTTCGCAAAAGAAAAAAGATTCCTACCAAGGATGATACGCGAGGCTATTGAAATTAAAAAACATCCAAATTTCAATAGAGAAGATGGATGGGTGCTGCCAGCTGCTTGGGATCCTATAATTTACAAAATTAAACCCAAACCCAAGCATACCACTGCAAGACTTTATGATACTATAAGCTCATTTTGCGTAAATCGGGCCAAAAATTAATATTCAAAAACTGAAGATAGCCGGACTAACTATGACATTGGGACGTCAAACATCTCAGGCCCCCCGTGACCACGGGTGCTGTAAAGCACCCGAAACGTCGACGAATTAAACGCGATAAAATCCGTAAATAATAGTTTTATTCAATGTGTAGTGTTCGCGTAAATTTAAGAAATCATTAAAATAAATTAATCGAGCTGTCTCAACATTGGTGAGACTTCTAATCTTTCGTACAGCATATCACAGAACTAAGTCTGCCTGCTAATTTTGATTATTATATAGATAATTAGACTGAACATAGACGTCTCCTAAGCGCAGAGTATAGTCCGCAGCCACCTGTACTTATTAAATTCCTGTATCCCTTACCAGATCATCACTCCATCTAGCGGGTGACTTCCCTACACTATGCATATCGTACAAGGCTGTAGAGCCGTGTTAGCTCAGATGGTTAGCGCTCGCTGTAAATTTCACAGTAGGCGAGCAGCTCGGGTTCGATCCCTGTCGGCAGCAATTAAATTGTTAATTGCAATTTTTAAGTGCTGATTTTCCACGTGTTCGGTGGTGAAGGAAAAAATCGTGAGGGAGCCTGCATATCTGAGAAACAAGATAAAATATTTTGAAAACATATGAAGTTCGCTAACACGCATTGGGGCAGCGCGGCAGACAGTTCCTTGCCCTAAAACCATAACAGAAATGAGGGGAGGTCTGTGCCCAGCAGTGGGACGTATATAGGCTGTAACCTGAATGAGGTTGTCACTAGAAAATCTTTCTTTCCATATTTTAAAAAACCAAAAAAATGAACTGAGCATACTTTTTTTAATTTATAAGTTTTATTAATATTTTAAACATAAATTTCATTTTAGAAAACAATAAGTACATTATACATTTTTTGTTAATGTGTTAATATCTGTGGTTTTTATATTTTTTCTTGGACTCTAGTTACTACTTTTAAAAAGCCTTGTGTTAGGAGAACAATAAAAATTTAAAAGACTCGGAACTGTGTCGAACTGCTTATAACCTTAACATTTTTCTAAATTGTAGACACTAAATAGCTGACTAGGCAGACGTTGTTCTGCCCTTTCCTACAACCCTTTGTCCAATAAAAAAAATTCACATTGAAAACGTTGAAGGTCACTTATCGGGATAAAAACTATCATATCTCTCAATTTGGTCCAAACTACAGTGTACAAAATTTCATTGCAATTAGTTTAGTAGCTTAGGAATTTAACGCGGACAAACAATATGACAGGTAATTTTTATATACAAAGATGTAAAGAATATGAAATATAAACATTCATTCACCATCATTCATCAAGGTTTAACAAAAGTCCGTTGCAATACTTAGCCCTCACAGATTGCCGGAAACTGGTTGGAAACCGCTGTTTTTTCATTATTATTAAGTCGTAATCAGGAAGATTTTGTTGCCCAATGTCTTTTCTCTCTTACGACACCTACCATCGTTAGTTTCTCTTAAGGGGAAATATAATCTCAAATGGCTTAGCAAGATCCTTCGTTATAATATTGCAGCATTAATTTTGAAATAAATATATGGTAAAGTTAAGGATTAATGTTAAGGATTATGTTAGACGGAAACACGATTTCGTAAAATTTTCTCGATAGAAAAAAAATCCAAAGTTACCTCCAAAATAAACAATAAACCGCTGTTATTCATAAAATACTTTAAATAAGATCATGAAACTTTGCATACTAACTGAACTAACTATAAAGCAGTGCTCATGTTATTTACTTTTTTTAAAATACCATTATTTTCACTGTAAAAAGAATTTACCTAAACTATCGGCCTCTTGAAGCGTGATTCCTGCCGCACGGTCACTTCGCTTCGGTCTTTGAAGGAGGAGGTTGTGTCGCTTACGATCAGAATACACATTACGCAACAGGACGACGTAAAATTAAAATGGGAAATAACCGTAATAAAAATAAGAAGCGACTGGCTTGGCGTTAAGTAACAGGCATAAATATTATAAACCTAATGAAATAAGTGTCTAACGACCTTGCCACTTACAGTATTAGTAATTCCAAACATGTCGGTACATATCATACGACGCGCGGGCAAGTGGGGACGAAATTAGAATTTGAGCTGACTTACTATATCCCCTTAAGGCGCCTCTACACGGCCAATAATAATGCATATTTAATATGTTAGCTAGTGTACATTCTTTACATTTTTTTATAGCATTGGGTGACAAATGGGCACACAGTCCACCTGGTGGTAAGTGGATGCTGTGGCCCATAGACATCCACATTTATCCTCAATTAACAATCAAAATGCAAATGCTCTGTCACCCCTAAGCACTAAAATTGAATACCTCGATTCCAGTGATAAGGGTCTCCGGTTCTCTACACTTACCATACGAAACACAGAAGCATTACACTGCTATTTTACGGTGATATTCTGGGAGAGCGTGGTCCTGCACTGGTCGTGCTGACTCATGTGTGCTACAATTATAATATAGCTGCAAAGTGACCCTACCACGTAAAAAATCACTTTTCAAAGCAGTACAGTATAGTGGCAACGCAAGAGAAAGTAATTATCCTTGTCATCCAGTAGGTATCATGAGGTGATAAGAGGGAAATGAAAAAGTAGAACGACACATAATTGTACGTGGTAGAGTCACGCTGCAGTTGTATTATGGTTGTAGCACTAACAGGTCAACTCACCCGAGGAAGGACCGCGCTCTCACAGAATACCAACGTAAAATAGCAGCTTAATGCTGCTGTTTCGTATGGTGAGTGTAGAGAACCGGAGGCCATCGTAACCTCTATGTCGAATACCCTCCCTGATCTATGGGCTAGAGCAGTAGACTTTTGAGAAAATGTAATGAATAAATGAATTAATGAATTATACATTATTTATTTTGATTTTTAAAGTTATACGTGGTAAAGCAACGCTGCAGCTATATTATGGTTGTAGCACGAATGGGTCGGCTCGACCGGGGAAGGATCTCACTCTCACATAATACCAGCGTAAAATAGCAGCTTAATACTGCTGTGTTTCGTATGTTGAGTGTAGAGATCCGGAGACCCTTTTTTACTGGAAACGAGGCATTCCATCTTAGTCCTCAGGGGTGACAACGCATCTGTATTTTGATTCTTAATCGAGAATAAATGTAGGTGTCTATGGGCACAGCATCTTCCTATCATCAGATGGACTGTGTACACGTTTGTCAACCCTATTCTATAAAAAACCGTTAACGTTACAGGAACGAGAGCCTCTTCTATAGATGACTTCATAAGGGGGATATCTGTCATAGTTACCATGCTTGGCCAGTAGCTTGGCGACCACAGCTCTTTTGTAGTTGTTATAAGAGAAAAGAGAAGACCATGTGGCCTCTGCACCTTAAGATACACACGAGACGATATGGGGTGATGGTGTGTAACGAAAGTATTTTTCATGAAGTACCGTTTCTAAGAGAACTGAATGCTATTTTATTATTTTGAAAATAAGTTTAGTAAAAATGTACGTTGTATATGTATATTCTTACTGCAGTTTAATGTTTAAAAATATTATTTTCCAAAGTGACATATTATGCTACATTTAAGCAATTTTGACTTCGGAGAAATTAAATCAAAATAACTTCTAGACATTCAATTATAACAAATAAAGTAATTAAATTAAGCGAGTTATTGACCGAGTCCATCTATTTACGTTTACAATCATATCAAAAATAAATATGACAAAGAAAATAACCTCAACACGAAGCAAAACGGTAATGTTTCAGTCGGTACACTCGTACGTACCTTGTACAGCAGCTAATGGGGGCACCAAATCCATATCTTAGAAAGGACGTTTTTCACAACACAGGTCGCCTTCCAAAGGATCAGTTACGCGAAGTGACAACACAAACGCTAAACACCGGCGACCTTGGCTACATCATGTCACGTCATGGCCATGACATATTTAACGACGCATGCGTATTAAACGCTAGGCTAGGAACTTGCGAGGGTTGCCAAATTATGACGGAAAAATACTTTTTTTTTTCTAGGATATTTTTTGCAGAGATGTTATTTATATTCTTTGACAGATATTCGGTACTTCATGTAAAACATTCTTCGTAGAATACAGCTATTGTTTTACTTCTGCAATGATTGTAATACTTATATTATTTTTTTTAAAGCATAAAGAGGACAAACGAGCACACAGTTCAAAAAAATGCATAAGGGTATTCGGTTCTCTACACTCACCATACGAAACACATCAACGTTAAGCTGCTATTTTACGCTGGTATTCTCTGAGAGCGTGGACATCTATAATATTGATGCAGCGTAACTCTACCACGTTTAAAAATTCAAATTTAAGGTCTTATTCCTAAACAAACTCTTTCTTTAATGAAATGTAACAAAAATTCTGAAAGTCGTCACCATCACAGCGTCAAGCCTGTAAACCCTAAGAGACTAGTCGGAGTTCAAAATGCAGCAAACTATTCGAACCTCGTTAACAATACAATACAATACGTAGGTTACTCAATAAGTTTTGAGATGCTCGAAATTTAAAAATGGAACGCACCCGTGTTATATGTTTCTAAAAATCAAATTTATTTAAAAATAGAACTCCATAAGCCAATTGCTCAGTATCATAAAAAACAAAGTTCTAATAATTTTCCAACGGTTCCCGCGCTTTTCATTTAAAACGATGGATCTTAACCGTGAACATTTGCGCACTATGATCTATTACGATTTTAAATTTGGTTTAACCAAAGAATGAAGTTTACAACGGTTACAATCATCATTAGGGGACTCAGCTCCATCACGCGCAAAATTTTTAGGTGGTTTGCTGAATTCAAAAGGGGTAAAATTCACCTTAAAGATGCAAAAAAGACCCAAAGAACCGGGGCTCCGCAAACCGCAGTAACGGCAGAAAATGTACGGACTACTGAAATGTTGGTGGGAGAAGACCCACGAATCACATATACGGACATCGAAAAGATTGTAGGCATTAGTCGGGGAGCATTCATACTATCCTACATCAACATATTGGAGTGAGGAAGCTTTGTTGTCGATGGATCCCTCGTTTACTCTCCGAAAACGAAAAACAGACTCATGTGGATTGATGTCATGAAATGCGTCTACGTTTTAAAAACTGGGCATCTAGGCATGTTTCAGAAATCGTTACTGGTGACGAGATATGGATCTATCAATATGATCCGGAAAATAAAAGGCCATCATCGGTATAGGTCTACTCAGACGGACAGTTACCCACAAAACTACAAAGAACTCGCAACGTCGGCTAAAAATAGTGGCTAGTTTTTTTTCGCGGAGCGGACATTTGTCGACGTCAATGCTAGAAAATTGTAGGTCAGTCAACTCTGAATGGTATACTACAGTTGCATTACCCAAAGCTTTTCAAGCTGTGTGGGAGAGAAGACCAAATACCGGGCTTCGGGAAATCATGCTGTATCACGATAACGCCTCTTCACATACCTCCCTTAGAATAAAAGCATTTATTTAGGAACGACTGCCCTGACTTAGCCCCTTTTGATTTCTTTTTGTTCCCAAGAGTCAAACAAAAAATAAAAGGTAAGTTTTTTTCAAGCGCCGAAGAAGCGATTTCCGACCTGTCGGATCAAGACTGGCAAAAGTGTTTTCAGAGTTAGTTTAGGTGAATGGAACTATGTATAGAGCATGATGGAGAATATTTTGAAAAGATGTAAAATAAATATTAATAGTATCTACAACACTTTTTGTATATCTCAAAACTTATTGAGTGTCCCGCGTATTACCACTTAAAATATAAAAACTTTGGCGAAAAGCAATATATAACTTAACCAAAAAATATGTAAATTAAACATAACCCTATTTAAGGAATTTCTTTGGCGCGTCCCTGTACGGTGATAAACTATCAGGTGGCCAGAAACCATTAGTCAGGAATGACTCTTTGTATTATGCAGGAACCCGGAGTAGGGTAGACTGGATACGGTTGTGACAAGTTTCACTGGATCGCCGACAATTTTGTTTGTATGCCACTTAACTGGAAGAAAGACGTATTTTATGGTAAAGTATACATTTAACTATGTAAAAATATAAAAGTTTTGCACCTAAATACAATGGTTAACTCACACAAGGAATATTTCAATTACCACGTTATAATTTCGACTCTACTCCGCTCTACATAAAAAGTACCTCGTTGGTTTGGTAGTCGTTTACGTGACTGCTGATCATATGATCCTGGCTCAAATCCCGAAACAAGTAAACTCATTTAGTAGGTTTTTCTGTAAAGAAATTCTAACTCGGAGTGAGGATGTTGGTGGTGTTTAACCCCATACGTCGGACAGCACGTAAATCAGTGGTGTGATTGTGTGATTCCCTCGCAGTCATAGACCGATGGGACGGCAAAAGGGCGTAGGACCAACAGTTTAAAATACTTCCAAGGCACGGGGGTGAAAGACCGTTTTTTTCCTGACGGGGCTGCTATTGCGAATTTATTAAATAAAACCTAATAACCGATTTTTGACTGACCCGGGATTTGAACTAGGGTAACTACATGATTAATTGCGCAAACGACCACCAGACCTAAGAGGTAGTCCCGGATCACTTCATTAGCCACTAATGGTTCCGTAACCCTCTCAGAAATGATAGAAGCCTTGGGACATATTTATGCTGTAGCTTTACTATACTTATGGATAAACTTTATTTAATTAAGTAATAAGTATGTAGTTAATTAACCACGTATTTACAGTGCTTAAACTGAGGTAATTTGAATAGTTTAAAGTAAGTTTTTGTGTTATGAACTCCTAAATTAACCGACCACTCCCACATGTTTGATATTTAATTTTAATCCTGCTACACGTGTTAGGGACGCGACTGCTGTCGATTGTTTGATTGAGTCCGCCGGCTCTAATGGTCGCAGATCAGACACAATTGTCGGTTATCGGGAGCTCGGTCGTTCGTTGTGTAACTATCGTACAGGAAGGATCGCGTTGCTCGGAATTACTCTCAGATAACTCGCGATACACGCGAACAAGTGTTACGTTTTTTATTTAAAAGCACATAAAATCACTTGTGTGAAAAGTCAAAATTAAAGTGTACAAAATTTAAACTGTATTAAGTGTTTAAAAGTGTAAAATGCGACAATGCCTTCGTACGCAAAACGGAAACCATCAACGGATGAAGCAAACACGAGATGCTGCAAGAGGCTGTCGATGTTTGCGACACTCTGCGCAGTCCTATCGTTATTAATTCACACGTATAGATTTATGGAAAACGATAAATTTAAGGAAAAACTTAATTTAGAAAGTAGTGCAATCAGTAACATTTTAAAAGCAGAAATGGAAGAAAGAATTGAAGCGTTCATTTCGGAAATGACGGTCGCAACATCACATAGGCTTAAGAGAGAAGCAATGTTGGTATGGTGAAATATTTTACTTTTCTTTAGTATAAGCCAGTAGTTGTCTACAAGCTCACCTGTTGGTAAGTGGTAGTCAAGCCCTGGATGGTAAATCGCACTGTCTTTGCGTAACAAAAACCGATTCTCTCTTGCCTTGAATACGCACGGATTGTGACCGAACGGAAAAACTTTTTGTAACTTCTAATTTCATCATCATTGTCACAGTCTATCAAAAGTCCAAATAACCTAGAGATATTTGCCAGATGCTAAACATAGCAGGCGGGTTGTCAACCACGTTTCTTCACTATCTGTAGTCTCTTACGACACCCACGGTATGTATGTAGTGGATATTTTTACACTAACAATAATATTATTATTATTATTTAACATATTTAACTAAAATATATTTCATATTTTAGTTGATTAATATTGATTAATTGGGGTGTCTGAGGGTGTGCGTTAATTACGTTACATATTGTATATACCAGTTTAGTATTATTTGCATTATGCTCTCCTTCTTCATCACCAGCTCGTATTGCTGAACATGACATCTCTAGTTATAGTGAGGTGACATAATCGTTAACTTTAGTAGACAGATGTCTCTCAGCTTTGACTTGGAGGGTGATCGGTCCGGTGGTAGAATGCTCGCCAGCCAGATTACATATTTTTTAAATAAACTTTGGGATAAAAAACGTTTTTAACAGTTTAGGTTGTAGTTTTACTATACTAACTCTATTTAAGATTTTCCTTAATAAAATTTTACAAAAAATATAATTTAACTCTCTTAATATAAACCCGTACGATTTATACGATGAAGTTTCCATAGGAACCGTATCTGCGTTTAGTTGTCGTTTCTGGAGAAGGTTGGTTTTCACTCACCCATTAGTTCACTATAGCTAAATTCTGTAACTTTGCTATTATTTATTATTTATTGGTTCTTAACTTATTTTCTTAAATCATCATAAATCAGTAAAATTTAGGACCATCGTATGTAAGTAGAACTGGTTCTTAAATACAATACAATACAAATACACATAGTTTCATTTGCCAGACTTCATTAAAATGTAATAATAGTTATTACTATGATGAACGGGCTTTTAAAATTAGCGCTGAAAACTAAAATACTAAAATTAACTGTCGAATACATTTTATTTCCAACTTTTTAGTATGTAAATGAATAGTTACCTTCCCACTTTAATTTTTAACATTCTATTTATGATTATAAAGAAATCCTCAGTTGTCCAAGACGAAAACACGGTAGCACCGCATGTCGAATTCTTCAACCCGAAAATGCGAGGAGAACTCGAGGAAAAGGATGCTGCGGAGATGAAGCGTACGGGAGCTAAGGGGCCCGCACCCGGAGGAGACTCGTGGGTATGGCTAACCAGCTACTCCAGAGTCCCTGTAAGTGCTATAATTATTATATAATTAGAATTATTATTCAAACAGAAATGAATACTTTCTAACAGCAGATAAGAAAACTACTAGAAACGTGTAAAACCAGTAGATACGATTTATTTCTGAGACACATAGATTTTCTCTTGAAGTTTTCATTCACCGCCAAGCACATATCAATATCGGTATTGCCAGCTAGGACCAAACTCAGCCCATGACGCCTCAAGTACTTTCCGCACTATGAACTTTAAGGCTGAGATCTATAGACTGTATTTTGATTTTACTCAGACTTTACTTTCGAGCTAAGACAATTTCAGTATTTATTGAGGTAACTTCGAAGTCATGCAGAGCGGCCACCACTCCGTGTGATATACGGAGATGTTCTATATATACTGTTCATGATTCGGAATTTTGATAGCGTGATTTAGGCTTCGGTGTGTTTCGATTGCGGCGCGACGACAGCGCCGCCACACTCTTTATTTTTGGGCCGTTATCGTAAGAGAATCGATTACTCCATAATATCATTAACGAATGAGAAACGGTATACGTGGTAGAGCCATACTGCAGTTATATTAGTAGTATAGTTGTAGCACGAATGGGTCGGCTCGATCGGGGAAGGACCACGCTCTCACAGAATACCAGCGTAAATAAGTAGCTTAATGCTCCTGTGTTTCGTATGGTGAGTGAACAGAACCGGAGACTATTTCTACTGGAAACGAGGCATTCCATCCTAGTCCTCACGGGTGATAACGCATCTGCATTTTGATTCGTAATCGAAGTTGGATGTAGATGTCTATGGGCCACATCAACCACTTGCCATCAGGTGGACTGTGTGCTAGCTTGTCACCCAATCCTATTAAAAAAAACGGAAGATAAGCAGCAACATCTTCCTGACATCAACTGAAAATAACAAAAGCAATTGCAGTTTTAAGTTCACTTGTCAAGCATAACAACTATGGCATATATTCCCACTATGAGCTAATCTTAGGGGAGTCTTATTTTCAGCAGTAAACTTTAGTAGCCGCCAATGAATAATAATAATCTTTATTGACATACTATGAGGTTACAAATATCCTATGAAGCCTCTGAATCCCAAACTAGGTAAGAACCTGTATGTCAAGATTCAGCACCTTTTTCGATATTTCTCAGTCTGTTAAATTTATGTTATGACAATTTTTCAGTATGTATGTGTGAAAAATATTTCGCTTTAAAGTAATTTTCTTTATTTTCAGTACAAAGTTGTGCAAGGCTTCTGCAAAGCCACACAGGATTACTGCCCTCCAGGTGTACCGGGTCCTAAAGGTCCTATCGGACACCGTGGACCAGTGGGGCCGCCAGGTTTAAAAGGTATTTAATCAAGAAATAAGCATTGATAGCTTGCGTGGTAATACGTAGCTGTAGCATGAATGGATCGGCTTGAACAGTATAGAGCCACGCCCTGATAGAAAACCTGCGTGGAATAAAAGAATAATGCTGCTGTGGCTCGTGTGTAGAGAATCGGAGACCCTATTTTCAGGAAAGAGGCATTCTATCTTAGTCCACAGATAACGCATCTACATTTTTATTTTTCATTAAGGATAAGTGTAGATATATTTAGGTCACAGCATACTCTTACCATAAGGTGGACTGCGTGCTCGTTTGCCACTCTTATTTTCTTTAAAAAAAAAGACATTGCCTAATGTTAACGTTACAGACAATAAAGATCTCACTGATGGGCACAATTGCTTTATTTCTGAGAGGATAATGAAGCACTTAGTGTGCTGCTACAGTGCGTATAAGCAGTCATATCTTCGTAATATTTCGTTTCTCAAACATGCATTAACATTAAACACGCGGCACTTAAAATTGCAATTGGTAATTCCGTTGGTATTGGTGGCGAACGATCTCAGGATATGTGCGTGCTATGGTAATAGCAGTGAACGCAGAGCTAATGAGCTATCATACAGAAAATAAAAATATATGTTATGTTCCTAATAAAAACAGTTATTTTATACAATCATAAATCACAAACGATCGAGCAGTACCTGTGATAAACTTAAGTGTACTAAAAAATAAAAGTAAAACCACAGATACCTTCCCACTCTAGGGAAAATGTGTGAACGCGTCTATGGGAACTTCCAGGTAGAAGGAACGTAATCATGAAGGAATTGAAACGTAAAATAAACAGGTGGCTTATACAAGTCTCTACAATCATTAACTCTTATAGAAACCCAGGTATACAAGTAAATAAAATCAACATAAGTTGTGACAGTCACGTCCTCTGGCTGTCGTATGAGACGACTAAGAAAAATACCATAAGCTCTTATCGCTTCCGAAATATGGTGGTTGAAAACACTCGTGTAAGCCAGGCGTAAAATATCAAGACTAGGAACTATTAGCAGTGTCAAAGGTGTCTACGTCTATTAAGTACTGCTTTCATCTGTCTGCTTGCTGGACATGGCGATTTTAAGACAAATTCTCCATAAAACGGGAGAGGCTCCTATCAAGCAGTAGACTTTTAAGCCTGATGAAGAAGAAGAAGAAAAATATAAAATGCATATGGCTTATAAATAGCTTATGTTATTTCTTGTTGAATCATTTATTTAATAATAAAGAATATCAATAAGAATAACTCATATTTAACTTTATTACACAGGTGAACGTGGTTCCCCTGGCAATCCGGGCCTTGATGGTAGGGATGGAGTGCCGGGGGAGCCAGGTCTTGATGGATTATCAGGCAGGAATGGAGCCGATGGAGCGCCTGGAAGAGATGGTCGGGACGGCATGCCAGGGAAAGACGGCAGTCCTGGGAAAAATGGAAAGGACGGTAAAGATGGTAAGTAAATTGTTACTACCTAAACTAACACAAAGTGTCGTACAGCTTCTAAACAAGTTAAGATATAAATAAATGAAAAAACTTTTAATAAAAAGTACAAACGACTCCAAAAACAGAAAGAAATTATTTCTACATAATAATTTCGGAAGTTGTTGGTAAAACAAAATCAAGGAACATATTCTTTGTTTTTTTTTGTTTTCTAAGTATACGATACTTTTTTTTTAAAGGCAAGCAATTACGGACTGCCATAAATCGTCTCCATTTTTGTACTGTGAGCACCGGCGTGGCGTTCTCGAGGTAAAGTGCTCTCAGTACTTTGATCACGTGATCAAAAACATAACAGCTCCTAGAGATTTAACAGCCTCCACGAATGATTGTTATTATTATTAATTAATATTCAAATAATAATGTTTGATGTTGAACAGATAACGTGTACATGACAAATATTTTCATTTGAAAACAGTGTCGAAAAATGGGGATGACAGTATACTGGACTGCGCTCCGTTTTAAACAGTAACCAGTATAGCAAACTAAAAAGGAACGGCTCCACAGTGTACTGAATTGACGTCACACCTTACACTGTGACTACCACAGACCACCCAGTCAACTGGGTGGTCTGTGGTGGTCATAGTGTATACCGAATATATATATATATATATATATATATATATATATATATATATATATTGGGTCCTTACATATGAAGTTAGCGTTTTGTCGTACTGACCACTTTGATCTGAAATGTCTCCTCTTTGGTTAAGAATTCCTAATTCAAATTTATAAATTCATTTAGCTGGTACATTAGAGTTTTGAAAACAGTCATTCATATGTTTTTTCCTCATTATTTTTTTCTTTGGCGTCGCTTATTACCGCACAATGAAAAACATGAAATATCGGTATATTTACGAGTACGAGTTCTACCGTGGCACCAGTGCTGCAGAAACAGCTCGAAGGATTAATGATGTGTACGTCGCTGCTGTCGTAAAAGAAAACACGGTACGTTTTCGGTCTGGAAATTTCGACCTTCAGAACCAACCCCGTGGACGGCCGGAGACCAAAGTGGAAAACGAAGAATTAAAGGCTATTGTGGAAGCGAATCCATCACAAAGCACTTCAGAGATAGCTGCAGGCATCAGGGTAAGTGATGAAACTCTATTAATCCACTTAAAGCAAATCGGGAAATTAAAAAAACTTGAAGGATGGGTACCTCATGAATTGAGTGAATAGAACTTGCAAACACGCGTCGACTGCTGTATTACTTTGCTCAACCGACACAAAAATGAAAGGATTTTAAATCGAATCATTACTTGTGCCCTAAACGAAAATTGACTCAGAAAAAGTTACTTGTGAGTGTTTGATGGACTAGCGCCGGTGTCGTTCACTACAGCTTCCTAAAATCTGGCCAAACGATTACAGCATATATCTATTGTCAGCAACTGCAAACCGTGAAGGAAGAACTAGCTGCTAAACAACCGAGATTGGTCAATCGCTCTAGGCCACTGCTGCTTCACGACAACGCAAGACCACATACTGCACAACAAACAACCACTAAGTTAGATGAGCTACAATTGTAATGTTTGCGACATCCACCGTACTCCCCGGACCTTGCTCCAACAGATTACCATTTTTTCCGGAATTTGGACAACTTCTTCCAAGGAATAAAATTCGACTTCGATGCGGCAGTCCAAACCGCCTTCAAAGAGTTAATTGATTCTCGCCCACATGGTTCTTTTAGTAAAGGGATCAATGAACTACCTATGAGATGGCAAAAGTGCATAGATACGAGTAACAACGATGCATACTTTGATTGATTAAATATATTTTACGAAAAAAAAATTTCTTTATATTCCTCCCGTGCAAAACGCCAATTTCATACGTAAGGACCTTATATATATATATATATATATATATATATATATATATATATATATATATATATATATATATATCCGTCCGGGGGTTATAATAACTTTCCCTCTTTATCTATCTACATCATCATTTATAAAACGTTTTCCTATGTCTACTGGTGAACACAAGTCTCCACCAAGAATGCCTTAAAACACTTGCTATGGCAATCTAAATCCATCAACTTTCAGGTGAATAATCTCCAGAGTAGTTCACACATAGTTCCATAGTAGTAGCCATAGAAAACCGTAATATTTTAGTATTCTATGACAGTAGCTAAGTTATAACGCAACAAAACAATTTATATTTGATTATATTTGACTCGGTAATAAAATCTCCTTTTTTATAGGATAGGGTGACAAACGAGCACACAGTCCACCTGATGGTAAATGGTTGCTGCGCACCATAGACATCTACATGTACAACCTCGATTACAAAACAAAATGCAGATGCGTTGTCACCCGTGAGGACTGAGATGGAATGCCTCGTTTCCAGTAAAAAGAGTCTCCGGTTCTCTACACTCTCCATACGAAATACAGCAGCATTAAGCTACTACTTCACGCTTGTGAGCGTGGTCCTTCCCCGGTTGAGCCGACCCATTCGTGCTACACCTATACAAATATAGCCGCAGCATGGCTCTACCACGTAAAACGTCCTTTTTCATGGACGACTGTCTGCTTATTTAAAGTGACCATATCCACGCCTTAACTTCTTGCATACGAGTATCTTACCATCTATTGAGGGACAGTATTTCACTTGGCTTGGAGATGCCACAGCCTTAGATGTAGTTAGACTGTGGCGATATGATGTATGGCATGCAACCTACGACCAGCAGTAAGGTTTTATAGCCCGATAAAGAAGAAGATAGAGATGTATTATAAATACGAGGTTTATGTAATAAAATCCATATATTTTATCTTCACTTACAGGCAGACCTGGGGCTCCTGGGCCTTCAGGTATCCGTGGCCCCAAAGGTGACCGAGGACCAATTGGACCGAAGGGGCAACGTGGCAATGACGGACGTGACGGTGCCCCCGGTCGACCTGGGTTGTCTATTTACAATTATACTAAAGAAAAGGAGCTGTTTATTCCTCCCACATTTGCGCGTAAGTTGTTGAGAACGTATTTTATCTTTGTAGAATTTACCTGTCCTCTTAGCTCATATCTTAACCTAACAACTTTGGATAAGGAACTGCGGTTGCCAACCGTACTCTAAAATATAGTATTTTATATGTCGGAGAAGTAAAAATGCTAACTTGACAACGAGGCGGAAGTGTTGTGACCCAACCCTTCGACGGAGTCTAGCCGACAGAATCGCGTGGGCGGGCGGGGCACTTCGGTGCACAGAGTACCTTTGTATAAACTGAAACTTCGGTGCTAGCGGTCGAGCGGACCACAACGTGCTAGGAACCGTCACACGACTCGTGTTTTGTACAAATTAAATTAGTTACGTGATCTAGATTACTTTTTTACACATTTCATATATACACATTATGATTTCTGAGGAAGATTCCCATGCTAATCAACCTCATCAACCGACATATATATATATATATATATATATATATATATATATATATATATATATATATATATATTGCTCTATTTTATTTATTTTAGAATACATTAAAATACATTATTTTTTATATCATTATTACGTTAGCTCTGACTTGTTGCCACAAACTTCATTGGTTGCAGACCATTCAGAACCTAAAAAAGTCACAATTTACCCACAAAAGTTGTAAAAAAATTGTTTGAAAATTTCAAATAAATAGTACGCCTTTTTAAGTGTCTTCCTTCACCTTTCCGACTACATATATCTTATTACTTCTAAAAATATTTGCAATTGTTTTCAAGTGGACCACACGAGGGTGATAGTTCGGGAAGGAGACACTCTACGAATAAGTTGTAATCCTATGGGACGTCCAGATCCAACCATTGAATGGCGCAGAGTCGACGGCAATGCTATTATACAGGTTAGTAAGGTCCCATTCCACATTCCATAATCATAATCGTTATTACAGCCCATTGCAAGAATAACCACAAGAGCAGCCAAAAGCCCCCTGCATCCATTGGCTTCCTACTTCTCTTACCACGTCGTCATTCCATCTAGTGGGGCACCCAACACTTCGCTTGCTGAAATGAGACTTCAGAACTTTTAGAACGAAGACATTTCCTTCAGTCAATCTGTATATTTAAAATATAAAAGATTTTTAACATTGATATGGTCACTATAAAATGTTGTTAGGTTAGCTAATTACGTAATAACTTAAAACAGAAGGTCCCTTAAGTAGGAACTGAATAAATTAACCGACTTGGTATTACATAGATCTCACAACTTTTTACGGTAGAACTGAGTTGCGAAATTTGGTCTTTTTTACAAGTATGTTTTTGATGGCATCTCATTTCTTTTTGTAGATAAGATAGGTAGTCTTACTTTTTTACCTTCCCCTATTATACTTAAACAAGTACACTGATACATTCACTGCAAACGTAACTTTGTAGTTGTATACATTTATATGGGATTACAAAGTTACTTATGCAGTTGGTGTATCTAGAAAACTGGACCGAAATTAACAAATATTTTAGTTTTTCCCTGATTTATATACTAAATACTAATGGTATTCTAAATTTGAAGCTTCT
This sequence comes from Parnassius smintheus behrii, assembly GCA_036936625.1. Taxonomy (NCBI): domain Eukaryota; kingdom Metazoa; phylum Arthropoda; class Insecta; order Lepidoptera; family Papilionidae; genus Parnassius; species Parnassius smintheus. Next base: position 13,846,606 of record JAUPFT010000013.1, read on the forward strand.
ATGTATGCTAGAAGTGCCTGAGAGTTTTGATGATCGGTCAGTCAGTGAGTGACATAATTAAGAAACTTTGAATAGTTATAATTCTTAAAAAACTGGTTAAAATTGAATGAAATTGAAATTGAAATATACTATGTTTATACAAAGCCTACTTGGTTACTGAAAATTCAGGCTTCTAGTTTTATTGACTACAAAGTTATAGAGCGTCGAAAATGGCCTGAATTGCTTCGAGAAAAGTACGAAGAAAAGGCCGTGCCGCTTTTTTGCTCGACTTGGCGGAAGGTAAGGTCCGCTATTGAAACGAAAGTATATTTACTAAAATAAAAGTAAACTTAAAAGACCTAAAATGAATTTATTTAGTGTGCTAAAAACTATATATTTCCACAAATTTTAAAAAATTCGACTTAAAGAAAATTGTTGGCCTCTTATTTACACTTAACTTTAATCCCAAAACAGGGTCCATGGCGTGATGCTACCGTCAGCGGTCATCTCCTGAACATTCCCAACGTGTCGCGATGGCATACAGGAAAATATGTGTGTATAGCCAACAACGGGATGTTACCTTCCGCTAATCAAACTACAGACGTCGAAATACACTGTGAGTAAAAATATAAAGCTGATGTAGGCAGGGAGACTCGTGGGGGTCCGTTGCGCAAGTGGAGTTAGAGGCCGCGGGGAGGGCGCGCCTTGTGTTCCTGATGCGTCTTATCTGAGAAGGAGGAGGAAGGTGAAGTCCTCTTTCGAGGAGGGGCTGCCATGCGGTAACTGATACTGGTGGGAACGCAGATGTGTGCCGTGACCCCGTCAACCCCATGCCCCCCTTAGTTGCTAGGTTCTTTTAAGTTTTTTCGGCACATGAGCAACCAGAGTTAAATCACTACTGTAAGCAGTGAAAGCGCTCGTAGTTGAGAAAATGTAAGCAAACCTGCATATATGTGGATATATGTGGATTATGCGCGGTAGAGCCATACTTCAGCTATATTGTAGTTTTAACACCAATGGGTTGATTTGACCGGGAAGGACCTCGCTCTCACAAAATATTAACATAAAATAGCAACTTAATGCTACTGTATTTCGTATGGCTCACCATAATCGGTTTCGTGCATGCATGAGTGCAGAGAACCCGAAACCCTTTTTTTACTGGACACGAGGCATTCCATCTTAAACCTCACAGGTGACAACGCATCTGCACTTTTTCACTCCTATCTTATAAAAAAGCAAGCAAGCAGCAGTGTACCTATTAATACCTTCTTTTTCTTATTCAGCAATTAAAAGTCCACGGCAATACTAAACTCTCCTGTAGCCAGGATGGTTTATTTTAATCGTTACACAAGGGAAGTGATGATCCCAGTGTCCAACGTCTGGGATCTATGTCGCTGCAATATGTAGCCGGTCTGGGTATTTTACGTCTAGCGTAATACTAGATAGTCATAGCGCCATCTTTCAGAAACTACAAGATCCTTCTTGCATACCCCGTAATCGCCTCTTACGACACCCACAGGAAAAAACGGGAAGATGTAATCTTTTATGACCATATATATATTTACCACGCGCTTATACTAAATAACTATATAAATTTTATGCGTGGTAGAGCAACGCTGCAGCTATATTATGGCTGTAGAACGAATGGGTGGACTCGACCGGGAAAGGACCACGGTCTCACGGAATACAAGCGTAAAATGGCAGCTAAATACTGCTGTGTTTCGTATAGTGAAGGTAGAGATCCGGAGACCCTTTTTTTCCTAGAAACGAGGCACTCCATCTTAGTCCTTAGGAGTGACAACGCATCTGCGTTTTGATTCGTAATCGAGGATAGATGTAGATGTCTATAGACCACAAGATCCATTAACCTTTAGATATATAAAAAATAACGCTGCCGCCAATCTCCATTAGGCTGCTAGCGTGATGCTGTGTTGTTTGGAATGACGTGAGTCAATTAACAAAGAATAATATATTTAATTTGCAGTCAGTCCGTACATACGTGTACCGAACAACTTAGTCTATGTTTTCAACAAGACGGGGAGGATAGAATGTGAGGTGAGTTAAGCAATACGTTTCTAATAACTACAGAATTAAATATTAAAATAAGTAGAAAGAAGACTCCTTCTAACTTTTTTACTTTCTGTCTAGGTGTTTATTTTAACAGTGTATTTTTTTCTCCTAATCTCTTTCCGTGTCGGATTGCCGTTCCATCGGTCTGTGGAACTGAGGAAATAGAGAGTATACCTGTGCTTGTGCACACACTCGTGCACTATGGTCCTGCCTTGTGCAGATGGCTTGTCTCCATTGAGTACACCATTTCTCTCTACAGAGAGAAGAGCGCCAACTTCAAACTAAAAAAAAGTGTATACATCTAGCGCCACAGTAGGCGTTCATATTAAATTTTTTCGTAGGAATTTCAAACCTTTGTATTCTGTAACTTTAAAAAGGCATATTGGAGTAATTTTGGCTTAAACCTCATAAACCTATGTGGTAAATTCCCATACGTTTAAGAGGTTGCACCAAATAATAATAATCCCGATATAATAATTATGTAGGTATATATGTATATACCTAATTTTTAAAACGGCAATTTTAAACAAAGTGAAGGAAGAAACCGCGATATCTTTTTCTCGCTTTATTTTTATACGTCCATCCCACACAGACAAAATTATGATTGTGTGCAAATTACTCGGATTTCGTACAAAGTTGGATCACACTGATTGAGGCTATCCATCGTGGCCGTAATTCAGTCTGAAGGATATTATTGTTCTCACTATTAGGGTATTTTATTTACTTATATAGACTGCTACACAGACATGAACTCACTGGCGTATTCAAATAGGGTAAGAAAGCCGGTATAATTTCCACTTGACAGCATTTCACGGAGAGCAGCTCGAATCATCGGCAACCAAGTTCTTCCCGATACGCTCTTAACTCACTGACCTTGTGAAGGGACATTCATACCTTGTGAAGACATATGCATAAAGAAGACATGTACATATGTATAAAGTTACTAACAAATATACTCCCCGTAGTGCTCTGAGAAATTGTTCGGATTAATTCCAACTGCTAAATTCCACCACCCTTATTGCGACAGAACTGGAAACACTGTCGACATCATCTCGATGATTGACAGTACACTATCTTGGCTTTTACAAGTAGTTTTCTGCAACTCACGACCACATTGTAAAATTAACAATAGCCAGCGGTTTATCCGATTCCATGCGATTTAGGAACCTTCAAGAAACGATCCTTACTTCTTCCAAAAAGGCCGGCAATGTACCTACAATTTCTCCGATCTTTCAGATGCTATACTTACTTACTTACTTACTTATCGTCACGCACAATCCCTAACGGGGTAGCCAGAGAGAACAGATCGCCAAGTGTCACGATCCTTACATACCTCTTTCGCTTCTTTCAGGTTCATTAACTTCTTCATACATGCACGTCTAGGTATCCGAGTACTCTTGACCCTCCCCTCTTCGAGCAATTTGCTCACATGGTCTTCGAAAGTTAGTCTCGGTCTACCTCGACACCTTTTAATATTTACTTTCGCTCTATATATTTTCTTCACCATTCGGTCTTCACTCATTCGTTCAACGTGTCCAAACCATTGGAGTACGCCCCTATCAATTTTTGTGATAAGGTCATCTTTCAATCCTGCCATATTGCGAATCTCTTCGTTTCGCTTTCGGTCGGCTATGGTAACGCCACACATTTTACGAAGAGATCGCATCTCCACTGCATTCAACTTGCTTTTATGCTTCTTCTGGCATACCCAGGTTTCGCTGCCATATAACAAAGTCGGTACCAACACTGCGTTATGTATTGCAAGGCGTGCACTCTTCACCACGCCTTGCCTTTTTATTAATGCATTCAGGGCACCATTGACTTTGTTTCCGGCAGCGACACGCCTATCCACATCTAAATCACATCTTCCATCCCGGCTGAAAGCACTCCCCAAGTATACAATTTCATTTACCTGTTCTAGACATTCCTGATTTACCCATATTTCACATTTCGTTCTCTCTTCGTCCTTTTCAAATACCAGAACCTTAGTTTTATTAGCATTCAAACGGAGATCTTTAATTTCACATTCCTCTTTCATACACGTGACTAATGCCTGCAGTTCTGCTTCTGATGGTGCAATAAGCACTGCATCATCAGCATACAGCAGACAATTAACTTTTATGTCACCCAATTTCACACCCAAACAGCTATCTTTCAGCTTCTGTAAACAGCTGTCGAGATACAGTATGAACAGCCAGGAAGACATGACACAACCCTGTTTTACGCCCGCTTGGACGCTAAACATGGGTGACAGGTCATGCCCTACCCGCACACAGGCTTTACAGTCATAGTAGAGTGACTGCACAGCCCTTAACAATCGACCATCCACACCATATCCCGGCAACAGTTCCCACATTTTCTTCCTTATAACCTTATCAAATGCTTTCTCCAGATCCACAAAAGCACAGAAAATCCTCTGGTTAACACTCAGAAGCTTCTCCGTGATCATGCGGAGAGAAAACATTTGATCCGTGCATCCTCTTCCAGGTCTAAATCCGCATTGTGCCTCCCATAAGGATCTTTCCGATTTCTCTTGCATCCTGCGTGTCAAAACCTTCGAATAAACTTTACTTGCTAAACTGGTCAAGCTGATCGCCCGATAGCTCCCGCAGTCAAAATGTGAACCTTTACCTTTATATAAAGGCACAATGACCGCGGATCGCCAATCATCCGGGACATCTCCCGTCCGCCAGCACAAATTGCACAGCAGATGAAAGCTGTCCCAGACGCGAGGCCCACCGTACTTGACCATTTCAGCAGTAACTCTGTCTAGTCCCGCAGCCTTACCACATTTCAAACTTCGAATCGCACGTTCAATCTCTTTCATGCTGATGACCTCAGTGTCATCGAGGTCCGTGTCTGGCGTGCCAGTCACGGCGTCACCCCCGGATCCTTCACTAAGATCATGACACGCATACAATTCTCTATAAAATTCACTCCATCGCTGCATGACGTCCGATTTTTCTGAGAGGACGTCATTGGTTCTCGAAAGCACTTTGTTCATTCTTAAAGCTGTCGCACCACTCCGGGACCTTCCAACCTCTTTCCAGAAGAGTTTGGAGTTTTCCCTAAAGTTGTGCGACAACCTCTCGTCCGCTTCTATTCTACACCTTTCACGTACTTCCTCAATCAATGTTTTCGCATGAACTTTCTGCAGCTTATATCTTTCTTTCATCTTCTCTCTCATATGCTCATCGTTACTAGAGGCTAAGTAGTCTAACCATGCTTTTTTCTTCTTTTTTACAGCTTCTTTCGCTTCGTCATTCCACCATGCATCTCTTCTTTTACTACTACCTCTTTTTGTCGTACCACATACTTCTTCCGCTGCACTTACCATTCCATCCCTAAGGTTCTGCCATATTCTCTCCACACATTCTTTCCTGCCATCGATGGTGTCAAGCTTTTCGGCTACCCACGTGTGATATTTGTCCCTAGTATCCGCTTCCTGAAGCTTCCAGCTTCGGATGCGACAGACCGACTGTGGTTCTGTTACTACCGTCCGGTGGCGCCAACCCGCGAACAAACCCCTAAATCTAGTAATTACTAGATAATGATCCGTTCCCAGGTCAGCACCCCTGAACACTCGTGTATCCATCACCTGTTTTCGCAGTCGGTCATCCACCAGGAACAAATCAATCATACTTCTCTCATTCTTTCTTTCTCTAGTGTACATATGGATCTTCCTGTGATTAAACATAGTGTTTGTCACAAGAAGACCCTTTTCCTTGCATACAGCCAGTATAAGCTTGCCAGCATCATTAACCCTTTTATCTCCAAACTTTCCAAGCACCGACTCGTATCCTGGTCGAGCGATGCCTACCCATCCATTCAAATCACCACATACAACAGTTCTTTCGTCTCCCTTAACCAAATCTAGAACTTCTCTTACATTCTCCCAAAACTCCTCCAGCTCAGCCCTGGACGACGAAGCTACCGGCGCATAAACAGCCAAAAGGAATAACTTCGTCAGTCCCATTTTGAAGCGAACCCAGAGAAGTCTTGAGTTCACAACCTTGTATTCAGTCATAAGATCGACCAACCGGGACGACAACAGCACTCCCACTCCTTGGCAGGCGTTCTCGCTTTCCGGGACTCCGGACCATATAGCTGATCAGATGCTATAAGCTGTGATTTTTTTAAAACTGAAGCGACAAAGAAATCTATAGTACACCTGATAGTAGAAGACTAGCCTAGCCGAGCAGGTGCGTTGTCATCTCTGGCTGTACTTATAATGGCTCTCTATTCCCATAAAATCAGAACACAGCAGAGCAAACACTGCTTTTTGGTAACAGAAATAAGTAAGAGATTGATATCTACTCAGACAGACTCCTAGCAGAAAAGTAATCCTAGTAGCATTCCATCTTACTCCTGAAAAACTGACGAAATTTAAGTTATCTAGTAAAAAATAACTAAAGTGTAGTTGCCGACACGAGTCATGAGCACAGATAAACTGTGGTGGGAGCTAGGTACACTGTCGGGCAAAATTATTGGGTACCTTTATTATTTCAATTCGTAATTGAATATTTTCGCCGACTTTTATAAAATTTTTACTCGAACACATCAACTTTTACTTTGATACAGTAATGTTGCAGATATTCGTGTCCGTTATTTTATTATCTACTATAAAGTATTTAATGTGTACCTGGTGGTTAGAATTGATTATTTTATTAAGAAGAAGGAAGAGGTGATATGCCTTCCATAAAATCTGGTGTTGCGGTGCGCCGTACAGTAGCTACTGAGACATTAGTCGCCTCAGCAGTCTGTTTATATACGTCTATGATGTTTTTCGCAGTACCTAATTTTTTCATGTAACTAAACACTGAATAGACCATTTGTCGGGATTGTCTATTTAACACCGAGTTCTTCCTTCTCTGCATATTTAGACCGAAGTCTGAACACTCAAATTATAACAACAAAAATAATTAAAAACAAGAAATAACAAAAATAATTAATAACAAGGAATACACAAACAACATTTAACGACGAAGTAACAAAAACAAGTAACGAAAATAAACTAATTAAAAAAGTTATCACTAAAATTATTGCTCTGAAGTGTACGGAAGTCGAATGATACGTTCGAAACCAATAGACGACGAGAATCAACTGATGAACCAATCACGTTGAACGTTAGCGTGGTCAACGTCGTGTCGACCAATAAAAAGTGTGCTCACGACTTATGCCGGCAATTATAATTTGTCATTTTATTGCATTGAGCTATTATGTACTACGTACTAGAGGCGACACTGCATTCAGCTACTCTGTACCACTCAACTGCGGTGCTTACACCGCACTTTAATCAGTCACTCGCTAGGCGCTTGTAGAGTTGTCACGTGTTGTGCAGATTTAAAAAAATCTTTTGATAAAAATATGCCGTCGTGTGTACTTAGATATTGCACAATAATTCAAGAAATGTCAGTAAAAACCAAGGAATTACGTTTCATCGGTTAATAAGATACTTAATCAATAAAAAAGTATTATAGATTAATAATATAATATATATATATATATATATATATATATATATATATATATATATATATATATATATATATATTATAGATTAATAATATAATATATATATATATACATATATATATATATATATAATATGGATTTCAACCTCATAAAAATACATCACAGCTGTTAACATCATATACTAATAGTATATACAAACATCTAAACGAAAAAAAACACATATTTGTAGTATTTATTGACTACAGCAAAGCCTTTGACACACTCAGGCATAATAAGCTTATAAAGAGTTTGCAGGATAGTAGGATTAGAGCACCCTTATTGGATTGGTGCAAGGATTACCTGGCAAACAGAAAGTTTGTTGTAAAAGTAAAAGATGCACTAAGCAAAACTGTAAATGTAACTGTGGGCACGGCTCAAGGATCAGTGTTGGGCCCATTGCACTACCTCACATATGTTAATAACCTAATAAATGCATTGAAATATTGTGAAATATATCGATACGCAGATGACACATGTTTATTTATAGCTGGGAAAAATATCAATCACACCATGAGTCAACTGCAAGATGACTTTAACATGTTAACCAAATGGTCGCATGATATGGGCCTGGTAATTAATTTTAATAAAACTAAAGTTACGTACATCAGTAGTACCAAAAACAGAAGCGACGAGACAGCCAAACTAATAGCTCATAGCCACCAATGCATACACACTAAAAGCGTGCATTGTAGCTGTGTCAAGATTGATGTAGTGGAACAACATACATACCTTGGGCTTATAATCGATAGTCACCTCAGCCGGAAAGGGCATATTGACTATATATGCGACAGACTTCGAGGAATTCTGGCCAAATTCACATTTATAAAATACAAAATACCATACGATATAAGAATAAGAATACAATTATATATCATTAGCAGAGTCTATAATATCGTATGGTCTTTCTAGCTATGGTAGGACCTATAATACACACCTAGACCGAATTTACACCTTACAACTCCGTATTTTAAAAATCTGGTACCAAAAAGTGTTACAAACAAATTTAAAGACCAACAACAAAATATCTTTGAATTCTGTAAAATATTACCTGTACATAATAAAGTAAAGTATATATTACTTATTGAAAATTACTTTAGTAAAAATATACAAATTCCAATACAATATAATTTTAACACACGACAGTCAAGGAACCCTACCTTAGCATTACCAAAATACATAAATCTATATGGAAAACGAACATTAGAACACATGATTCCCGATATCATAAACAAACTTCCATCACAACTAAAAAAACAAATTAATCAACGCAACATCAAAAATATACTAAAGAATTACTTCTTAAGTAACTAACAATAAGTATTGTAAAATAAAAATAATATATTATAAGCTACACATTAATACTCTAAAAACCAATGTTACATTTACAATAATAATTAATAATATAAAACAGGTTTATCTTTAATATCATTAATTAGTATCAAATTATATGAACAGCCTGTACATGCGAACTCGACGGGTCAAACCAGGTAGGCAAATAACACCACCGAGAGCAAACCAGTTTATTGACTGTGACGGGGAGTATCACAACAAAAATGTATGACATAATTATTAGGCATATTAATTATCATGCTAAGTATGTTGTATACGGTAAAGCTGTATAGCTTATGTTTATACTGTAAAATACCAATCTAAATGTTACGAGCTTGAGGTTCGTGACAATAAAAATTGGCGATAAAATTACCTAAATTAACACTTTAATTTACTTTACACAAATTAAAATTAAAACACTAATAATTAAACACACTAATTCACTTTATTCCGCTCCGAAGCTTCGCTTGTTTCGCCAAATCAACACTGCCTCGATCGCATCTTGCAGCGCCTATTTATTTAAATTAGCAAAGAAGCGTCCCGAATATTCAAGTAAATGCGCGCAAAGGGACGAGTGTGCGAGTATATATTTTCTAGAAACTTAGTTCTTCGGATGGCGCTGTCGGTTGAGAGATTTGTGATGTCGTTTTTTGCAACGCTCTACTCGCTCTCGTTCCTGACACTAGATGGGGTCAGTATATCGTCGAATTGAGCGCGTAACACTGCCCCCTCCTAAGACATGCTCGTCCCGAGCATTATCGGCCCCATAATAACGCGCGAAGCGATCCACATGGACGATCTTAGGAGTCTCTCTTGCGCCTTTCTGTATCCGGTAGGTCACATCGTTGATCCTGGTTACAATCCGGTACGGGCCGGCCCATTTAGCTTGAAGCTTAGGAGATTTCCCTTTGCTGCGGACTGGATTGTGCAACCACACTAATGAACCTTCGTTGAACCCTTTATTGTTCATTTTGCGGTCGTACCGGGTTTTCATTTTCTCAGACATTTGCTGGCCCGATTGTCTGACGTGCTCATAAATGTCATTCATTTTGTTCCGCAAGTCATTTGCATAATCGGTTATACTGCGTGGGGCATCAGGTGGTATCCCGGTGATCAGGTCTGCAGGCAGCCGTAATTCTCTTCCAAAGTTTGCGAAAGCTGGTGTCACTGCTGTACTTTCGTGAACAGAACTTCGATATGACAACAAAAACGGTTGTATGTGCTTGTCCCAATCTCGTTGCCGATTGTCTACAACTTTTGCTAGGTACCTCTCCAATGTCTGATTAAATCGTTCCATCATTCCATCAGATTGCGGGTGATAAGAAGTCGTTCTTGTTTTATGAATACCCATAACTCGGCAAGTTTCCTGGAATATTTGAGGCTCAAAATTCCTTCCTTGATCGCTGTGAATCTCTAAAGGTACTCCAAAACGACAGAAGACTTCATGAACTAGTTTATCTGCAACTGTTGAAGCTTCTTGATTTGGAATGGCGAAGACTTCTGGCCACTTAGTGAAGTAATCCATCACAACCATGAAATACTTGTTACCGCTTTCACTCTCCGGAAACGGCCCCGCCACGTCAATGGCTATTCTCTCCCATGGTGCACCAACATTGTACAACTTCAATGCACCTCTACTACGAGTCTGAGGTCCCTTTACAGCCGCACAACTTGTACATTTGCGACACCAGTCCTCGACATCGTTTCGACAGTGGACCCAGTAAAATCGTTCTCGGATCTTCAGTAGAGTTCGTTTAACTCCCAGATGGCCTCCTGAATAATCATTATGGTACAGCTTTAGCACATCCGGTACTTTAGCTTTAGGGACAACCATTTGCAAATGACAGCTGTCTCCCCTAACATTTTCCCATTTACGGCACAGAACTCCATCCTGAAGCAGCAAGCTGTCCCACTGGGCCCAATAGCTTTTAGTGGTCGAACTCATTGCTGAGACGTCGCTCCGCTTAGGCTTGGGAGCACTGGCCTTTATCCATTCCAGAATCGGCTAGATATCCGGATCTTCCTGCTGTGCATGTTGTAAGCTGTCCTTCCATTCGTTGCCAAGGTGGTCCGTCCTGAGCATCCTCATGGATACCTCTTCCTTACTCTCTTGCCGAGTACAATGGTTGCAATCTTCAGGACAAGGTCTTCTTGACAATGCATCTGCGTTGCCGTGAGATTTTCCGCTGCAATGTTCGATCTCAAAGTTGTATTCCTGCAGTAGTTCAATCCACCTCGCAACTTGTCCTTCTGGATTTTTAAACTGCAATAGCCATTTTAGTGCAGCATGGTCAGTTCTTAAGTGAAATTTTCGTCCCAGAAGATATTTGCTGAAATGCTGCAACGACTTTACCACAGCGAGCAATTCGCGTCTTGTGATACAATAGTTCCTTTCCGGTTTTGACAATGACTTGCTGAAGTACGCTATCACAACCTCTTGGTCACCATTCCGTTGAGACAACATACCGCCAAGTGCTATATCACTTGCGTCTGTGTCAACTATAAATTCTTTGCTTGCATCAGGGTATCCCAAAATAGGTGTTTTGCACAGACGGTCCTTGAGCTCCTGGAATGCGATATTGCAACTTTCATCCCAGCAGAAATGTCGCTTCTCCTCGGTTAGGTTGTGCAGAGGTTTGGCTATATCTGCAAAGTTCCTCACAAATCGCCGGTAATAGGAGCACAAACCCAAAAATGCTCTAACCTGCGTCTTGTCTTTTGGAACCGGCCAATCCTTGACAGCGGCGATTTTCTCTGGATCTGTGCGGATGCCTTCTTCCGATACTACAAACCCCAAAAAGTTAACTTGCCGTTGGAATAGTGAACATTTCTTCGGGCTCAACTTGAGGTTGGCACTCTGAATCTTCATGAGCACGCGTTCCAGGTTTTGAAGGTGTTCCTCAAACGTACGGCCTACGATGATGATGTCATCCAAGTAGACCAGACAGGCATCGCCAATTAGCCCGGTAAGTACAAGTTCCATCAGCCTTTCAAACGTTGCTGGAGCATTGCACAACCCAAACGGCATTATTTTAAATTGCCACAGACCCTTTCCCATCGAGAACGCAGTTTTCTCCTTGTCCTTAGGGTCAATTTCAACTTGTCAGTAGCCACTTTTTAGATCCAGCGTGCTAAACCACTTTACTCCTGTGAGCATGTCCAGCGTGTCATCAATTCTTGGCAAGGGATAGCTGTCCTTCTTCGTAACGTCGTTCAGACGGCGGTAGTCAACACAAAACCGCATGCTGCCATCCTTCTTCTTCACCAGCACCACTGGTGAACACCATGGACTAGAGGAAGGTACAATAACACCATCCTTCACCATTCCTTCAATCATGGTTTCCACTTCCTTCTCACGTGCTACCGGCAATCTTCTTGGCCGCTGACGGATAGGCAATTCTTCTCCTGTGTTTATTTTGTGTTGAACTAAGCCAGTCTGTCCTATGTCAGCATCGTTTGATGAGAATACATCGGCGTACTTGAGTAACAACTTCTTCGCCTTGACCAATTCGTTCGGGGAGAGAACACTGCGACAGTCTTCCAAAAGTGTGGTCGCTCTCGTTTCTGAATCCTTGCTGGGGGTCCCACTTGATATATATTGGCACTGACGTAACCAATCCACTTCCTCGCAAGTACCAACCAGTGTGCCTTTTTCTATAATCTGTTCCCGGTCGCCAAGGTTCAGCACACGTACTCCTGAGATGTCAGTGGTCCTGACCAAGGTTCGAGCTACTTTCCATGGAAGGTCATTGTTTACCCTTTCCACAAGTACACAACGGTGAGCTTGCCCAGCGTTTCGAGGAAGACTAACCGGAACAATCGTTTCCGATCTCGGTGGAAGAACAATCTTCTTGATGCTGTACACGTTCCCTGGTAACGCACCTTCCATAAAAAGTTCCTCCTGTCCACATTTCAAAACACCTTGCTTAACGTCGATCTCGCAACAATTATTCCTCATAAAGTCTAAGCCTAGGATGCAGTCGTCCATTATATCAGCCACGATGACATTATGCAGGTAGATCACGTTGCCTAGTTTCAACTCCATCTCCTTCTCTCCATGGACGGGTATACGCTGACCGGTGGCTGTTACCAAATTAATGCGTTCTCGGTTGTATGCGGAGTCCCCAAGGAACTGACTTATAAGTTGGGAACTAACAACCGTACGAGAGGCTCCAGTGTCTATGGTCAGTTCACACGGCATTCCTTGACCTCGCCCTTGATGATTAGACTGTTCCCATCATGGGTTTGGGAGATCGAGATCCTTGGGGCTCTTTTAACATCAGCCAGCACCCGCCCCGCAGTTCTGGCTTTTACTCGTTTCCCTGCTGCTGCTGGGCGGTGCTGTTGGCCGCACTACCCTCCTGAGATCGTTCACCTTCCCTTTCTAGGGTTCGCTTAGGGCAGCTGGATCGAAGGTGGCCCTTTTCCCCACAGCCATAGCACCTTGGGCTGTATCCTTTGTTGCGGTCGCGAACTGTAGCTGCTGCAACCTCCCTGACGCGATGGGAACGATGATCCTGCCGCACGGCTTCCACTTCCAGTGCATGGGCCAAGGCGTCCTTAAGCGTCTCGTGGTGCCCGAGCCTCACAGCAGCTCTGACTTCCAGGTCGCGGATGCCGTCGATGAATGTCTGCACCAGGTTCCCTTCAATGAGCGCAGGTACAGACCGGTATGCTTTTCGCACCAGCTTCTCCACTTCTAGAGCCCACTGCTGCAGGTTTTCGTTGATGCGCTGCACACGATCTTTAAGCTGCGCACGAAAGACGTGTTCCAGGTCAGCGTTGCCATATCTCGCCTCCAATGCCTCAAGGAGTTGCTCATAAGTCACTTCCTCACCGAGAGCTTCCAGAACTGTTAAGGCCTGGTCGCGCAGGCCTAGTGTGAGAGCAGTCATGGCCTGACTTTTATTCCAGCCGTTCGCCTTCATAACAGCCTCGAACTGGATCTTGTAGGCTGACCAGGAAGAGGTACCGTCAAACGGCGGCACTTTGAATCCACGTAGCGAAGGTGTTGTAGCTACTACGGGAGCTGTTGTTCCATCCCCAAGTATGAGGTCGTCCAGCGTTTTCTTCACGTCAGCCATTACGTTGTCAACCCGATTGTTTACTTGGTCGATTCGGGTTTCGGCCTCCGACAGGCGGTTGTCATGTTGAGCAACCTTATCCTTCACCTCCCGTATCTCTTTTCCGAAGATAGCGTGAAGGTCCTTCATGAGGAGCATCTGCTCTTCCTTATCGCGTTGGAGTTGCTCTTCTAAACGATGGGCCGGTTCCTCCTGCCGGCGGGCCTGTTCCTCCTGCTGGCGGGCCTGTTCCTCCTGTCCGCCCCGCAGCTGCTGCAGCATCACCATCAGAGCACCTAAGTCAGGTGCCACAGACGTAGAAGCTGCTGACGGACCGGCTTCCATGGCCGGCGGCTGGCCCTCAGACATCTGCGGCGTTGCACCACCATATCTCCTCTGGTCCGTCTCCTGCTGGCGTTGACTTCGGGTACGGACACCCTCCGTTTCCTCCTTAGGTAAAATCGGCATTATTTTATCCCACTTCTGACACCAATTGTTACGAGCTCTAGGTTCGTGACAATAAAAATTGCCGACAAAATTACCTAAATTAACACTTTAATTTACTTTACACAAATTAAAATTAAAACACTAATAATTAAACACACTAATTCACTTTATTCCGCTCCTAAGCTTCGCTTGTTTCGCCAAATCAACACTGCCTCGATCGCATCTTGCAGTGCCTATTCATTTAAATTAGCAAAGAAGCGTCTCTTACCTGACACTAGATGGCGCTAGTATATCGTCGACTTGAGCGCGTAACATAAATATTGTAAAATTATTACCAAATAAATAAAAAACAAATTATTCCTAAGACGCCATCTCGTGTCATGGAATATAGATTATGAAATTAATATGTTCAGATGCGACATTTCTGTGGGTACTTAAGTAGGTATAGGACGAATATATTATTATACACATTTTTTATAGAAACATATATAAGTTATTATAATTAGGCTAAATTTTTCATCTTTAAATCTGCTTATTATTCTCTAATTTTATTTTTAGGTTTCCACATCAAAGTCAAAGTAGAATAAATTCGTCCATTTTTAGCTCTCTCATGCCCAACATTTATGAACGACTATTATTCTAATTTAAATGAATATATTTGTAATTTAAATGTTATGTTAATAAGTTTTGTTAAACATACATTTTGTATGTTTTTTTTATATTTGACATAGATACCTTTTAAAATGTTGAGATAATATCATTAAATGTTATTGCGATGTAATATTGCGTAATATTACATTAAATAAGCAAATATAATATACAAAATAAATGACAAAATTTAAAAATTGTTCTCGATATAATTTACCTATTTAACAATACAATCTACTAGTACTTACTGATTCCTTGCTACATATTTATTTATCTATGGATTCATCTACCTATGTTTGTCCCATAGATTACTGAATATATACTATAGAGATTTTGTTCTATCATAAAAAAAAACAACCGCGCGAACACAGAGCAGCGCACATTTTTTGTTTGAGATAGCTGTTCTAGCAATTATTTATTCTATGACTAAAGTCCAGTCGCGGAGCAGAAAGAATTTCGTACAATGACCTCTTTGCCTACTGACAGTGGTCACTAACATTTTTGTGTTAAGTGTAATTTTTATGAAATATTTGAAGGAGGAAAAAAATGAATTTACTATCTTATTATATAAACTATTGGTATTATATAAATTATTTATTTTGATTTTAGTATAAAAACAGTTGATTAAAACTACTTTTATGGATTTTATCATGTTTAACCTTAAATGATTTTAATTTTCGACGTTTCGGGTGCCTACCAGCACCCATGGTCACAGGGGAAAAATCGATTATTATAGATATATCAGTATCGGATTTTTATATATGAGTTTATTTATAGATATATCGAAAATCCGATATTTTAAAAAAAATATCAACAGTCGTAGTTTAATCTGATCAGTTGGAATGATCAGTTGAACTGACCGTGTGTGTCATCCATTACAATTACTAATTTGGCAGAAATAAAAAAATTCAAATTCAAAAATCAGAATCCTATTTCTTTGTATCGGAGTTAATACTTTCCGATGACATTCCGCCTGTCACATATATTACAAAAGACTCAACAGTTTTGTCTACATTAAACTTAACAAAACCACTTAACAATTAAAACAAGATAACTAAAATTAACAAATAACAACAAACTAAGAATAGATAATAGAGATAACTGTATCCAAAACTGAGCGATCACTAACGCATCCCAAAACGGAATGTCGTTTGTTCGTTATTTAAAAGTTATTAATTATGTCAAGCAAACCAAAAATTTTTGGTCGTGCCTCAAACAAACCTTACAGTCTCAAGTAAAAGGTTTACAATCCCTGAGGACGGCAGTCATTGCATCTGTGCGAGCGAGACGCATTATACTTACGCGGGAGTGTCAGAGACAGGTAATAACAGTTCAACGTACGAAATTCTTCCTGCTTCGCGTTCGGACTATAGCTGCTAACTGCTTATAAAGATTTATTAAGCAATGATCCTGAAGTAATTAAATTAATCGACGAATTAGTTTCTGTGTCAGTGTCAGAGGCGTCTGGAAATATAAAATTAGTGAATGTGTGTTATTCACGTGTTATATAAAAAAAGAATCCTAATAAAAATCAAGAATGTAGATCATTTCCTGAATAACCTACATGTCTTTTAAGATAATAGAAATATTTTAAACAATATTAACTTCTTATTTATTCAATAAAAGAAAAAACTTGTTTTCTTATCGCTCACCACGCTCAAAAGGTGTAACTTAAAATAATATCAAAGAAAACAAAACAATGAAAAGTAAATACTGCATAAATAAAATAAATAAATAATTATAATTGCATAAGTTGATAAAAAATGCTATGCAATAGCTTTACCGCTGCAGTTCCCGAGTGCCACACGTATTTTTTTTTCAAGAGTCGATTGGAAAATGTCATAATTTTGTGGTTTTTGAAGTGCTAGCTTTCTCTGGCATTATAAATAATTTAAAAAAGTTTATAAAATGTGACGAAATTGATCAGACACGAACCATCAACCTGTTAAGGCGTATCTCTGACCAAAATGTTGTGAAAGTGCGTTTTTCAGACTCTATTATCTCATTAGTTATGAAAAATAAACTACATCTAAAAGTACATTATTAATGTTCGATATCTTATCATCACATTCCACGTTCTAATTTATTTTTATGTGCTATAAATACATTTAAAATCAACTTTTAAAAAATGACTAAAATTCTTGATTACATGCATCTGTTGCTAAACGCAACACTCTAATCATTTGAGGATTACACTAATGGATAGATAATTTAAAAATCTATATTCTCCACGTTTTATTTAAATTTTTAAGTTCGTTTTTCTTTTTTAATTGAAATAATTCCGAAAATTGTGTGACTTGTATGATAAAGGGGCGTGCGCAGAGTGCGGGCGGTATTACGCTGTATGCGTTCGGACGGGGTAGCTGTGTCGCTCGTCGCCGTCGTCGACGTTCCGTATTTCGCCGCAAACATAATATTATTTGGTAGTAACTACCAACCGATGCGCGTACGTGTTTTTTTTTTACAAAAAGACGCTACGATTATGAAAATATAATTTTGTGGATTGATTATTGCAAATGCCTGAATTCAAGAAGAATAAACGTCAACGACGTAAAAATGCTCTAAAGTAAAGTAATTTGATGTATTATGCAAAGTTCACTTACTTTTATTCCGATAAATTCCTACGTGTTATTACATAGTTTATTTTTATTTTAGGAGGAGAAGAAAAATACCTGAATGCGAATTTTATCGACGCAAATAATTCTTCAAGTTTACCAATAATTGAAAATGACAATGGGTAAGTCGGGCGCACTTTTGAGTCCATAGGGTTATGAAATTATAACCAGAATTTATGAAATTTGATGTGATATTTTTTGTGATTACCATATTATAAATAATATGAACCTTTTCAAATATATAGCTAAAATATATATCTTAATAATTTATTACAAGTAATTCCGTTTTGTTGTCATGCAAGATTTAATATAATTTATTCTTGTTTGCAGGCCAAATACGAACAATGACGATACGGCAGTAAACGACTTGAGTCACGAAACCACATAATTACAGTATACCTGTCTTGGTTCAAATGAAATGGTTGAAGATGTAAAGTTTTCTTTATTTAATTTTTTGGTTTGTAGGTATTATGGTGCACAAATGTGTACTTACCTAATCAAAATACTTTAGTAGGTATTGTGATTAGGTACACACTTGTACTTGTGATTAGGTAAAAGATATCTAAGTAAGTACTGTCAAATGCCATAATTTGACTTACCTAGCCTTACTTTGCCTAAACCGATCAATTGAATTTCATTAGTAGGCTATTCGAGCTAGAGTTATAGTTAAAGTTATAGCCTATATACGTCCCACTCCTGGGCACAGGCCTCCGCTCATTTCTGAAAGGGTCCTAGGAAAGGAATTGTCCACCGCGCTGCCTCAATGCGTGCTGGCGAACTTCGCATGTCTTCGAAATATTTTTTTTTCTTATTTCTCAGACATGCAGGTTTCCTCACAATGTTTTCCTTCACCACTGAGCACGTGGTAAATCAACACTTAAAATTGCAATTACAATTTCATTGGCGGTTTTTTTATTTCTTTTTTTTTCGTTTTTTTTTAAAAAGAATATTAACAATGCTATAAACATTACTAATATTCCCCTTAAGGCCATGTATTCCTGCAAAAGTAAGCATTTAGCGCTGTCCCGGCCGCGCACGAATTATTTCGCGTGGACTCCAAGGCGTGAAAGTGAACTTGTATGAGCCAACCAGCAACACAGTATAGAAATAAGCAGTAGGATGACTTTTTTATTTGACTTTACAAATGCATTTTTTATGATCAAACTTTTTTTATTAAAGCGATAAATTGGAGTTACATAATAAAAAGAAAATTAACAAATTTCCTTTTATTTTATTTAACTGTTTTTAAGTTTCGTGTATTCACACGAAACTTAAAAACAACGCTAGGGGAGAAAGTCAAACTTACAGTGAAATTCATTATAACTATTAAAACCACAGGATTTATATTTATAGCACGCAATATTTGGTCTGTGACAACAATTATATGAACTCGTCAAGAACTGATTTATTGGTGCACGGAGAAAACTGACACGGGTCCGCCGTCCATAAGCGCCAGCTCGCGACTGTTCAGGCTTGCCGAGCCGCCGCGCTCGCGCTTTTAGGAGGTATCTAAATACAGTAATTAATACAATATTTTTATCAAGTCAAACTCTGCGAATTTGTCTGTAAAAATTAAGTGGCTTTATTTGAGTACAAAATTTAAGTGTAAAATGTTAATAGTTCAGTCATAATATTGAAAAAACAATACAAAAAGGGGTCACTTCGGGATTTTTTCTATCGAGTGAAGTTCTTTAGATTTTGTAACTGAATGCGATTTTGACTAGACTAGATCCTTAACTAATAGTATATATTTTATCAGAATATAAAACACTAATTTCTATGCCTCAGATGGTTTAAGAGAACTCAAAAGCGCGGTCTCTGCGAAATACCTAGCCTTAACCACTCGTGGTAAGCTTAAATTGCTTATGTTACGAGTGTTTCACGCCACTAGTTGAATGGCGGATTCGAATCCACGACCTTTTTGAGTTCGTGGTCTGCGCCCTGCCATTAGACTACTGTCGCTTTAGTGCGGTTTTCTCGCGCACTGTGAAAATTTCAGCAAGCGCTAACCATCTGAGCTACAAAGGCTCCTCTCCTCTCGAGCTAGAGACTTTATTTTATTTATGGTACGATTTTTGTCGCATGCCAGCGCTTACTTTTGGTTCTGGCAAAAAGTTGTGAAACGTCTGTGAACGTCAGAATTGTGCAAATGTTGATCGCAGATATTTTACCCGCACTTCAAAATTTTATTGTGTGAGTATTTTAAACTATTTTTACGGATTTGATGAACCATATTAAATAAAAAATATTCTCCTATCTTTCTCTCTATGTTTTGATCTTCTAAAACAAGTTTGAGTTGGTAAAATCAAAGCAAACTTAGGGTAGGTTTTTCAATTATTATTTTGATAACAAAACTAGTGAAATTCCGCGGTTTTATATGCGCAAGCGTGAACGTAGTTAGAACATAATATAACCTATATGTTTTACACAAATATCCTAAAAAAAGTTATTATTTAAATATGTTACTACCTATAAAATTAACAAGTTTATTGCATTATTATTTGAGTAATTTTTTATGCAATTTCTTTATCTACGTCTATTTTTAGGAACCTTTATTTAGTCTGAATCATACATAACACTATATTACTGATTTACTTACTTATACGTAGTTTTCTTTTTTGCAGTTACAAATATCTTGTGAGCTTGAAAAAGGCAGTAATGAAAAAATACTAAGAAGAATAATAATTGACGTCAGCCACTTCTTTTCATAAAAATTTAAAATCATAGTCCATTAGGTTGCATCTTCACCGAACCACAACTTATCGGAGAAACACAAAAGGCTTAGAGTCAAAATTTACGCTTAAATGCCAATTATGTAACCAAAAATTTGTATTATTATTATATTACTGTAGTCAAGATTATTTTTGCCACTTAAGATATTTTAGATCAATAATTTGCATATAAAATTTATTTATATTAAGTTTACTCTGTAAACAGTGAACTGATGGGTTGGTGATGTTTATGTTTAGTAATTGTTAGTTAATAGTTTACATAACTTACTTTTTTATTATTATTTTTCTATATATTTGTTTAATTTATTTATTATTTTAGTATATGTAATATGTCTGATGTTGAGTCGTTTAGCTCTGCAAATGATTCTTCTACTTTGTCATTTCACTCTTGTAATGATTCTCTCAACGATAGCGTGCTTAATTTACACGAACTACTCAAAGGATAATAATCTAAAATATTTCATTTTAGATTATTATCCGAACAATATTCATAAAAATTGTTGAAATCGTTTTGAAATAGGAAAGCGTGTTCGAGATTCTTAACGAATGTAAATATTTTAGTATCATCAGCGTATAGTAAAGCTTTCGAATGTTGAATGCTACGTATGATATCGTTTATAAATATATTAAAAAGAAGAGGACCGAGATGAGAGCCCTGAGGCACACCAGAAGTGATCGGGACAAAGCTCGAGGTATAGCCCTTCACAGTTACTGCCTGAGACCTATCACGCAGATATGAGGTTAGCCATCTCAAGAGATCACCGTGTATACCGACGTTTACAAGTTTAGCAATCAGTAGATTGTGCGAAATTTTATCAAATGCTTTAGAAAAATCGGTATACACGGCGTCTACCTGATAGCCTTTTTCCACGTCCTATGTTATGCTCTCTGTAATCGTTTAAAACATTTTCTTCCCACAAAATCTAAGATCATGCTTGTCCATTCACTTATATTACCCATAATTGATTATGCAGATGTGTGTTACCCAGACCTGTCCCAAGATCTTCTGAACAAGCTGGAACGCCCCCTCAATAACTGTATAAGATTTATCTTTAGGCTTCGTAAGTATGATCATATTTCGCAATACAGATCTAAGCTAAATTGGCTTACAATTCGGCAGAGGCGCAACTCCAGAATATTACTTGTACTTTTTTCCATATCAAATGATCCATCTTCGCCTTCTTATCTTAAGAGTAAATTTCATTATCTTTCCTCATCTCAAGATAGGGTCCTACGCTCTTCTTCTAACAACAAAATCGGTACTCCAGTTCACTTCACCGAGTTCTATGGTAACTCCTTCACAGTTCAAGCTACACGCCTTTGGAACTCCTTGCCCGATGACATCAGAAAAGCTCCCAATAAGTACGCTTTTAAAAAGTTGGTCCGTGATCATTTATTAAAGACAACGCATTCTACATGACTCATCTATTTAATATGTATTGCCAAACATACAATATATATTCATAGTCATTTGTATATACTAATTATATATGTATTTAAATATGTTTACTTGTATGTATATATCCATTTATTTATATATTTGTATATATGTAAGGATAGATCATATATGTATAGTTTATTTATTAGTAGTTTGTATATATAATGTAGTTAATTATCATTTGTATTGTGTTATCTTATTCTATATTGCCACACCTACGTCAAATACTCACCACTCCATGGGTTGACTGGTAGAGAATGCCTCAAGGCATTAAGTCCGCCCTTTGTATTCTTTTGCTAAGGATGCAATAAAGAATAAAATAAATAAATAAATAAAATTTGTAATAGTAAACGATGATTGCAGTGAAAATTATTTATTATTGAAAGAATGTGCAGTCGCAGGTATGATTGAAATAGGCGCGGGAAATTAGCAACTAAACGAGCTATTGTCATCAATGAATCTTCCTTCTTTATCTGAATATGTATATATTATATACCCAATGATTGAAAAAATGGGAAAGTGTTTCCATAGAAAATAAAATTTTGACTGTAGGACTGTCAAATAAGAAGAACTGTACACAGTGATGGAGAAACTTGCACGTCTCCAACCAGCTCCGGTCAATCGCTCGTCCCCGTATGACCTCATTCCGCACAACAGACGGTCTCCAAGTTACAAGAGCTGGGGTAGGAATCTCTCCGTTGTCGGCCGTACTGACTAGACCTTGCGCCAACAGACTTCCGTTCTTTACCTGTCCAGTTTATTTCTTCAAGAACGGCATCAATAAACTACCACTGCGCTGGCAAAGATGCATCGATTAAATAACCAGTTCAGTTTTTTCTATTATGTCAATAAGATCAAAAAATATTATTCATGTAATTTGTATCTAAATTTAATTTAAAATATATGTATATATATATATATCTCTTATATATATCCTATCAATTTCTTACACTATCCAGTACCCATCCAGTATTAAATCCTAGTGTAGGGGTAACGTTTTTAAAAAAAAAATTACTAATCACAAATAATCACAATAGGTACCTCATTAGTTATTGTAATTGGGTAAAAAATATCTATTTAGTTACTAATGCTATATTTATTATTTTAATAATTACCTACCCAGTAGGTAAATATTAAAATAATAAATATAGCATTATAAACAGTAAATCTCCCTCAAACTCAATTTACTAATATTGTTCCTAAATAAGGAATAGCATATACTCGTAAAAGATTAGTAGAAAATAACTATTGCTCCTCAAAATTATATTTGACCTCAAGGTAAAACATATCCTAAAATTCAGTAGCTAAATAAAATAATAATACCTACTATTCAAGTATATTTTCAATATGTAAGTAAATGAAAATAACAAAAATGAAGCTCCATTAGCATGTAAAGTTCGAATCCACAATAAACATTTCGACAAATATTATAATTTACACTATAAAAAGCTAATTCAATATTAGCAGTGCAGTATATAGTTAAAAATAATCAAAATAGTCATTTTTATTAATTAGATAACATATGAGAATACATAATTCTAATATAATGCAACTAATATACCGAATAAAGAAAATTAAAATACATTTATCATTGCATGCCGTGCCTATTTCCATAAAATAGTTCATTGACATTGAAAAATTAATACTACGTTCGTACCGGTAGGTGGCGTCTTGCGGATTTCTTACGTGATATATTGTAGCGACCGTCGGCAGACCGAACGCTCAAGGACGTTCGCTAGGGGTATGGCCTTAAGTCAATGGAGACGATTGCGATTCTGCGCTATCTATGTTTATTTATCTTATGAAATTATTAGTTCATACACGCTTTCATGTATTCGATTGTAGTTATTGATAACAGATGTCATTTTAAGTATAAAACATCACACAAAATTACAAAAAGTTTACAAGTCGTTAATCTCGTGTATGGCGCTAGATGGCGATGAAACAATAAAGTCATTATTATCCCGTATCACGGCATACGGTTGATAATGTTATAATATCGCATCTGATTCAAATAAAGTTAGGCGTCATATTTGTGTACTAATTTAAATTTTTATTTTTTTACAATTTCTTTAACTATTTACAAATTGTATTTTGAATACTAGATAGAATAGTCATTTTATTAAAGTTTATTTATAATAGTTGCGAATATTTGTTGTTTCTTGGATGTTTTTCCACATTCACTGTTTATGGGATATTTTATTAACATTCCACTGAATTCCTAAAATTTTTTCGGAAATAACACTTGCACACGATATTTGGCCAACACTTTACACATAACTTATGCCAGACACTTTTAACAATCACGTTTACTAATTTAATCAAAAAATACGGGGCTAACGTTTTTATGCGTGACCAGCGCCACCTCTGACCAATCAATACTTTAGGCTCTGACAAAAAGAATTGTCGCAATTTTTCGAACGCGAGCCAATTGCCAGCCAGCCAATTGGGATTCTTAACTTGACGAACTTGAGAAGACGGCGGTAGTCACTTACCAATATTACATTGGTTACCACCGTCCTCTGAACAACTACAGCACCGGGAGAATTAAAAATGTCAACAAAGCGTTGTCCTTCACTGTTATCCGCATGGGAAAGCTCAGTCACTATGCTAGCCATGGATTGGCTACGTTCAGCCTTAGATGTATGTCATTTATGGCTTCCAATAGGTGACGCTGTAATCATCTTACACCAATCGTAAAATTCTCAAACCTGGTTCTGCGATCGTCTATCCGCCGGTGAGGAAAATGCTTTTATTCAATCACTTTAATATTCAGTCGATTTCAAATTTTAGGTGTTGATAGATAACCTAAGAAATAATCCTGTACCACCTGCAAGTGCTATACGAGTATTACTTAGATCTAAGATTTTTTACTTCATCTGAGGCTTAAATTAAAACAATACTACTGGGTCTCTTGCTGGTGTTTCCTAGGGCAGGGATTTTTTTCGAGTCAGTTTTAAAAGTATTTCAGTTTCAATAAAAATAGTTATAATCTATATTGAATAATACATATTCTATTGTATTCTATTTTATAGCATGTTATAGAGCAATCTGCAGTAAATATTACGAAAAAAAAAGTTGTCATGCATCATTAAAATTAGTGACGCAGTCCATCAATAGATGGCGCAATAGGTCTTTAATATCGCGATAACGTTTTATTGATTTCAAACAATGATGTTCATGCTTGCTTGGTATGTGGTTGCGGTGAATGCAGCCGCCAGACCCCATCCTTAATTTTTGAAACTTGCGGCTATTTTTGCCGCGAGTCCATGAGAGCTCAGACTGAGTCCAATGAAATCCCTAGTTCCCACGAAGCTATAAAATATTTGCTTTAGGTACTATTACTAGGGCTCTGTCACTCTTGCTACCTGCGTGAAATAATTACCTATAATCGCGTCGCGCCCGGGCGAAATAACGCAGTCAGGGCTAGCGCGTTGGAGGCGATTCAATGTTAAAGTTTTTAACGCTGTTTACGTAAATAGTTTTATGTAAATACTTGTTGGAATAGTTTTTGTTTAGTATATGTAATTGTAGCTAAAAATAGTTGTAAAAGTTTTAAAGTATTTTGAAAATTATATATTATGTATATTACATATATATATATAAATTATAATAGCAAAACGTCGTTCCTTTTATAACTGTTGCTTTGATGGATACTAAATGAAAAGACCAACAAAAGGCTTCATATCAATCTTTAAGTTACCAATGAATTTTAGAAGGAAATTACGAAAGGTGAATTTATTCAATTTTTTTGTTAGATAGGTACTTACAGAAAGAAAGAATTAAGTAATAATTTGGTCTACAGAAGAAATACCTAAGTACTTTATTACAAAAATTAGTTAAAATTTACTTCACAATCCAAGTATTTACTTACATACATTTTTTTATAGGATAGGGTGACAAACGAGCACACAGTCCACCTGATGGTAAGTGGTTGCTGTGGCCCATAGACATCTACATCTATCCTCGATTACGAATCAAAATGCAGATGTGTTGTCACCCGTGAGGACTAAGATGGAATGCCTCGTTTCCAGTAAAAAGGGTCTCCGGTTCTCTACACTTACCATACGAAATACAGCAGCATTAAGCTACTATTTCACGCTGGTATTCTGTGAGAGCGTGGTCCTTCCCCGGTCGAGCCGACCCATTCGTGCAACAACTATACTACTAATATAACTGCAGCATGGCTCTACCACGTGAAAACATGCCTATACTTGTATTTTGTAATTCATATATTTTAAGTTTTAGTAACACAAAATACTGAAATTAAAACTTTGTATACTAAGAAGATTTTTAAGTAAGTAGAACAGCTCACATTTCTGTAAGGAATCGTATTTCAGGCTTATTTGTTGTTTACACTATCTACCTATTTCTTCCGAACCAAGCGTTGCGATTCTCGACGAATGACCTTGCAATTTGCATGCGTTAGGCATCGCAGAACTCACATAGGGGCGAAAGTATGGTCAGTCAATCATAGTCAGAATAGGTACTTCACCTAAGTAACATTATTAACATTTCGCAATGTATTTTTTTACTTTCTATTGACATCCCTTAATAACCACAGAAAGTCCGCCGTGACTTAGGAAGCGGAAAAGATGCAAAGTAATATGGACACTAACGCGCAGCGATAAAGTTTTATTTAGCATGCGTGCGCGATTTATGTGATTAATAATAATTATGTAGGCTATTAAACGTCGGCAAGCAGTTGACATCAAACGAGTGCAACTTCTGTACGTAGTACTATTATTTATTCTGTGGTTCTAGTACGTAAGTACATATTACTTCAATGTTTTATTGCTACGTAGGTCACTCAATAAGTTTAGAGATGCCATTGATTTATATAACCCTAGATCAGTAATAACCGCGCCAAAGCGTTGCCACTGCACATACGGCCACAGCCATATGCCTAGCTAACGTGAGTTCATTGTTCAATGTGACGCCGACAGAGTTGAGCCGCGACAAAAATGGGTAAATGTGTAGTGAAAGAATGCTATTCAAGGTCACAAAAACGTAATAATCAAGCGGCATCACTTTCAACACATAATTTTTAGTTCTTGTTTTCATATAAACGTAAAAAACCTCAAATAATTAAATAAAATTATCGAATATTGCCATTTAGGTTCAATGTTGCCACTTTTCCGCATTTGTGATTATCCTACATTAATGGGAGACTATATAATTAATGGAGTAAGTTAATTTGTTACCTCTGATTTTAAATATTTTGGAAATTATAATAAAAACCACGTTTTAACTTTCATACAAAATAATTAATTATTCTTATTTTAGTTTATTCATGAATTATCTATTAAATATATTTTATTACCTATTTTATATTAATAATTTTATATTATTTATAATTTCATATAAATTTTATATTAATTATATTTTATTAGATATCTACTTTATATTGTGTGATTTATTAGAACCATAAAAATACGTTTTATTTCATCATTATGTTTACTTCTATTCATCTGATAAGCTTTGTATCCCTTTTTTTCTAAGGGGACATAATAAAGATTTTAAAATAAAATATACTTTTTTAATATTAAAAAAAAATTACAGCTTAAAAAAACTCATTTTTATTGCGTATTTTAGGTAAAATTTCATATAGTAAGCCACACCAACCCGCCATTGCATGTTTGTGTGTCTATCTTTATCTAATCTTACGACGACATTGTTTTCGCAACTTGTGTAAGTGAGAAAGATATATGTTTATTTAAAATTGTTACAAGTTTCAAAGCTACGTCGTCACGTTTGGATAGTGGTTACACTTTTTTCGACGCGCGGTAATGTGGTTTGCTCCTCTAGTGTTGTATAACTCAATGAGAGATGCTCGAAATTTAAAAATGGAACGCACCCGTGTTATGTTCCTAAAAAACAAATCTATTTAAATATAGAACTTCATAAGCCAATTTAAAAAATTTGCTCAATATTAAAAAAATAAACAAAGTTCTATTAATTTTCCTGCAACGCTTCCCGCGATTTTCATTTAAACAAAGGATCTTAACCGTGAACATTTGCGCGCTATGATCTACTCCTATTATGATTTTAAATTTGGTTTAACCGAACAATAAAGTTTACAACTTGACAACAATTGAGGAATCTGGTGTTGAAACCCGAAGTCACCCACCCTACAGCCCTGACTTAACTCCTTGTGATTTCTTTATGTTCCCTAAAGTCAAATAAAAAATAAAAGGCAAGTTTTTTTCAAGCACCAAAGAAGCCGTGGCTGCCTATGAAGAAGCGATTTCCGACCTGTCAGATCAAGACTGGCAAAAGTGTTTTCAGACTTGGTTTAGGCGAATGGAACTTTGCATATGGCATGATGAATATTTTGAAAAAATGTAAAATAAATATTAATAGTATCTAGAATACTTTTTGTATATCTCAAAACTTATTGAGTGTCCTAAGTATACGAAAATATTAATCTAGAAATAGCTCTTCCAAAATGTGTCACGTCCTGAACCATCTATCTTCTTCAGATTTTCACTTCATCTAGTGGGAGGTCACCCAACATTAAAGTAGCCGGGACGAAGCTGCTTCTCGAAAATCTTTCTTTCTAATCATTGTTCAGAGCTTTTTTTACCTTGGCGACTTATTGCGGCTAGAACCAATTCATTAGTTTTTGTTTGAAGTGAACACGTTTGAGATAGGGGAAAAGCACTGAACTCGCGCGGACGTCAACCTCAAGATCAATGATATCAAAAGGAAGGAAAGGCCCATCTAAATATTTTACTCATCAATTTTTCATATAAGAAAAAGTAGCGCATCTGTCATAATACAAACGTCATACCAAAACACCACGTAACCAGGGTCGCATTTCGTAGTATAATTATCCTAATTGTACCATTATTTCATAGTTTGTAGGACTATGTATATGTATGTTGTTATCGTAATAATACTAAGCGAAAATACCATAATTTTACCTAAAGGTCGACTTGTATTATTATTGGGTCCTTTTACATTTTAATATTAACCCTGCGATATCGAGAATTTCTTTGTACATGAGTACCGCGTTTTTTTAAATAAAATTACAATTAGCTCCCTTTCTGGTCAATCTATGAAAAAAGAAACATGAAACGTCAAATGTGATATGTATATTTTTAAATTGTATAATTTTATTTTCCATGTCAATATTTTTAAGGGTCTGAATCCAACCCTGGCCTAATCTTGGTAACGCAACTAAACTAACTGTAAAATAAAACTTTAAAAATGCGTTTATATAATAATTTAATTGTAACAAAATTAATATAAGGTAATTTACCGATGATACGATATCCCATGTTTCTTTTAAATCTTTGTATCGTAATTTTGTATTATTTTACCACGCAACTAGACATATTTGTGACAGGCAATCTGTCAAAAAATCAAATCAATCCTGCGCGCGCACCACTGTCGACCGATTCGCGTTGGCCCTAAACTGTAATTTTAGGGCCAACGCACTGGTCCGTTTTAGTTGTTCGGTCGGCCCGGTCCTTACGCTAGTAATATTTAAGTCGATGCTCAAGATACATACAAAAGTAATATTTACTATTTGTGAAGCTAAGAAGTTGTCACTTCTGACGTGCAGTCCTACGACTGACAGTTTTCTTTTTTTTACTTATTATAAACCAATAATTAACTACAATGATTGATGAAGCCTTAGATGGTGAGTCATACTGTCTTAGAAGGGCTATATCAGTTATTCTCGTCCTTCATCTGTTGTAGTAATAATTTATCTCTTATTTTCAGTTTTATGACACCCTATAATATTTAAAGTGTGTATTTATCCATACATATAAATAAGTTTTAAGTGTCTGTTAGTAATATGAAAATAACTGCCTTTTTGTGCGCTGAGGGTTTCTTTTGCGTGCCATTTAAGACAAGTTTAACCATTTTTTTTAAATTTTGTCTCTGTCTGTGTCTTTCCGGACTCATCTTCGTAGACAATAGCTGAACCGATTATAATGAAACTTAAAGATAAGACAGAGTTTTGTTTTGAGTGATCTAGACTATATATCGTCCGAAAATCTTAGGGATTATTTTTGAGAAATAGAAAAATTTATAAAATAAATGGCGAAGTCACGCGGGTCACTAGCTTTACGTTAACAATAATACGCTCTTAAAACTTCGAAATTCTTTCTTCAGATCCAGGCATGGCCGGAGCCAGTCCTTGCCTGGGAAGTGGACGGAGTTACCATCGAAGGGCCCAGGTACAGGACAGACGTGGTAAGCACTGGTGACCCCTGGCGGTGGATAATGCGGCTAGAGATACCTGGTATTAGGGAGCACGATTTGAAGCAGTACAGTTGTGTGGCGAAGAATGAACTCAATAATCAAACTGTTAAGGGACATATTCATTTAATGTGTGAGTATACATAAATAAATAAATGAACAACCTACTGTTATTAGATAATTATTTATTTAATTACACGCTTTTCATTTTAAGTTTTCAGTTGGATTTCAGTTCGGGTTGGTGATCTTCCCACCTCTTCGAATTATTTTTAATTTTATTTTTATTTTATAGAATAAGGTTGAGATACGAGTACAAAGTCCACCTGATGGTAATAAGATTCTGTGACTAATGTATATCTACATGCGTTGTCGCCCCTGAGAATTGAAATGGAATTCTGTCGTTTTCAGTAAAAAAGGTTTCCGGTTGTCTATACTCACCATATGAAGCCGCTATTTTACACTGGCTCTCTGTGTCATTCGCACTACAACCATAGAATATGTAATGGAGCATGCCTGAGCACATATATTATTACATGTAAATTTTTTTACATATTAAAAAACACGCGTTTTTATCTTTTTTTTTTTGCGCCCGAAGCAAATATGGGCAACCCTCCGGAAAGCGGGGGAGGGAGGTTGGGAATGCTCATAGCATACCACGCAGCCGGCTGCGTGGTTATGTTTTTTTTTTTATAGAAGAGGGGGCAAACGAGCATGCGGCTCACCTGATGTTAAGTAACTACCGCCGCCCATGATCAACCGCAACACCAGGAGAATTGCGGGTGCGTTGCCGGCCCTTTAGAAAGGAGTAAGCTCTTTTCTTGAAGGTCCCCAGGTCGTATCGGTCCGGAAAAATCGCCGGTGGTAAACTATTCCACAGAGAGGTTGTACGTGGAAGAAAACTCCTTGTGAAACGTACAGTGGTGGACCGCCAAGCATCCAGATGGTTTGGATGGTATCGGGACGTTTGCCGTGTAGTGCGTTCACGAAATTTGGCGGCTGGGATTAATCCGAACAATTCCTCAGAGCACTCCCCGTGATAGATGCGATAAAATACGCAAAGAGATGCAACATCTCTTCGCAGCGCCAGTGAATCGAGCCGATCGGAAAGCACTCGGTCGTCGACGATTCGAGCCGCTCTGCGCTGGATGCGGTCAAGTGGAAGGAGCTGGTACTGGGGAGCCCCAGCCCAGAGATGGGAACAGTATTCCATGTGCGGCCGAACCTGCGCCTTGTAAAGTTGCAGGCGGTCTGCCGGCATGAAATACTGTCCCGCTCTGCTGAGCACGCCAAGCTTTTTAGAGGCCAATTTGGCCTTCCCTTCCAAGTGACCACGAAACTGCACGTCACTCGATATGTCGACGCCGAGGATCCCGATACCGGCTGAGGCAACAAGGGGAGTGCCTTGAAACTGAGGGGATACGACAAAGGGGTTCTTTTTAGCGGTTAACGCGCAAACTTGTGTCTTCTGGGGGTTAAACTGGACTAGATTTAGTCGTCCCCAATTCGAGACTCTGTTCAGCAAAGACTCGACTTCAGACACAAGTTTGTCCCGGCACTCGGAGACGTTTTCCCGAGAAATATTGGCTCGGCCGGTGTAAAGAGCATCACCAGTGCTGTCGTCCGCATAGCAATGAATGTTACGGGTATGCAACATATCATTGATATGCAGAAGAAACAGCGTTGGCGATAGCACGCAGCCCTGTGGAACAACAGCATTAATAGGCTTGCAATCGGAGCTTGCACCGTCTACAACGACCTTGATGCTCCGATCTGCAAGAAAGCTGGTGATCCAATCGCACAATTTCTCGGGAAGCCCATAGGAAGGGAGCTTCGAAAGAAGCGCTTTGTGCCAAACCCGATCAAAGGCCTTCGCAATGTCCAAACTAACGGCCAATGCCTCCCCCTTGAACTCTACTGCCTCCGCCCATCTGTGAGTGAGGTAGACCAGAAGATCACCAGCTGACCGACCACGGCGAAAACCGTATTGGCGGTCACTAATCAGCTGGTGATCCTCAAGGTACCTCATGAGCTGGCAGTTTACAATGGACTCCATTGTTTTGGAGAACAAGGAGGTGATGGCGATTGGCCGGTAGTTGGACGGTTCTGAGCGGTCGCCTTTTTTAGGGATCGGGTGGACGAAAGCCGTCTTCCATGATTTTGGGACTACGCCTAGGGAGTAGGAGTACCGAAAAAGACGCGTTAAAACCGGTGCCAACTCTGGAGCACACGTCCTCAGCACAATTGGGGGGATTCCGTTAGGCCCACTCGACTTGTGGATGTCCAGGGAGAGGAGTGCTTTGCGAACCGAGCGCTGTGTGAACTGCACTTCCGGCATGGAGCACTCACACCGCGGGATGATCGGCGGCGTACTCCCCCCGTCATCGAGAGTCGAGTTAGACGCAAAGAAAGAGCCTAGAAGATCGGCTTTCTCCTTTGCAGTATGGGCCAGTGAGTCGTCCTCCCTGTGCAGAGATGGAAGTGATGGCTGACAGAAATTCCCCTGGACAGCCTTGGCGAGAGACCAGAATGCACGGGTTCCGGAAGGAAGGCGACTTTTACCCACTAAACCCAACCTTTTAGGAATAGGCTTAACGATCTGACTAGAGATCTCTAAGCCGTATACGAACGCGACCCTCCTTGGCAGAAAGGAGGGCGCAAGCGGCGAAAAGCCGCTTAGAAGAGTGCCTAACTAAGGCAGATTAAGGGATGTGTTATGTAGGCTCGGCCTGAGCCGCCAGGAGGCAGTTCAGGTTAGCCGAAAGCTTGTTGGGGGGGTCCGAGAGAGAGTTTCTCGGCCTGCGCACACTATAGCGAGTGTGGATAGGGGCTGCATAGGCAGCTGTTTCACGAATGAGGTGATTTGGGTGGGACTCTGAGGCTTTGAAAAATCTCTCAGAGAGTGATTTAAGAAACTGTTGGGTTGTTGGGAGCTCTAAGTCTCGATGTAGGTCGGCATTACGGACATAATAGGGCGAGTTAGTGGCCCTACGACAGAAGCGTTTTGATCATTAACATTTTAATTTAAATAGAACTTTGGAGCATAAATACTGCCAAATTTAAACTATCTCAGCGCTGTCTGATAATCAACACATATTCCAGTGCACTGAAGTCTGTTCTAGTTCTGACGTTGTGATGGAATCATCTCAACCCCTTTTTTAAGCCAATAGGCCATATAATAAACTTAAAAAATATATTAACAAATTTTATTGTCACACAGATCCAGGTCCCAACCAACAAACTCTGGTAGAACAACCAATGGAGTTCGGATCACGACCGCCGCCGTTTACTTCATACGAGGAGTTGTGCAAGGTGCAGCGCTGTCCTACATGCCCACGGTGCGACCGCGCACAACTGCTTATATCGACAATGAACTCCACCGCGGGCTTTAAGCCCAGAAGAAACACAAGTAAGTTGAATAGATGTTAAGAACTAGTTTGTTTTAGATGTATAGTTCCGAAGGCATCCTTACTCGTAATGACCAATGGAATGGAAAAGATCTCCTGGCCTCCGTCCTGTTCCAAAAAATCGGGTGGTAACGCCAATGGGCTAGCTGTGATAGTGATAGTGGGCATTGGTGGTGGTTGTGATGTTGATGGCGGTAGTGGTAGTGGTAAAGCCTGTGATGGTGATGCTGGTCGTTGTGGTGATATTAGTGGCGGCGGTGTTGGTGGTGGTCCACTACCCACCACCACCGACGATCCTACAAGCACCACCATCAACACCAGGACCACTACAACCAACACCAGCACCACTACTACTAACACCACCTTCACCACTGTGTGGTAATTGTATTATTTTCACTTGAATTTTTACACATACTGTACAACTGTTAGGCATTAATTTATACAGAACACTAATTAATTACTTATATAAATTTATAATGTCTTATTTTATAATAAACAATCTCTAAACTTAACTCTAATAGTAAAAAAAATGATATATAAAATCACGAAATATTCTTCTTCCATATATTTAAATGCGCACGACTAACAGCCCTTTCATGGATACTCTGCCTAAACTGCGCAAACCGGTTTGCACCGCGACGGAGCGTCGGTGAACCTATCGGCGAGAGCTCACGCACACATCGCTGCGCTATGTATGGGTATAGGCACAGCGAGCCATTTGTATGTAGCTTCCCCTCTGGTTGGTTTCTTTACTCATGTGCTTATACCTCCATCTATCGGACATCAGAAAATTTACTGGCATTTCCTGTAGTCGCCTCATACGATCTTACGACACTCACAGTACGAAATGAGATGATACGTGTGTACTTTACCCGACAGTTTTTATCAAGTATAATATAATACCTGATTGTCATTTTACACTCCAGACTGCCAACTTTACGCCATCGGCAAGCCAGTGTACCACCGCTACAAAGATGAGTTGTTTGGAGCCTGGTTAAGAGATTCTAACGC
Organism: Parnassius smintheus behrii; assembly: GCA_036936625.1. Taxonomy (NCBI): domain Eukaryota; kingdom Metazoa; phylum Arthropoda; class Insecta; order Lepidoptera; family Papilionidae; genus Parnassius; species Parnassius smintheus. Next base: position 13,881,070 of record JAUPFT010000013.1, read on the forward strand.
AACCGAGTTACAGGTACAATATTTTTTTATTAGTAGTTACAGTTAGAAATCCATAAAAAAATTGTGGCTGCCGTTTGGAACCGCTAAAATAAAAAATGCTGCCTCTCAAACCAAAGTGGGATTTACAAAGTAAATTTTGTATTTTGTCGACGTCATTTTCAAAATAAAGTGTGTATTTTGTCGACGTCGTTTTTAAAGCAAAGTGTGTATTTTATTGACGTCGTTTTCAAAGTAAAACGTGTATTTTTTCAACGTCGTTTTCAAAGTAAAATGTGTTTTTTATATAATAAGGGGGACAAATCGTCCCCATTATTATTTAAAAAAATACCACAAACACTAGTCCACCTGACCTGATGGTAAGTGGATGTTGTGGCTCATAGACATCTACATTTATCCTCCACTAAGAATCAAAATGCAGATGCTTTTCTTTCTTTTGTATTTCACTACACTCACCATTCGAAACACAGCAGCGTTAATCTGCTATTTTAAGTTGGTATACTGTGTGAGCGTGGTCCATCCCCGGTCAAGCTGACCCATTCGTGCTACATCACCGGTGAACTTATTTTATAATTTAATTATTAAAGTCAAATAAAATATTGATTAGCCACCTTAGAGTATTGTACTCTAAATGTGCTAACATAATTGATAATTAAATTAATTTTGTTATTACAGAAAGAGAAATTTTGGACAACGCAAGAGAGCGACGTGGAGAGGCTCCGAGAATACCGGACCAAAGTCAGTTTCAAAGCTGACCACGTCGACGAATACCACAAGCTGCAGAAGCCGTTCTTTGTATGACTTATGAGATAATATGACTCAGACTTTTGAAATAAAACTCCTATAGGTGCTCCGTGAAGGTAGCTCAGATCTATTTTAGGGTGGAAGTAACGTTCAGGGAAATCTATAGTTTTAAAAAATTTGGGCACTTTTCGCTTTAGAAAGACAACAACAGAATATAGTAGTTGAAGGTAAATATTTGTGATGGTGGTATTCCCATTGCCTGTGCAACTTGCTTGAGCAGACGAGACAATAGCAAAGCACCGTATAATTCCAATCTAGGTGGCGAGATCATTCGTAACTCCGCAACTGTGGTTCTGTCAGTGATAAATTTTGTTTTGATTGTTCCGTCTTCGGTTTTGATCCAAGCGTATACAACCGCTGCATATGCTTGCATTGACGCATCGCAAAACCCATGAATCTGTAAGCTGTCGCTTATTTTACTCGTGCCAATTCATCTATCGACTTTAACCACGTTGTCTTGTTGAAAGTCTGATCAGATAGAAACCCATTCGTCCATCAAATTTGAACTGGTCTTGTCGTCCCAGCCCAACGTCTCTAGCCACGTTTTTTGGATAAAAATTTTCGTCATGACAATGCTTGGTGCTATCCAACCAAGTGGATCAAAGAGCTTCCATATCTCGGACAAAACACTTCTCTTGGTGGGAGTTGCAATGTTGAGGTCAAAAAATATGCATTGCTAGATCAATCTTCTGGTTTGATAGATTGCAAGTCCAGATTATTTGACGCCCATTTAGTCAGAGTGAAACCTCCCCTCTTTACAATTTCATCAACTTTAATGGCTTCAGTTACAGCTTCTTCCACAGAATCGACCTCGCTCATCAATTCGTCCATATTGTTGTGTGAATAAGTCAACTAGCGCCATCTAGTGTCAGGAACGAAGAGCGAGGGGAGCTTTGCAGAGAATGACAAAACAAATCTTTCGACCGACAGCGCCACCAGAACTAAGTTTCTAGAAAATCTATACTCGAACTCTCGGTACCTTGCGCGTGTTTACTTGAACATTCCGGATATTTTGCTAATTTAAATAAATAGGTGGCGCAAGATGCGATCGAGGCAGAGTTGATTTGACGAAACAAGCGAAGCTTCGGAGCGGAATTAAGTGAATTAGTGTGTGTAATTATTAGTGTTTTTAACTTTAATTTGTGTAAAGTAAATTAAAGTGTTAATTTGGGTAATTCTATCGGCAATTTTTATTGTCACGAACCTCAAGCTCGTAACAATTGGTGTCAGAAGTGGGATAAAATAATGCCGATTTTACCCAAGGAGGAAACGGAGGGTGTCCGTACCCGAAGTCAACGCCAGCAGGAGACGGACCAGAGGAGATTTGGTGGTGCAACGCCGCAGATGTCTGAGGGCCAGCCGCCGGCCACGGAAGCCGGTCCGTCAGCAGCTTCTACGTCTGTGGCATCTGACTTAGGTGCTCTGATGGCCATGCTACAGGAGCAGCTGCAGCGCGGACGAGAGGAACAGGCCCGTCTGTTGAAAGAGCAGCAGGAGGAACAGGCCCGCCGACACGAGGAACAGGCCCGCCGACAGGAGGAACAGATGCTCCTCATGAAGGACCTTCACGCTACCTTCGGGAAGGAGATAAAGGAGGTGAAGGATAGGGTTGCTCACCATGACAACCGCCTGTCGGAAGCTGAAAACCGAATCGAGAAAACTGAAACCCGAATCGACCAAGTAAACAATCGGGTTGACATCGTAATGGCTGACATGAAGAAATCACTGGACGAACTCAAACTTGGAGATGGAGCTACAGCTCCCGTAGTAGCTACAACACCTTCGCTACGTGGGTTCAAGGTGCCACCGTTCGACGGTACCTCTTCCTGGTCAGCCTACAAAATCCAGTTCGAGGCTGTTATGAAGGCGAACGGCTGGAATAAAAGCCAAGCCATGACTGCACTCACCCTAGGCCTGCGCGACCAAGCCATAACTGTGTTGGAAGCTCTCGGTAAGAAAGTGACCTACGAGCAGCTTCTTGAGGCCTTGGAGGCGAGATATGGTGACGCTCACCTGGAACACGTCTTTCGCGCGCAGCTTAAAGATCACGTGCAACGCAGCAACGAAAACCTGCAGCAGTGGGCCTTTGAGGTGAAGAAGATGGTTCGTAAAGCATACCAGTCTGTACCTGCGCTCATTGGAGGGAACCTGGTGCAAACATTCATCGACGGCATCCGCGACCTGGAAGTCAGAGCTGCTGTGAGGCTCGGGCACCACGAGACGCTTAAGGACGCCTTAGCCCATGCACTGGAGGTAGAAGCCGTGCGGCAGGATCATCGTTCCCATCGCGTCAGGGAGGTTGCAGCAGCTACAGTTCGCGACCGCAATAAAGGATACAGCCCTAGATGCTATGGCTGTGGGGAAAAGGGCCATCTTCGATCCAGCTGCCCTAAGCGAACCTTGGAAAGGAGAGTTGATCGATCTCGAGAGGGTAGTGCAGCTAACGGCACTGCCTGGCGGCGACAGGATCATCGTTCACCTCACGCTAGGGAGGTTACAGCAGTTACGGTTCGCGACCACAATAAAAGATACAGCCCTAGGTGCTATGGCTGTGGGGAAAGCGGCCATCTTCGGTCCAGCTGCCCTAAGCACAACCTAGGAAGGGAAGGTGAACGGTCTCAGAAAGGAAGTGCGGCTAACAGCACCGCCCAGCAGCAGCAGGAATACGACTTTACTATCAGACACTGCAGCGGTAAATCTCACGGCAACGCAGATGCATTGTCAAGAAGACCTTGTCCTGGAGATTGCAACCATTGTAGTAGGCAAGAGAGTAAGGAAGTGGTATCCGTGAGGATGCTCAGGACAGACCACCTCAGCAACGGGTGGAAGGACAGCCTACGACATGCACAGCAGGAAGATCCGGACATCAAGCCGATTCTGGGATGGATGAAGGCCCGTGCTACCAAGCCTGAGTGGAGGGACGTCTCAGCGACGAGTTCAACCACGAAAAGCTATTGGGCCCAATGGGACAGCTTGCTGCTTCAGGATGGAGTCCTGTGCCGTAAATGGGACAATGGTCGAGGAGACAGCAGTCGTTTACAAATGGTTGTCCCTAAAGCAAAAGTGCCGAATGTTCTACAGCTGTGCCATAATGGTCGTTCAAGAGTCCATCTTGGAGTTAAACGAACTCTACTGAAGGTCCGAGAACAGTTTTACTGGGTACATTATCGTGACGATGTCGAGGATTGGTGTCGTACATGTACAAGTTGTGCGGCTGTGAGGGGACCTCAGACACGGAGTAGAGGAGCATCGAAATTGTAAAATGTTGGTACACCACGGGATAGGACAGCCCTTGACATTGCGGAGCCGTTACAGAAAGGCGTAAGAGGGACTCCTAACATCGTCCATGTGGATCGCTTGGCGCGTTATTATGGGACCGATAATGCTCGGGACGAGCATGTCTTAGGAGGGGGCAGTGTTGTGTGAATAAGTCAACTAGCGCCATCTAGTGTCAGGAACGAAGAGCGAGGGGAGCTTTGCAGAGAATGACAAAACAAATCTTTCGACCGACAGCGCCACCAGAACTAAGTTTCTAGAAAATCTATACTCGAACTCTCGGTACCTTGCGCATGTTTACTTGAACATTCCGGATATTTTGCTAATTTAAATAAATAGGTGGCGCAAGATGCGATCGAGGCAGAGTTGATTTGACGAAACAAGCGAAGCTTCGGAGCGGAATTAAGTGAATTAGTGTGTGTAATTATTAGTGTTTTTAACTTTAATTTGTGTAAAGTAAATTAAAGTGTTAATTTGGGTAATTCTATCGGCAATTTTTACTGTCACGAACCTCAAGCTCGTAACAATATTAAAGTCCTCTTTAATTATTTGAGCTGCTTTGGTATGATTCTTGCCTTCATTATCAGCAATTTGATGTAGAGTTTGAACCGCGGAGAGAAGTTCAGGATTAGATTCGGGAGCAGATGCGGTATCGAAAGTCACGCGTAGAATTTTATACTCTTTGATATCTTCGGATTCGGATGCTTCTGAGCACCAAAGTATTTGTTGATAAAATTCGGCATCTTCGGGGAACATCAATATTTGACGGTATGGTGCATCGCAACCTATACTTATGCTGCTAGTTGACAGTAGAAATAGGTCGAAGGATGTTAATGAACAAAAAAACAAAGACTGTGAAATGAACTCCACTTAGCTACTATACCAAGGAATAAATTCAATTCAAACATATTTAAGTCAGCTCTCCAGCTGTGAACATTGCATCGCAGCACTCTAGTGACCGCGTTACCAAAACTCACGCACACTAATAGGTTTGCTAAATAATCTTAGAATATGACGTAAATCCTTCTTTGTAGTTAAGTAAATCAAATTGTAATATAAATTGGAACGTATTGTGAATAAAATCCTCTTTCAACGCTGGATGACGTCTTCGATACTATCACTGACACTCCTGGTAAGATCTCTCTCTCTCTCTCTCTCTCTCTCTCTCTACGGGCACGACACCTTTAGCCATCAGAACCCCTGATCAGGCTTATGAATCTGCTTGACTGGCAGTGAGAGAACCCCATCACATAACCCTGATATCCTGTCTCTGTCCGTCTATACCTTAGGTCTCATGGTGCAAACATCCCGCACTTATCTAATTTATTTATGTATTTTTATATGGTAGGGCTGGGGTATTAGGGACTGCTAGAGACTACTAGGTGTAAGGAATTTAGTTAAAGTCTGTAGGGTATAAAACTCATTCCTACCATATTCATGTGCATCCAAGTAGTTGATCTATTGAAAGGAAAATAGGACGATATTTAAACGAACAACTACATAACTGAACATCACCAATAACTAGAAAATACTTTTATATACATTAAGGGTGACAAACGAGCACACAGTCTACCTGATTAGAGATGGGCCGAATATTCGTTTCATATTCGGTATTCGGTATATACAGTGGCTTTAGCGAATATTCGTATCCGGCCGAATATTCGGCTCAATCACCGAACATTCGTTAAAGTCAGTGTCCATTGTATTGAAGTACATACTGAAATGTATACATAATTATTTTACTGTTGAAAGTACTTATATTTTATTTATGGGTTAAATCTACTTGTATAGTGTTATGTTTTTAAGGCACTGAAGATTTATTTCCAATTGTGGCAAATAGAAAGCTTGTAATGTTTTTGGAATCAAAGAAAAAAACATTGCATTACATTCCACTTTACTTTGGTTGTCGGTTTCTCTAAAATAAGTCCAAATAGTAGATGCTTCCACTCATCTTTATCATATAATTATCAATTTTCACTAAGAATAACATAACGAAATACTTATTTTCTCACTCAAATAGTCAAAACATACCTCGTATAAAAACTTGTTCATTATGCCAGGGCAATGGACACATAGTGTACAGCGGATCGTTCTTCTACCAAGCGAACGAGTCGGGGCACCCGGGAGACATCATACGCTACGACCTGACGCAGAGTCGCATTAAATCGGTTCACCTGCCTCACGCTGATGGAAGATTGTACAGCGCCCAACATAACCAGGTACGATGCAGTGACATAGATGCCGCCGATGCTGCTGCTGGAGTCGAAATTGTCGCTCACACACCCCTACGCCCCCTCCCGCCCCCCTCATTTTCGTACCTTAAAAACTTGAGATCGGTAAAGTTTTCTATAGTTTTTGTTTATAATTATAATATATTTTATTACTTATATATCAATCTTCTCTTCTGCCTTCTGATTGCCTCGTTCGTCTAGTGGTTGTAATAGTGCGACTACTGAGCTCCTGCGTTCGAATCCCGGGTTGGACGAAAAAGATGTGTTAGTGAGTTTTTCCGTCAAGTAATTCTCACAGTAGCTGCCGGAGTCAGAAAGTTGGCGGTGTCTCACCCCCATGCTTCGGAAAGCACGTAAAGCAGTTGGTCCTGCGCCTGATCTTCTCTCCGGTTGTGTCGGTTTACCGTCCCATCGGATTATGAGAGTGAAGGAATAGAGAGTGCACCTGTGCTTGCGCATACACTTGGGCACTATAATTCTATCCTGCACCTGGCTAGTCTCCGATGAGGCTGGCCGCCCTGACCGAAATTCAGTCTGGAGGACATTAATCCTCTCTTCAACTACTAGACTCCTTGCCTAAAATGCACCAGCTGTGAAGTTACACCACGCTGGTCAAGGAGATTAATTAGGAAACAGAAAAGATATGCAGCTGATAATTTTGTTCAGTTGTACGTATGTCTATGATTGTTGTGCAGTATAGTGTACACTCATTTCATTCATTACAGCCTATCAAAATCTCGTCGCTGATCATGGATTTCCCCTATAGATTGCTTATAGGGGTTACATTTGCCATTGTTTTCATGCCAGAAGGTTGGTAAATGCGGTTTTCTTTGTTTTCAGTTTTAATCAAATATGCCGCTGTCCGCCTCCTTTTACCCACGTCCCTACCTCTTACGATGCTCACGGATTTTTTTTTTTTTATAGAATAGGCTGACCAACGAGCACACAGTCCACCTGATGGTAAGTGGTTGCTGCGGCCCATAGACATCTACATCTATCTTCCATTACAAATCAAAATGCAGATGCGTTGTCACCCGTGAGGACTAAGATGGAATGCCTCATTTCCAGTAAAAAGGGTCTCCGGTTCTCTACACTCACCATACGAAATACAGCAGCATTAAGCTACTATTTCACGCTAGTATTCTGTGAGAGCGTGGTCCTTCCCCGGTTGAGCCGACCCATTCGTGCTACAACTATACTACTAATATAACTGCAGCGTGGCTCTACCACGTAAAAAAACACGGAATTATATTATGAAGTAGTATGTACGTAATTTTAACGCAGCAGAGCCATGCCGCAGCTATATTATAGTTCGGCCGTTCAGAGAATGCGTTCCCGACACCTATCAGTAAGTCACGACTAGCGATGGGCACAACATAACATTGAGTTCGTTACCGTTACTCCAAAATGAACGCCGCGTTATTTTTAAGATTATTTTCGTTTTAAATTGGCGGAATCATTTAAAATTTATATTTTAGTAATTTAAGTTAAAACCAAAAAAGGTAATATTAAATATAATAAAATTGTTTTATTTATTCTTTGTTACAAAGTTACAACCTGTATTTCTATGCAATAAAGTACATTGAATTGAATGTGCGTACACAATATTAATCAGACTCCGATTCGCTTGTGGAGGTGGTGTCTTCATCATCATCTTCGCCTACATGTATAATTATATTATTATCAATAACAGAATCAATCCTGATATCTCGGTCAAAATGTTCCACAATCAGGTTTTTAGTCTTCTCAACAACCTTTGCCCAGTCATCTCTTGTGACTTCCCCGCAGGCTTATTTTAATAGGGTCATCATCTTTTTCGTTCTGAATGGCAGGGAAGTATTGTAGCGGGCGGCGTAACCTTTTATTTGAGCCCAGATTAGCTCAATCGCGTTATATTGGCAATGATATGGTGGAATTCTTAGAACGCGATGGCCGTTCTCCAGAGCCAGTTCATCGATTTCGTATCGCACATTTGCCGCTTTATTTTCTTTAACTAATTTAATTAGCTCTGGTTTTAGCATCTGCATATTTGCGTCAATACCTTTTGCTTGTAACCAAGCCACCATTTCTTCTTTTTTATTAGCTTGGGTAGGTGGTTTCTGTAATTGAACCGAGTGATAGGAGGCATTATCCATGAATATTACAGAAGGCTCTGGTAGGCTGGGCAAAAGCACGTTCTGGAACCGTGGTGGCATTCATTTCCTCGAGGTAGTCTTTTGTGGTTTTTGATTGAAATGCCAGTAACGCGTTCTCCACAAAGCCGTATTTTGCAGAACCTGTGTGGCATATTAACAGACGGGCCCCTTTACCCATTGGTACTTTCGACGACGACGCTAGTGTATCATCCGTCCAAGAACGGGAAACCGGGTGATTGGCGTTTAGCCATGTCTCGTCAATGAACACGACGTTATCCCAGTTATCAATATTTTTTGCTTCTCTCAAAAAATTTATCCGTTTTAAAATTATGTCGTATCGTTCTAATAAAATTTTTCTTTTGTCTGTTTTTTTATACGAAAAACCAATATCTTTTAAGATTTTGGTTAAAGCAGTTTTACCCCCGCTAAACAGTCCAGCTTCTCTTAACGATGCCAAAAGCTTCTTCCTGTTAAGATATTCATTTGAATAGTAACCATATGCATGATTTCTGATTGCATCGGCGTCAAAGGTGTCAATATCTGTCACGGGTTTAGTTCTACGTTTCTTCTTCGGAGTACGTAAAATATTATCTTACGTACCAGTAGAGCCGAACTTTTCTTTATTAATATTATATATATTGTTAGCACAGCACTACAAATATAAAGCGCTGACATAACCTTGTAACAGCGCAGTATAGATTTAGAAAAATATTGTTTACCAAGTTATTTGACACTCAGTTTGGCACAAAATTATAACATTCATTGATTATTGATATAATAATGTTGTTTTAATGCTCATCAATTGTTAAAACGGTAAACAACCAGCAAAAATATTTTTATCGTAACTGCAACGCCATTGCAAAGTTACGTCGTCAGTTCAATCGCGACGTGTCAGGAACGCATTCTCTGAACGGCCGTACTATAGTGGTATAGTTGTAACACGAATGGGTCGGCTCGACCGGGTTAGGATCACGCTCTCACAGAATACCAGCGTAAAATAGCAGTGTAACGTCCGTGTTTCGTATGGTGAATGTAGAGAATCGGTGACACTTTTTACTGAAAACGAGGAATATCATCTTAGTCCTCACGGGTGACAATGCGTCTACATTTTGATTTGTAATCGAGGAAAGATGTAGATGTCTATGGGCCACAGCAACCACTTACCATCAGGTGGACTGTGTGCTCGTTTGTCACCCTTATATTTTAAAAAAGCCGTGTGCCGCGCTGGAAGACTTTTCCCTAACGTTTTATTTTGTCTTTTAATATTTATAGTTAATATTGACTGCGTTGATAATCCAGTGGTAGTTGCTTTATGTCAGCAGCACATCATTTCTGTGTTCTAATCAACCTACTTGACAGGCGTGGTGTATACGTAACTCTTTAAAAAAAGTATGCCAGCTTGGTGCATTTTAAGCAAGGTGTCCAAGAGTTGAAGAGAGCATTAATATATAAGTATTAAAAGATATAGTATTTATTAATTTATATAACATGCAAATTTGGTAACTGCGATTGGTGATCGTGACGTTTCGGGTTTGAATCTTGGGTCGAGCCAGCTATTGGGTGTTTCTATCAAGAAAGTTTCAGTAGCAGCCCGGAGTCAAGAAGTTGACAGTATTTCACTCCCGTGCCTCGTAGAGCACGTAAAGCCGTTGGTCCTGCACCTGACTTCTTCGATTGTGTCGGAATACCATCCGTTCGGACTATGAGAGGAAGGTAGGGTTGTCAATGGTCGGGATTCGTCTGGATTTTCCCGACATTTTAAACGATCCAGACTCCCGACAAAACTCAAAATTTCCAGACAAACAGTTTGTCTCGACACCACAGCTGCTTTTAATTTAATAAAAGTTGAGTTAGTTATTGGACTGAACTTTGAAGTAAATTGTTTGAATTTTAAATCTACTGAATACTAATGAAGGATCCAAATTGGTGGACTCACTAAAGTAGGCAACCTAAAAATTAATGTAATCAATGTTAAGTTATTTTGTAGCCTATTCATTTAAAAAAAATATTTATCATTTTTTTATTTATAATAAGTATTTGTTTCTCCCGACAACAACCCCAAATTCCCAATATTTTTAAAGTTTTGTCCAAATATTTTATTCTTCCAATCTGGTATTCCTAGAGGAAGGGAATAGAGAGTACTCCTATGTTTGTGCATACACTCGAGCACTTTAATTCTGTCTCTTGCAGATGGCTTGTCTACGTTGAGACTGGACGCCGACCGACCGTTTGGTCTAGCTAGGACATATAAACGTTATAAACCGGCAATATTTTTTTTATAGAAGAGGGGGCAAACGAGCATGAGGCTCACCTGATGTTAAGTGACTACCGCCGCCCATGATCAACCACAACACCGGGGGAATTGCAGGTGTGTTACCGGCCCTTTAGAAAGGAGTAAGCTCTTTTCTTGAAGGTCCCCAGGTCGTATCGGTCCGGAAAAATCGCCGGTGGTAAACTATTCCACAGAGAGGTCGTACGCGGAAGAAAACTCCTTGTGTAACGTACCTACAGTGGTGGGCCGCCAAGCATCCAGATGGTGTGGATGGTACCGGGATAAAATAAAATAAAATACTATTATTTCTAGGTGGATTTTAGCGCCGATGACAACGGACTCTGGGCTATTTATTCTATTGAAGAATCCAACAATACAGCAGTTGCTAAGGTATTTATTTCAAGCAAGTAAACTTGTCAAAATGCAAGTGCGGTTTGACAACGCATTTGCATTTTGACAAGGGCCTAGATTGATATCATCAGTGTCAAAGTAAAAAGAGTGTCCGCTTCAGATTTGAATAATACCTGTGAATATTTTATGTGGCAATAACAATTAGCCGTGTAGTGATGTCGTAAAAGAACCCACTGCCATATTATAAGAGGATATCGAAAGAGGTGACGGAGGAAAATAAATCAAGAGGTGAACAGCATCTTTCTGATATCAGCTCAACATAACTCATTTATATATACAAATAATAATAATAAAACTGCGGCTGCTTACCCACCTACCAACGTGCCAAGCGTGGCAACTATGGCAAAATCTATCCCCCCCCCTATGGAGCCATCTATGGGGAAGATCTATGTTCAGCACAGAGAACTTTTGATGTGCCGTAAAGCCACGATGTGACCAGATATTGGGAACACTAAAATATTTCTACCAGCGATTTAGCTTACACAGAATCAATGGTGCCTTTTTTCTATATAGGTTTTCTATGAGAACTACCACGGCGCATAAAGCATACGACGCAATATGCTACAAAGTGACAATCATTTTAAACTAGTAAGTTAGTGAATAGGCTCGCAGGTGGGGCATATTTCCTGGATGCACAACGGGCAAATTAAATTATTACCATAATATAGCAGCTTTTAACGCCGTTTTCCCACACCTCTATTGAGTATTTTTCATAGAAGAATAGAAGATGGTTACAACGCCATCTATGGGCACAAAATCAAAGCAACTTTTCAGTCGCCTAAGTTATGTGTTGTCCCTGTTAGGTATCCCACGGTATTAAAAATTATCTTAGTACCGCCACCTCACTACTATTTCATAGATGACGCTGTTATCAACAGTTTAAGTAAAACTTAATTTAATATTTTTTTTTAAATAAATGAAAGTTTCTTTAATTAAATAAAGATATTTTGTTATAATCTCAAGCATGGTTAATTTATTACTTTAATTATTTTCATGTAAATATTTAGATATATTTTAATTTCATCGCTATGAAATGAAACATGATCTCTATTTTTGATAGATGACGCTATACTCAACAGTGTAAATGAAAGTCAAAATTTTCGGATCAATTTATACATTATTTAACACTCTAATCAACCTTGGAATTAGGAGGATATTGACAATATGTCAAATTATTGTGAGCTACTATCTACATATACCGCCAATGATTTAGCAAGAATAGCATGCGTCCAGTATATATTTACGTAAAATTTGAAATATTTTCTATGATAGGGTGACAACACAGTCCAGGGTGGACTGTGTGTTCACTTACCAAAAACATAGCAGCATTAAGCTACAATTTTGCGCTGGTACTCTGTAAGAGCGTGGTCCTTCTCCGGTCGAGCCAACCCATTCGTGCTACAACTATACCACTAATATAAATGCAGCATGTCTCTACCACGTATAAAAATAAAATAAGACAAAATATCTCAAAATCACTGCTTTGACCTCAGCCTTACTTTATAAGAACCATATTGCAACAAGCCACTTGTTTCTTTTTAATGTTGAAAACACAGAGAAAATTTTTCTAAAGATTAATTATATGTATATTGTGTGATGGTGCTTCAACAGATAGTGGTTACCAGGTGCCCAAATTGTGCGGGAAGACCCGATTTTTAGGAGTCATTAGGTACATTTGTAAGCTGCTTCTACATTTAAATATATCCACTTTGACAGTTTCATATTTGCTCACTAAACTCGGACTAAATAGTCAACGTAAAAGTTATAAACCAGCCGACCCCGAGCAATGTAAAGGATGTAATACGTCTGTACTGCGATTGTCAATCTCCTTTTAAAGGAACAGTCACGTGTGAAGCAGTGCACTTTGGCCACTAGCACCGACTTTAGAGAAATTTATTAATTATTTTTAATTCTTGAGAGTTGAGTATATGTATACTATATATTACTATAAGTTAATAGAGAATGCGTTTTTTTTTTTAATTTCAGCTCAACTTCGATCCCAATAAAGATGACCTGAACATTGACTATATTTGGAACATATCCCTAAATCACAAACAAGTGAGTAACGTTCATCATTTTATTAATAAACTAATAATATTGTAATGTGAAGTAATTACGGCGAGGGGGGGGATTAGTATTGATACATATAAGCTTGGTCTACCAGTTCCCCGTTGCTGTGTATATATATATATATATATATATATATATATATATATATATATATATATATATATATATATATATATATATATATATAATATAAATAGAGAGAGAGAGAGACGCAAAATCCATCCATTATTACAAGCAAGGGAATCGGTTGTGAACATTACATTGTATGAAGGTTCCATATCTGAAAATAGGCCTTCAATAAAGATTGCTTCATACAGGGATATTTATTATAATAATTGCCACGCTTGGTAGGAGAGTTGACAAAAACACATTTTTTTATTTTTGGAGTTCTTATCAGGAAGATTTTGTTGCCCATCACTTATTTCATTTTACCTCTGTCGCTTCCTATGTGACACCCCACGATATGGGGAACCATTCGCTCGCTCCGCCACTACGCGGTACACGCGGACTCTACGCTCACTAAATTGGTCACCCAGAACGGTGAACATAATCAATTTAAAAAAAGTATCTCATTAATTAAAACATCTATTAATTGACGCTGTTAGGTACTCCAAATGGCTTTTATAAGAATTATGATACATTATGCGTAATGGTAGAGGCGTAAGATTTCACCATTTTACATTATGTGACTAAGGGAAATGTTAGGAATATTTTGTAGCTCCCAGGACAGGGCGGAATAACTCTGGCGTAGGCCAGGTTCTATTAAGATATATCACAGCCCGTCGCGCGCTAATCCTATGGACATATAGCCATAGGAAATGCCCACTACCGGCAGTGAACTGTTTGGAGCAAATTATTTTACTGAAGCAAAGAAGCACACAGTCCATCTGGTAGTAAGTATATGCTTTTGCCGTAGACACCTACATCAAAAACTAGTCAATGAAATAAAAAATTAAAATAAGTTTTTACCTGTGCGGAGTGAAACGAACTCCTTACCAATAAAAATGTCAGGTAAAGATAAAGGTGATAATGATCATAACGCTTTTAATAAATTTACAGGTGGGTGAGATGTTTATAGTTTGCGGGGTGCTGTACGCGCTGGACTCCGCCACCGACAGGGAGAGCAAGGTGTCAGTGGCCATTGACCTCTACCTCAGCAAGCCATTGGAAGTGTCCCTACAGTTCACCAACCCGTTCCGGAAAACAACGCAGCTAGGATATGATCACATACACAAGGTTGGTTTAAAAAAAATATAAATAATGATATACCTATAAATAATGATTACAGTCGAAGGCAGCATGTTAGTTTGCCTCTCTACGACGTAACATTAGGTAATACCGATCGCCGCTCTAGTAATCCACAAGTACAAACGTAGTACGAACGTAGCTCGACCGACTCGTGTCGTAGAGTAAACCTACAAGCTCCCGGTTATATTAGCTCTAACTGTATCTACAAAAGATACGGTGAGGTTGCTTGTTAGTTTTGCACTTAAAGTCATTACTAATAATTTAGTAAACTACACAGTTGAAAACTGCGACCGATATTGAGAAATAGACAAATATAATTTGACACAACTCTCATGTTCTAAGCTCAAAATAATAATTAATTTAAAAATACAAAAGAAAATATTTAGTACAACATGCTTTTAGCAACATTACCTTGTTCATTTAGCAAACCAACTGATAGATGTCGCTAGGTCCATTGGCTGATGACTAAAGTTATAATTGTCGACGAAAATGAAATCAAGCTAGACATCATTATCGTCATAATTTTTATCTCAATTGTCTTAATAACAGTGATTTTGTGCTTTATTTTCAGGAGCTGTATTCTTGGGATCGGGGAAATCAACTCACTTATCCAGTCCGGTATAATGAAATGCCTGGACCTTAGAAGAAATCAATTTTTTTTTTCAGAATATTCATGTACTATCCGAGGACGCATTATGTATTTCAAATTGAAAATACGTATAGATATTAATTTTATATAATACATTTTCATGCCAAAATAAAATATAGTTCTAAAATATTTTAAGAACTTTATATTTTCAAATCGTTTTTGAATCTGTACTTGTCTTACCATTTTTACTTTAGTTAGGCAATAGACGTGTATAGACTATTTTTTTAAATAAAGAGTTTTTTACGCTTAATGAAATTTTTGTTTATCTTTAACCACGAACAAATAGGCATAACAAACACAGCCCACATTTTCATTCCAAGTTTCAAAACTTTTTTCGATTTTCAAAAGTCACACCTTCTTTGCGAAAACACAATATTTTTAAAATATAAGCATACTTACAATTTTCCTTACATGGACCAAAGATGGCGCTGTTCATTCATTCATTTAATCCAGCCTTTCTTCAATAGAACAGGGAACGGCTATACTAAAACTTAGTAATAATAATGGCTCTTTGGGCTGAACTCATAGTTGCCACGATTGGCACGCGGATTGGCAAATACAGTTTTTTTTTATTATTTTGGGTTGTTATCAGGCCGATGCAGATGCCGTCATGATGCCTATAACCTGCTTCTCTTTTTCCAATCGTCTTATCAATAAAAATTTGCTTATAGCGTTCCATGATTAACGTTCCCTAGTATGATGGCCATTAACTAAAGGTTTTTTTTTATTCTAAGTAGTTTAGATTACATTTTACAGATAAAATATTACCGTAAAAAGTAAACACACCATTTTGACTTTAAGTACCATAATACTATTATTTATTTCGTTTTTTAAGTCTATTTTTATAGTTTCCACTCATATTAGTCAACACTAAGAAAGCTACGTACGGAGTCTAGAATTATTTTAAAAGGAGTGGGGGTCATGTTGTGTTTAGAATGTAATAATAATTATTTATTATTTTAGCGAGACTGATTAATTATTAGAAATTAGAAAGTTTGATAAAATTCTATTTTGGGACGGTCCGTCTGGAGCGATTGGCCACCTTACTGGTTATTGCTATTTAGCCTTTTTAAATAAACCTGTACTTCGTACCAGTATTATTATTTATTCTGTGCCTGTACCTTAACAAAATCGAAAATTTTTAGCGCTATTTAATGAAGTTATGTACCAAAATATAATCAATTAAATAAACCTATAAGAAAAATGTAATTTAAACGCATTGTTTTATGGTAATGTATATTTTATTATTCTTATGAAAAAAGAGTAAGAAGTAAATTATAATTAATTTTGATACCCATGCTTTATTCATAGAGTTTTAAAAAAATATTAAAAAGATTATCATTCGTAATTTTAATTTATTGTTCGAGAGTCAGTCTTTCGGTACCTAATAACATTACAATCACTCTAACATTATTAAGTAATAAGAATTTAATGGAAAATATTAAAAATAACGACAAATAATAACTGTTACACGAAATGTTCGCCTCGCAATAACCTTCCAAAATACAGAAAAGATATAATGAAAGCATTCTGTCAAATCATAAACGAGAACTAACGACTCATGATTCGATATCTGAACAGGCTTGCTTCGGCCGTCAAACGCGCTCGGGGGGCGTTTGGCCCATTTCAGCCCCCCTCATTTTTCGCCACAATAGCTAGCAATACATTCCATGACTTGGCAGAAGTTGATGCCGAGAAGTTGGCCCCCTCGGCGCGATCAATACGTGCGCACAGCGCCATCTAGCAACCATCGCGCAGCCAAATTGCAGTTTAATAGTTCATTAGATCCGACAAAAATGGCGGGGACACATAGTTTAAATTCGGAACACGCTATTGATTCTCGAATATGGAAAGTTTTACAAAACATCGAAAACAGTTGTCTGGTTTATCGGTAACGATTTGCTTATAAATACTGATGAGATTAACCTGATGAAATACGTAAATATGGTGACTTGCCAGTTGGCGCAATCTTGGAAATGCCTACGTTTTATATTCAATAGTGTACCTAAAAAGACTTAAAAATACCTCCTACCGGAGAATGGATCAAATAAAAACAATCAAATATATTTAAGACTTTTTGTAAGTAAATGAGAATTTATTTTCGTCTTTGTCTCACTCTTGGAGGTGTTTTTTCGTAGTTAGATAGGTATATTATCTTTTTCATCTTTATCAGCCCTTAAACAGTCTACTTCTGAACATAGCCTCTTGTACGAGTGAAGTAAACTGATTTGCTAATCGATTGCATTATCGCAACGCTTAGCAGGCGAATTACTGCCTCCGTTGGTCATGTATATTTTTAGGCACAAATTATAAAGAAGTCTTGCTTTTATAATCTGTGATTTTAGGCCCATAATCCTACTAGGTATCATTAGAATATACATAAGCAAGTTAAGGTCTTACACAAGCGTTTTTCCATAAAGTTAACAGTTGGAGTTTTGGCTGGAACTTGACCTACTGATTGCAGCTCCTGTATTATTTGCTTATTAGGTTTGAAGTGGACTTTAAACATAAGAGTGTTGTGATTTTCTGCGCATGTGGACTATTAGTGAAAATTATGAAACAAATTTTCCGATGGTGATGTAATCCTCAAGTTATTTTGTCTACTTAGGCGACTCGAGATACTATCGTCATCGACTGTTTGCCTCTGTCAAAATCTTCTAAAAACTTTCACAGGGAGCGGATCAACATTCAAGATATTGTGAAGATTTTTTAGCGAACTATAATAATAGATATATTTTTTATTACTTGATACATTGACCAATTTTATTTCGTTATATTGGGCGCAGGCGTATCAAATATGACAAAAATTGTAATACCTTAAAATGGTGGTTAAGTTGTATTTAATATTAAAATAAATTAAAACCACAATTTGAAATTGATACTGGCAAAAGTATATCCGTAGCGTCCATTACTAAAGAAAAAAAAATCATTTTTTGTTACGTAATTTTTGGTGATCTCTAATCCTTATTCGCTTTATAAAATAAAGATTAATATAAGTTAAGTAAATCACTAACTGGAATTAAAACCTTTTGGTTCATAATATAATTTAACCAAAAATATTCTCAATCACTAACGAGGCCCTTTCTGATTGGTTTAGGTCTGCGCCTGCGAACACCAGGTCGTCGGATCGATCTTGCTATTTGACTATTATCGTTAATCTAATATAAGAGCGAGCTTTTATAAGAACACGTATTGTAACAGAATTTTCTTTATAAATATTAAAGTGAAATAAATAAACATTCTATAGACGGAATAGATGTCTCGAGCTTGAAAGAAGCTAAGTAAACTTTGTCGTCTATAACTGCTGGCAAATTTCACATATTCTCCAAAAGTTTCTTTTTATAAACATACAAGTTTGTTCATTAATAATTTCCTTTCTTTTTACTGATCCTAAGACGTATCACCCATAGCCCTTAGGGGTGACAAAACGTCTGCATTTTGTTTCTTAATCGAGAACACGTGTGTGTCTACGGGCTACAGCCATTTATCATCAGATAGACATTCATTACCCGCCCGTACTTGTATTAAATAGTTCAATAGTTCATAGTAAGTAATTTTAGAACAAAAGTTATCGATCTACGGTCTTCATCAACCCGTAAAAACTGAATGACGGACTTGGACCCCACCCGACACTGGGAAAATCTGACCAAAATCTCGCGATAGTGCGTTTTCTGCTTTCCAATCCGAGTAGTTTACGTTTGGCGTAAACGAGATAGTGTACCACCACATATAAAAATATATACATAAATAAAAAGTATTCATAAATTAAAAAAATGAAAAATAAATCTAATTGAGAAATACTTACTACTCAATTAATAAATGTTTAAGTGACGCGTCAGTTTTGACATTCGATTAGACAATTATTATAATTTATTTTACATCATTGTTAAGCATTCTTATATAGCTTGCCAGGCAGACGTTGTTCTGTCCTTTTCGACGACCCTTTGGCATGTCCCATTAAAAATCCTTAAATTATCAAAAAAAAAATTGTGGGTCACTCATGGGCAAAAAAACTAACCTTTCAAGTTGGACCAAACTGCACACGGTGTGCGTAGTTTGGGGAGTCCATCGCGGACAAACAACGTGACACGTAATTTATATATATTAAGATAATACAAATTAATATAATGAAATAATTTCATTGTAGAAATGTAGTAGATTTAATTGTAACAATAATATTTGTATACCTAAGGATTGAATGATGTGAACATCCTTTTTTTAAGATCTATTCTATCTCCTGTACATGTTCACAAATAAATAAAATAAATTTGAAATTGAATGTATCGAGCCATGAGAATTTTCCAGCATTTACGTAGTCGCCCCCTATAACAGTCGAGGGACGGAAAATACAGTGACATACGAGCTAACAGAGCACTGGATAGGCCGCAACAGCCCACTAACCTTGCAACCGACCTCAAACAAAGTAAACCATAACCGCACCTCTGAGGGGTAAGTGAAATGCCTCACGGCCTATAATTATACTTATTATAAGTCTTCATTATAACCCTTTTAACCGAAACAACAGTGACTGCACTGGTGCTCATAACTGCTCAACGTCAGAAATAATACGTCGCTTTTGCCAAATTCTAGGGTCATAGGTTTTTAGTTTAAAATAGGTCAGTACTTAATAGCATAACTACTTAATAACATACTGAATACCAGCGTAAAATAGCTGCTTAATACTGCTGTGTTTCATATAGTGAGTGTGGAGATCCGGGGACCTAATTTACTGGAAACGAGGCATTCCATCTTAGTCCTCAGGGGTGACAACGCATCTGCCTTTTGATTCTTAATCGAGGATAAATAAAGATGATCTATAGGCCACAGCATCCACTTACCACCAGGTGGGCTGTGTGCTCGTTTGTCAGCCGTATTCTATTAAAAAAAAAGAAAAATTCAATTACCTTTAGTATTACAGCCTACCAAAAGCCCTCTGCTGAACTAGGTCTCACCCACAGATTGCTTTATAGGGAAGATATTTGCCATAGTTTTCACGTCTGGCAGATGTGGCTTATTAAGCGCAGTTCATTACACTTTAAAGTTGTTATCAGGAAGAAGCTGCTACTATTTTCTGATTCAATTTCCTCCTATCGCTTCTTGCGAAACCCATGAGACAATATGGGTGTGATGGATATTCTTACACTGCCACTAAATAGTGATTCCTCCTCACAAGTTCTCAACCTTCGCGCATTACAATATACTAAAACAATTTAATTGTTTTAAGAAGAAGAATACTACGATCATGTCTACGTTATAGAAAGAGGAAAGTTTGTATACAGGTAAGGAACTACGTTGCAGTATAATTTTGCATTTTCGAGGTAGACGACAGATCACTGCTATAACTTAAGCAGTAACCAATTAAACTTTTTAAATTCCGATAGAAAAAGATAAAAAATCTCACCGAAACCAGAGTAAAATTCAAAATTTCACGCAATACCACCGTAAAATAGCAGCGGAAAGCTAAGAAAATGTGAGAAAACCTGCATATGGATTAATATGGATTAAACGTGGTAGGACCATTTTTCACCTTCATTGTAGTTAAAACGAATGAGTCGGATTGGCCGGGAAAGGAACTCGTTTTCACAAAATACCAGCGTAAAATAGCACATTAAAGCTGCTGTGTTTCGTATGGTGATTGTAGACAACCGGAGACCCTTTTTACTGGAAACGAGTCATTCCATCTTAGTCCTCAGAGGTGACAACGCATTTGCATTTTGATCCTTAATTGAGGATAAATGTAGATGTCTATGGGCCACAGCATCCACTTCTCATTAGGTGGACTGTGAGTTCGTTAGTCACCCAATGCTATAAAAAAAGAATTCATTATCATGAAGTATTCGAGACCATTCATGTAAAAATATACTCTATGTCAACACTCAATTTGTGTCAATAGGCAATTATAGAAGACACTAGGTAAATAGGTGATTTTGCTATAAATTGATGCGGATGTTATGTTTGTACAGTAACGGGCGGCACCCTCGCCTCACCTCCCACTGCCTCCTACTCCCTCCCACTTTACTCCCGAGACAAATGAATGAATCATGGCACGATCAGACCGCCATTTAGCAACAGCGCCATACTATTATTATAGTGTGACAGTGCGTCAGTACTTAGTATAAGTAGTATACGAATATAATCAATACAAATAATAATTGACTCGCCGTCCATGTTTGGTATCTTTTCGAAGGTGACTGTCTCGTTTGTCTAGTAATCGTAAACGCGGTTAATGTTTATGAGGTCCCGGGTTCGTATCCCGTGTCGGGCTAAAATCACTTATCGGGTTTTTCTGTCAAGAAATTCTCATTAGCAGCCCGGAGTCAGGAAGTTGGCGGTGTTCCACCCAGTTTCAGCCTAGGAAAGCACGTAACGTCGTGTGTGATACGCGTCCTATGGGACCATGAAAGTGGGGGAATATAGAGTGAACTTCTTTCAGACTGGCAGTCGTGACTGAAATTGTGTCTGGGGGATATATTCGAAAGTGTTCTAATTATAAACAGCAATCTGAAATAAGGAAACTGAAAGTTGATAAAATTAATCAGATATTTAAATGTTTAATAACATAACAGTAACACTCAAGTCGATCGCCCAACAAAGGGGTAGGTAGAGACTACGAAATTCCATTTGGCACGATCTCGATAGACCTCTATACCTATGCATAGGGGAAATACGTACAAAATGACATACAGTTTTGTTTTTGGGTCATAACTCTTTATTAATATTTCACAGCACATTTATATTGTGCACCAGTAATCTTTGGTTTTCATCGTCATCATCATCATTACAGCCCTTCACAAGTCCACTGCTGAACATAGGCCTCCCCCAAGTAATGCGAAAAAGCACGGTCCTGAGCCACTTGCATCCATCGACTTCCTGCATATCTTACCAGGTCGTCACTCCATCTAGTGGGGGTCGCCCTACACTACGCCTACCGGTACCTTTGGTATCTTTGTTTTTATACCTATGAATTCTAATAGATATTTAAAAGATAAATAAACTATTATTTTTAATTATAGTTTAGCTGAGGTCAACGAAAATCAATTTTGTCCATAGCATATGGACAAAATGACATTCACAACAAAATTTAGTAAATTAAAAACAAAGATCGCAAATGAATCGCTTTGTTTGCTTGGGAACGTCTGCGCAAGAAGCGTGGGCCCACTGCGAAACCGGTCTTCTCCAGGTCTTGACCGGGAAAAATGATCGTTGCAATATATGCAAGCGCAATCCACTTCGTCACCTTAAGTGTTGCTTGCCAAATTTTCTTCTTCACTGACTTCTTCGAACAAGGTGGTAACGTTTCTTCTTCTCTTCTCTGCTTTAGGCTCGTATTTTGACTTAATTGCATTCCTGTTTGGAGAAGAAGTCAAAATCAAAGAGGTTTGTTATATCTTTGGCGTTTTCTTTGGCCACTTATGTCCTTTTGGGACGGGTGATATATCCTCAATAGGCACTACTAGAGTATAGGAAGAAGGGCGTTATTTATTACTAGCAGATTTTGATTTGGAGCAGGTAAAATAAGGTCTTGACCAGTGTTTGATGGTGAATTATCGCCATATTCAGTAGAGTCGGTTGTAGTTGTCGGAACTCGGAACTGTCGTTTGAAATCGTTTTTGTAAGTTGTTTTTGTAAAGTTTTATCTTTGCAGAAAGTAACAGCTTTAAATAAAAGTAAATAGCTAGTGCACAATTAGCTAATTGAGTTCTTATGGACAAAATGACATACCTATGTCATTTTGTCCGCTACCTACATATGTCATTTTGTCCTTATAGCGTTATAAAAAATCAAAACTCAACAATAAATTTAAAATAAATATTATTTACGGAAAAAAGTTATTCAAATGCAACAATAAGTACCCAAAGGATTTATAAAGGTACAAGCAAGGTAAAATTATGAAAAATATAATATTAATACAAAAAATTCCCTGCAATCAAAAAAAATGCGTAACTTACCAATTTTTGTCGTCGGCTATAACACCAGGAACGAAAGACGGGCGCGAGTTCACGTTTTGACAGATTGGCATGAGCCGCTATATTAACGCACACGGTCGATTGTGTAGGGCGGGCTATAATTGACAGAATTTGAAATATGATGTCTATGTCATTTTGTCCATGTATGTCAATTTGTACGTACTTGTACCCCTACATGCTCGTCGGTTAAGGGTATTCTCAATTTGGCCTATCTTGAATATATCTAATAATTAAAAGTTCAAATTTCAACATAGTTTCACGTTTGGAGAATATAATAGAATCTGTCCGATTCTAGAGTCGCGTAGAGTTGGACTCTACATCGACTCTACATCCCATTCTACGCTTTTGTTAAAATATCTGCGTGTGTGCTCCACCTCGTCATATTATATATGAGTTACAAAAAACAAACTAAATATAATGAATAAATAATAGTTGCAAATAGGATCTCATTTTTTATTATTTAAAAAACTGCAGGATCGAATTTAAGGTTACCTGTATTAAGCTGTGAATAAAATTAAATGTTTAAAAGACAATATACATAAGCATTTAAGTTCAATAGAAGAAACAAATACACTAATTTAGGGTGTTAAGGACACCAATCGATTGATCGTCGATTATGCCATCGCTCGATGGTGGAATGGATTAGCTGACGTCGCGTCGATCGCTAGTCTCTACCACACCGATCGATCGATTGTAGAATGGATTAGTCGATGTCGTACGAGATACTTGATTATTCGAGAACCCGCCCCGGTCCACCAACCGCTTATGTTATTTGTCGATCGACGTCTGATTCGAAAAATTGTCAACAATATCCCAGTCGATCAGCTAAAGCTACCACACCAATCGATCGACATCGATACACGTCAATCAATGGCAACGATCCACGATCGGTTGATCGTTTTGGTAACACCCAGAATTTGTGTACTTTGTGTGTTTTTTTAAACATTTCATTTGGGATGTGTATTCAGCAGGGATGGGAGATATGATAAGGATATTGAACGACGAGTGAATGCAGGAAATAAAGTAAATGGGACTCTACACTCTATTGTGAAAAGTCAGAATGTGTCAAAAAAGGCACGTATCGTAATTCACAATGCTGTATTAGTCCCTACTTTAACGTATGGTAGTGAAAGTTGGGTGTGGCAGAAGAAGCACGAGAGTAGAATAAACGCAGTAGAAATGCGGTCGCTAAGGAGTATGTTAGGGCTGAATCTGAGTGACAGGGTTAGAAACTGTGTGATAAATGAAGAGTGTGGTTTGCAAGATGATGCGGTGACCAGGATTAAGAAAGGAATGCATCGGTGGTTTGGTCACATAGAAAGAATGAATGAGGAAGGACTGACAAAGCAAATATATGTTGCAGAAGCGAATGGAAGAGTCGGAAAGGGACGTCCTAGGCGAAAGTTGGTCGACCAAATTGGCAATGTATTAAAAATGGGCCAAATTAAGAGTACCCTTAACCGAGGAACATGTATGCGTAGGTATATGGATGTGGAAGAGGCGAGAGAGGTGTTTCAGGATCGTGCTAACTCTGCCTACCCCTCTGGGTGACAGGCGTGAGTGTTTATGTATGTTTATGTATGTATTCATTTTATTCAAAGCCTAATATAACTTTAAGGACGCGTTTACAAAATTGATAGGTATAGAATCGCACTACTACATTGACAAAAGTCACACACACACAAGTGTACGCACGGTTGGCTGTGGGAATCGTAGTCAATTGAAATTATTTTGATAATTTGAAAGATTGAATTTGTTTTTTATTTCTTATACCTCAGAAATATACATAGATACGAAATACTAATACCTGCTCCAGAGACTGCTTGGCACTGGAAGCCCTCTACTGGTAGTGGGATGTTAGCTCGGGACTTTGAACTGGTTTTGTCAGTTATAATAAGACCTTACCTACCTGCAGACTTGATGGAGTGACCTGAAGGTGTAATTCGGTGATTACAAGTGGAACTCCTAGACTAGTAGAACTAGGTGTGCCGAGTTTGGGTTCGTTTTGTTAGTTACAATGAGACCTTACCACCGGTCTTGATGGAGTGACCTGAAGGTGTAATTCAGTGATTACAACTGGAACTACTAGACTAGTAGAACTACGTGTGCCGAGTTTGGGTTCGTTTTGTAGGTTATGATGAGACCTTACCACCGGACTTGATGGAGTGACCTGAAGGTGTAATTCGGTGATTACAAGTGGAACTCCTAGACTTGTAGAACTAGGTGTGCCGAGTTTGGGTTCGTTTTGTTAGTTATGATGAGACCTTACCACCAGACTTGATGGAGTGACCTGAAGGGGTAATTCAGTAACTACTGCTGGAATTTCTGAACGAGTAGAACTAGGTGTGCCGAATTTGGGCTCCGTTTTGTTAGGTATGACGAAGCCATACCTCCGGACTTACCTGATTACACCTTCAAGTCACTCAATCGAGTCCGGTGGTAAGGTCTCATCATAACTAACAAAATAAGCCCAAACTCGGCACACCTAGTTTTACTCTGCAAGAAGTTCAAATAGCGGTCACGAAAGTACACCTTCAGGTCACACCATCAAGTCCGGAGGTAAGGTCTCATCATAACCAACAAAACGAACCCAAACTCGGCACACCTAGTTCCACTCGTCCAGGAATTGCAGTAGTAGTTACCTTCAGGTCACTCTATCAAGTCCAGAGGTAAGTTTATATATCCTACTTATTTTTAGCTAAATAAAAAACTGTGAGTATAAAAATAATAATTTTATCACTTGTCAAGTACCTACTTATGTTTCCAATTTGTTTTTTTTTTCTAATATTTTGTGTATGTACAGCGATCTTTTCAGCATGAGCCGCTGCAAACAGGCGATACAGTGTCCACTCACGACGGCGGCCGAGCGCGGACTGTGGTTTCATCGAAATCTTTGTACAATAAATCAAAGCAGGCACCAACAACAAAATAGCCCTTATTGCAATAGATTATGATTCATCCATATTAGCAAAATATGTGAAAAAATGTGTATCAGTTTTTATTTTTTCTACGACTATTTGTGACATTTTGATAATCATCCATATTAGCAAAATATGTGAAAAAATGTGTATCAGTTTTTATTTTTTCTACGACTATTTGTGACATTTTGATAAAAAATAAATACAGAATTTTTTAATTGAATATGTCTGTCATCTTATAGTATTTTTTAATTTTTTTAAATATGTTGATAATAGACTAAAACATGTACCGAAACTCAAGCCGGTATCGTTAATTTTGTCGAAAATGGCAACGAAAGTTCGTTTTTACAATATAAAAAACTACTATTTTCAACAAAAGAGTTAAATACTTTTGCAGATGAAGAACCAATCTATACATGGTAGTTTTTACTTATATTTGATTTGGTTTAGTTTTGTCACAAAATGTACCGAAAAACACCCTAATTTTGGTTGATTTGCAAACGCGTCCTTAAAGTCAATCTTGTAGTTTTTTTTAATGATACAAATGACTTTGTTGTTGATCATGAGAGCAATCCGTATCACACCCATTTTTTTTTCTATTTACTTTCTTTTGTAACTCTCATATATATTATGACATAGTTGTCACGCTTGCCAAGCAAATTGGCAGCCGTAGTTTTATATCGTAATTCAGCTGTTCTAAGAAGATGGTGCTGTCAATGTTCTCGCATATCTTCTCTCTGTAATCTCTTACGACACCAACGGGACGATCGCTAGAAGTTTTTGACGAGTATTTGGCTCTGGGATAAAAATTCCTCTTACAGTAGTTCCGGATATCTTCTTGTCTATTATAGCTCATATCAGAACCTTAAACGAAAATATATTACGGAAAGAACCGAAACGCGGTCTTTCACTGCTGGCCGTATGAGAAAGCTAAAAGTCAAGAATTTTTCTTCGTAAAAAAGAGCAACTGACACGGCCCTGCCGTTCAGTAGGTTGAATTAAAACAGGCCGATCAAATATAGCGAAAAACCAACAACCAATTGGGAAGAAAATTTCCCGATTGCCCACTAGATGGAGTGACGACCTAATGAAAACATTCAGGTAGTCGATGGATGCAGGTGGGGCGGGGCGGGACTTCGAGACTTAAGAAAAAAAATTTAAGAGAGCTAAGCCTTTTTTGAAGAATTTTAATTGAGTTATTTCCTTATGAAACATATTAAAAAGGCATTGTTTTGTAAAAATCAGCATTTATCAAACAGAAAATTAAATCTTAATAAGTTTAAAGTTAATTTCAGTCTTAAAATTGCTTTGTTTATTTCTTTTAATCACACACACAAATTCAATCTCCACGTACGTAAAGTTGTTCTTATTTACTAAGTGCTCGGCGCTAATCAAAACCATTGGGAGGAAACCTATAACTGAGTGGAGCAAGGGCAGCATAGAGAACTCTCTTTTTCCCTAAAACCGCCACCTTTAAACAGATAAATCTTATAGTTATAAAACGAACTTAATTGAAAATCATACCAATTTTAATAACGTCGAACACCAACAACTAAACATTTATTGTGTTGTGTACTCAGTAGTTAACCGTGTAATTACTCATTAAACCAACAGATGGTGCCAGGCTCCTTCAATTATTTGAAAATAAAAATGATTACATAATAATTTCGACAATCTTGTCTCGTCTCAAGTCTCGACCTAAAAGTCCCGAGACTCGAGATAACTAAAATTACGAAAAGTCCCGGGACTTCGAGACACGAGACGTCCCGGGACCCAAATCCTAGTTGTAATTGCGATTATGATGAAAAAAAAATACAAACCATGAATGCAATCGTAATCATTTTGACGCTGTCCAAGTCGCAAGAACAGCTAGTAAATAAATAAAAAACATGCAATGTGTTTTG
This sequence comes from Parnassius smintheus behrii, assembly GCA_036936625.1. Classification (NCBI taxonomy): domain Eukaryota; kingdom Metazoa; phylum Arthropoda; class Insecta; order Lepidoptera; family Papilionidae; genus Parnassius; species Parnassius smintheus. The sequence goes on from JAUPFT010000013.1 coordinate 13,908,952, forward strand.
AAAATAAATTTACTTTTTCCGCTTCTAATAAGTAAACGAACTCGTAGACAATTAGTCTTATTTTAACATATTGTTTTATGCTAATATTTTTATATTGTAGTTTTGTGCTTTACATAGTTATTTAATTAATTTAGTGTACCCAAAGAGTTTGGAAAAGTTCATTTTTGTGCATTTTTTTAGAATAATTGTGACAAAGTTCACTCAGTTCACCTGATAGTAAGTGAATGCTGTGGCCCATATACCTCTACATTTATCCTCGATTAAGAATCCAAATGCAGATGCGTTTTCACCCCTGAGGACTAAAACAGGCCTCTGGTTCTCTACACTCACTACACGAAACACAGCAGCATTAAGCTACTATTTTACGCTGGTATTCCGTAAGGGCGTGGTCCTTCCCCGGTCGAGCCGACCCATTCGTGCTACAACCATAATATAGCTGCAGCATGGCTCGACCACGTTTTGTACTTACAGCTAGCATTAAATGGTAATGAAATAATAGATTCAATTAGGTTAGGTATACCTAAGTGTTTGTGAACAGTAAGTATAAATATAGTATAACTTATACGTCAAGAATATATTATTTGGTTTTATTATTCATTAATCAATTACCGCTTATACAAAGCCTAAACTAAATTTTATAATTGGTAGAGCACGCTGCAGCTATATTATGGTTGTAGCGTTAATGGGTTCGCTGGACCGGGGTAGGACCGCGCTCTCACAGAATACCAGCCTAAAATAGCAGTTTTATACTGCTGCGTTTCGTATGGTGAGTGTAGAAATTCGAAGACCCTTTTTGCTGGTAACGAGGCATTCCATCTTGATCCTCAGTGGTGACAACGCATCTGCATTTTGATGATTAATCAATGATAAATGAAGATGTCTATGGGCCACAGCATCCACTTACCATCAGTTGGACTGTGTGCTCGTTTGTCACAAAATTCAATTCAAAAAAATGTTGGTACGCCACATACGCTAAATTAATGAATAATAAACCACCATCACTGATGAATAACATGCGAAAACTTGCGGAAAAATATTTTTGTACAAATGTTTTAGAATTTAAATTTCTATCCAAAATCTTCTGCGATTGTGCCTTACCATTGGTAAAACCAAACTACCCCATGTCGTCTCGTGGGTGTCATAACAAGCGACAGAGGTAACAATCCAGGAGATGAGTAGCGTCTTCCTAATGACAAAAAAAATCTTTCAGTTGTAGGACTGCACGTCAGAAGTGAAAACCTTGCTCACAAACTTGTAAACATTATTTTTGGGTTGTTAAGAAATATTTCTTTAGGAAGTGTTTGTTATTAGAAATTATTTTTATCAACGTAGTAATATATAGTAATTAAATTTACATTTATTGACCTGTTTGAAATTAAAAATAATGATTATTATGTATATAATACAAGCCAATTTATAACACTATTCATGCCAGTAGACAAATAATATATACCAATGCCACCTTGTTGTTCTGAGAATGTCCACATCAAGGATTTTTGTAGCGTAGGGGCACCCCTTACAAAGCCATCTATATATTTTACCCTTATCTATAGTTATTTCGTATTTTCTCATACGGACCTCTTACCAATTTTTGAGCATGCACATTTCTCAAACCGTTTTTATTCATGCACAATACATGGTTTTTTCTTAGAAGTAAAGGTCATAAATGAACACACCTTAGTAGTAGCACATCTTAAAGAGAGTAATAATTTGTGGTAGTAGGTAAATGAATTCTGTGGACTATAATATACACCTTCATTTATCCTCTATAGCTATATGCTGTATGGCCGGCCCATTGCCACTTTTAGCTTAGTAATCCGTTGGGCTATGTCGGTCACTCTGGTTCTACTGCGGATATCCTCGTTTTTAAGTCTATCACGCAGAGTAACCCCGAGCATAGACCTCTCCATAGCTCCTAGAGCGACTTTGAGCTTCGCTATACGGTCAGTCATCACTGGCAACACGAACTGGTTGTACGAAACTGGTTTTTAGGTATACCTGACGAAAAGATGTTTCGTAATTTCCCGAACGTTGCCCAGCCGAGTTGAATTTGTCAATCTACCTCTCCGTCGAAGTCGGACTATTAGTCCCGGGTCTACTCGTAATACGAGTATACTCGTCAACAACTTCGAGCTTAGTGCTCCCAACTACTACCGGCATAGGTGTGACATGGAAGTCCTCCATATATTTCTTTAATTTATAGTCATTAAATTTTTAATGAATAAAAGACGATTTCGTCGGCTGAGTAGCGTAACGGCTTTGCGTTTAGTTGATGCGCTGCTTATTATTGTAAACAGAAAAAAAGTGATTCGTTTTTTTTTAGGTTTTACTTTTTCTAAAAGTTATTTTCACGAGTTTTTAGTTTAGTTGAGTCCCTCGAATTTTCGATGCATTTGTTATACGATTAAACTGGCATACTTATGTAACTTCGACGACGATACGATATCGTACCATTTAGCTGATCGGTTGATAGACCCGGATGCTGGCCGTACCAAGGCCTATAAAAATTGTTTTTGATATTTAATGAACTTTATTTCAATTAGAAGTCTGCGAAATATTTTTATAGGAAGTATTTTTTATTAAAAAATATTTTTATCAACCTATGAATATATTCATTTATTGCGCTGTTTCACATAAAATAGAAAAAGAGAGCCGTGGTAGCTCAGATGGTTGGCACGCGCTGTGGATTTCGCAGTGCGCAAGCAACTTGGGTTCGATCCCCGCTGGCACCAAGGAAATTGTTAATTACAATTTTAAGTGCTGATTTATCATGTGCTCGGCGGTGATGGAGGACATAGTGAGGAAACCTGCACGTTTGAGAAATGTGAAAGAGAATATTTCGAAGACATATGAAATCCGCCAACACGTGTTGAGGCAGCGCGGCGGTCATTTCCTTGTCCTAAAACCCTCTCAAAAATGAGGGGAGGCCTTTTTAACTTTTAACATAAAAAGGAGTACAAACAAATACATATAAATGTTTTCAATATTACTTTTATCAATTTTATGAATCTGAGCGTGACGGCCACGCGAGTTCAGTGCTTTTTCCCCCATCCCAAAAGTGGCTAAAGAACTTCTCACTTTAAAAATATTTTTCAAAGTGACAAAACTAGGTAACGTGATTGTGTGATTGGATTTTTTTAAAGACACAAGATTTATTTTGAAGAACAAGAACTTTTATTTTGCCATTTTACAAGAAGATTTATTTTGCCAAACACCTTAGGTTGTGCAGGTGGCACGACTTTGTTTCTACACAACAGCCAGTGTTTCCCTCCTCTAGCCCTGGCAGTTGGTTGGAATCAGGTTCGGTGTATCTACTGTTACTAAATTAACGTGGTTCTTATATATCATTACATATTTTCACATTCTTACGTGGTAGAGCCATGCTGCAGTTATATTAGTACTATAGTTGTAGCACGAATGGGTTCGCTCGACCGGGAAAGGACCACGCTCTCACAGTGTACCAGGTACCAGCGTAAAATAGCAGCTTAATGCTGCTATGTTTCGTATGATGATTGAAGAGAACTGGAGACTCCTTTTACTGGAAAAGAGGCATTCCATTGTAATCCTCAGGGTTGATAACGCATCTGCATTTTGATTCTTAATCGATGATAAGTAAATGTAGATGTCTATCTGCCACAGCATCCACTTTCCATCAGGTGGACTGTGTACTCATTTACCACCAACATTCTATTTAAAAAACGTTGCCAGGCATTACTTGGCAGGCGGGTTGGCAGCTGCGGAATTTTTTTTGTTGTCAGGAAGATGCCCATCTCCTATTTCATTTTTCTCTGTCGACTCGGACACCCCACAGGAAAACAGGGTAGTTGATATTTTTACGCCGCTTCTACACGGCGACTTTAACAATTCACAGCTTTATAAACTACCATAGTTTGATTAATTACTTGTAAGTAATCAAAGCGATCACAATTAAGTGGCCAGTGTTACTATAATACCGCGCAAACAATAAATAGGTAAAAACATCTTGTAACCTTGTTCAAAAAATAATTTCACTTTTAATAGCGATCAGCTGTCTGCTTACACATAATTTACTATATAATATTATGTATAACTGAACGTAGGTAGCATCGTAGTAGGTATATACACTGGCTGTCGGGATTTCCTCGGTCTCCGCCCGAGACATAGATATTCGAAGCTTGTAGCGCTTACAGCGCTTGCTACTACTTCTCGTGGCCATTTATTATTATTTCAAGTTTTTAAATTTAGAATTAGAACAATTTAAGATGGAGTTTTGATTAAAAATACGTTATTATGCACGAATTAGTATTTCTTTTTAGTCTATGACCTTAATAGATAAGCAATAATAATTAGTAATAATGTCGGGGAACTATTATTAGCTTTATAAATAAATTGACTAAAACAATAAACTATTTTCTATCTTTTTTTAATAGAATAAGGGTGACAAACGAACACACAGTCCACCTGATTGTAAGTGGAAGATGTGACCCATAGACATCTACAATTATCCTCGATTAAGAATCAAAATGCAGATGTGTCGTCACCCCGGAGGACTAGGATGGAATGCCTCGTTTCCAGTAAAAACGGGCTTCCGGTTCCTTTTGATTCCTACACTCACCATATGAAACACAACAGCCTTACGTGCTATTTTACCCCGGTATTCTGTGAGACCATGGTCCTACCCCGGTTGAACTAATCCATTCGTGCTACAACTAATATCTAAATCTAAAACGAATACATTTGTAATGAGATACAATATTACTTACATGTTAAAATAATGTTATAATAATAGCTAGGTATACATAATATATACACTGGTCGTACCGACAATGATAAGCACACGTTAAACCGGTGGAACGGGAACTTTTAAACGAGAAGCAAATAATGAGCTTGGTTTTTAATTGCAGTAGTGGGTACCAAAAATGAGTAATTCAGCGTTTAAATACAATTTAATGGCATGAGTGAGCTGTATTTTTTGCGTTCAGAAGATATTCATACTTAATAAAAAATATTTATAGGTAAAGTCAATTCATATTCATAAGTTCTTTTCTCGTAAATAGTCTTTAAAAAAATGCGTAAATTTTTTCTTGACATAATTTCTACCTGCAAATACACCTAACAACAAAATCTACCTGTGCTTTCAAGACGAAAGCATAAAAAAATATAAACAAATAAAGGTCAACGTACGTAGAGCGCCGTCAGCGGCTTTAGCGCTGTCGCATTGAATCTCAGCTGAGTTGCTCGACACCTGACGTCGCACCTCGCCCCACTACACCCCTCCGCGTCCCACCGCGCCTCTGCCGTCAGCTGTTAATGTGCCCCCGCGTCCCGCCCCCGGCCTTTCCCCTTCGTTTGTGTAATGTGAGGAGGCGAGGCACGAATGGATTAGGAAGGTCCAATTTTTGCTCATAATTTTTTATTTCTTATTGCTATTGCCAACTCTTATGTCGTTAGTCGGAAATATATATTGTAATAAAATAACAAATATAGTAGGTATTACGTTAAAAAATTTTTGCTGATAATTCGAATACAACTAAAATGTCGATTAGGTTTATACAGAAAATAATTTTTAGTAAAAATGATGTAATATTCATCCAACATCCGAGTCGGGGCAATCAGATTTCATGCATAAATGATATTCGGCTGAATTCGGCACCAGCATCGATTTTGGACTCATCGGAGAATAATACTTAAATGCCAACTTTTAATAATATATCGCACATTATGCCTGCCAAATGAATAATTTATTGTAGTGTGTCGATTCGGGGCGCGCATCCTCGAGAGGGACGCGGTATGAAAGAGAGGGCGGGGGGCGGCGAGCGCACGCCACACGTCAGTCCGCGCCGAGCGGCTGAGCGAGCGCTATGTCTGCGTGCGCGCCGCGCGCTTGCTGTCGGCCGCGCGCCCCGCCGACCCTGCTGGACATCACCGCGAAGATCGTCGCCGCTGCGATCCCCTTCCAACGCATCGAGGAACGCTATGAACGCATCCCGGAGCCTGTGCAGCGGCGCGTCGTGTACTGGTCGTTCCCGCGGGACGAGCGCGACATATGCATGTATTCGTCGCTAGCGCGGGCGCCGCCCGACGACCACCGGAACATCGCCTTCTGCCGCGGCCTCAAGCTCCTCGAGGCCGGCTGCGTGGAGAACGTGCTACAAGTCGGTGAGTGTGCGCGCTACGCGCAGGCGCCTGTTTACTAATACGCGCCTCGCCCACCCGCGCCGTATAAATAAAAACGACGTGTGCGATCGATAGCTGCTCCTCTCGGGAATTATTCATGCGTCGGGTGAGATAAGGGCTTCGGATATTGGAACGGGCATGTATGTTCCACGCCGCGGACTGGCCTCTCGGCCACTGCGTCCGCGACACCAATTATTCGATCGATCGATTCTCACGAACGGATCGCTGGCGACGCTTGACCGCAAAACTCGTTACGACTCACCGACACGGACCGGTAGGAAATCGACATAATTAATCGGATTTCGTTTTATACGAGCCCGCTCCGCATCCATATTCCATGAGCGTCAGCCTTCCTTCGTAATTAAATTCTACTTTCAAAACTACGTCGAAACGGCTCGTGAAATTCGGCTAACATTACCATAACTGGAAGTCCCGTTATAAACATAGGGAATTACACAACCGGATTCTTCGGTCGGCTTTGCACGTAGGCTCGGAGGCAGGCTGGGAGCATTAATCAGCGCGGCCGGCGTACTTAGGCCCAGGCGGGCTAACGGACGCGAATAAACAAATATTAATTAGGCCGTTTACGTTTTATGGGGTCGGGGGCAATAATAAGCGTCGGGCCGTGGGAGGACGGCGTTTACATATTCATTTGTGCTTATCTAGAATCAAGACGGCGATTATGCCGCATCTGGAGGGACAGCGTCACGTCGAAAGTTAATGTGATAAAAGTTATGGAGTGCTCGGCGGGGCACCGCAGATTGATTTTAGGCACTGGCCAGTTTCCAAATTTAGGGCGGGGAACTTGAGATGGTTGTGGACATGAATCACGGTGGCAGGCCAACTTATTTCTCACGGTACTGACTCACGATCGTGATCCGCCCACTTGAATCGAGCTGGCTATGCGTAGATCATCGTGTTTTATTGGCTATAATTGAATGAATGCAACATTAATATTATATTAAACTAAAACGATGTTACCTATAATCGAATTGATATATAATGTTTGGAAAATATACACACATTTTCAAGATAGTGTATGAGATTTAAAGTACATATTTAAATTTTATATTCATCATCATCATCATTACAGCTTTACAACCCATCACAAGTTTACTGTTATAGGCCTCAGAGTACAGTTCAGCCAGAGGTACATCTTTCTCGTATACCTACACTGCTCTCTGATCTGGGCTACGTCAAATATAGCCATATTTTACAACTGGCCCAGCAGACGTGGTTCTACCCTTTCCTGTAAATGACAAAATAAATATAAAATTTATTAATTAGATGCTCGACCACAAAGCCACCTGTCAGGTCAGATTTTATGACTTTTTTGGCACTTAACCAACGTAATAATAAATATGTTGTGAGCTATGGGTAATTTTGGCCTATAACTTTATTATATTTTTTATATACTATAACGCCACCTTTGGCTCCTAGCATATCTGTAAAGCATAGTCATTTTGACAATACCGATAATAAACTATGTGAATATGCACCTCAGACTTTTTTTTTGCACCCGAAGGAAATAAGGTCAACCCTCCGGTAACGGGGAGGGAGGTGGTGAATGCTCATAGCATACCACGCAGCCGGCTGCGTGGTTATGTGGAGACTTTTACCCACTAAACACCACCTTTTGGGTTTGGCTTCATGATCTGACGAGATCCGTAAACGAATGCGACCCTCCTTGGGAGAAGGAGCGCTAAGAAGTGTGCCTAACTAAGGCAGTTTACAAGAAGGAGGCGGTTCAGGTCAGCCGAAAGCTTGTTGGGGGATACCTCAGACCTGAAGTCGTTCAGACTTCAAAAGTTACACCATCATTGACAGACGCATAAAAATATTTATTACATATTATATGATACATAAACATATATTACTAATTGCAAAAGAAGTATTTGGTGATACCTATATACTTACTGTAATAATTAAAAAAGCTCCTAATCCTACTAGTCCTGTTGAAAACGACTTAAAGTAGTTTTTTATTTTACTTTTTTATAGGATATGGTGACAAACGAGCACACAGTCCACCTGATGGTAAGTGGTTGCTGTGGCCCATAGACATCTACATCTATCCTCGATTACGAATCAAAATGAAGATACGTTGTCACCCCTGAGGACTAAGATGGAATGCCTCGTTTCCAGTAAAAAGGGTCACCGGTTCTCTACACTCACCATACAAAACACAGCAGTGCTGCTATTTTACGCTGGTATTTTGTGAGAGTGTGGTCCTTCCCCGGTCGAGCCGACCCATTCGTGCTACAACTATACTACTAATATAACTGCAGCGTGGCTCTACCACATATAAAAACTACTTATGTATTATCGTTGGTTGAATACTCGAAGGTTTTACCATATTGAATTTCCAGTTATTGATTGAAAGTATAAAAGCAAAGACTAACAAAACTATTATAGTCAGATAAAAAAAATCATTAATAAATAGCTGATTGAGTTTAAAGGAGTCCAAATTAGGAGTACCCTTAACCGACGAGCATGTATACGTAGGTATATGGATGTGAAGGAGGCAAGAGAGGTGTGTCAGGATCGTGCCAAATGGAAGTCTGTAGTCTCTGCCTACCCCTCTGGGTGACAGGCGTGAGTGTTTGTTTTTATTATGCGTTCCTCAAATACGAACCCTTCGAAACTCATTATTAATCGTATATTCGAAATGATATTGTCATGCAAAAGTAAACGAGGTCGGTAAACGTTTTAATTCAATGCTAATATCTTCATACGGCTTGGTTAAATCTCGGTTCAGAACCGGTTTGTGCTTGGAGCAAGATCGGCCGTGTGCGCCTGAATTTGATAAGTAGGTGCCCACTGAACTTTCTTTGTTATATTAATTTGGGTCTTATACCCTAAAAGGGTAGTTTGACGAACAACTTTTAAGCATTTAATTTACATATCATATTAAAAATAAAATATTTATCACGACATCTATCACACAGTCCACGAATGGTGAGTGGTTTCTGTAGTCCAGAGACATCTATATCTATTCTCGATTACGAATCAAAATGTAGATGCGTTGTTACCCATGAGGACTAAGATGAAATGCCTCCTTTTGCGGTAAGAAGGGTGTCCGACTCTCTAAACTCACCATACGAAACATAGCAGCGTTAAGCTGCTAGTATTCTGTGAGAGCGTGGTCGTTCCCCGGTCGAGCCGACCCGTTCGTGCTACAACTACTACTAATATAACTCATAAAAACTACGTTTCCCAAGCGTGGCAACTATGGCATCATATATAATAATAACGTTTACTTTCTCACCACAAACAAAGTTACATTTGGGGTTATATAACTCTCTGATTTTTTTAAAGCTAAAGCTTTCACAAATAATGGCTTCAATTTTTTTTTGATTTTTTTTTACTTTTATTTGTAATTCCATTTCAGTTACATACTTCTATTTTTAAATGAACACAATTACCAAACGAGCGTATTGCGTTTTAAACACGGAAGTTTAATTTAAAAATCACTCTCTGGCGCCACCAACTAGTGTAACCGCTTTCCATTAGACTTGCCTTCGACCAGTTCGCCTCAAAATTTTAAAAGGAAAATTTGAATAATTTCATTCAATCAAAATATTAATGTACCCATAACGAATAGTGCTCTTTATGAGATTTATATATAGAAATACGTATTAGAGCGGTGGTTCTTACCTGTGGTCCTTGAAGGCATCCAAAGTGGTCCACGAACGTACAATTTTGGACATTTTTGGGGATTTTTTGGTGTGCACTGCCGCTACTGTTTACAATATAAGCTACATTAAAGTAAGGGGCGTACAACAACGCCACACACTTATAAGTTTAATTGAGATAACAATGTAAAGTTACAGCCTAATATACGTTCTACTACTGCTGGGCACAGGCCTCCCCTCATTTCTGAGAGGGTTTTAGGTCTAAGAAGTGTCCGCCGCGTTGCCCCCATGCGTGTTGCCGGAACTTCACATGTCTTCGACATATTTTTTGTTTATTTCTCAGACATGCAGGTTTTCCGACGATGTTTTCCTTCACCACCGAGCACGTAGTAAATCAGCATTTAAAATTGCAACTAACAATTTCATTCGGTGGGGATCGAACCCGGTTTGCTTGCGTACTGAGAAATTTACAGCGAGCGCTAATTTAATTCAAGTGATGAATTAATCGAATTTGAGAAAACTGAAATTTAAATAAAATTAATCTCTAATTTATAATAACATTTAAAAGTTAGTGGTGCGAGGCAAAATAAAAATCAATCAAATCGTCCATCATCACCAAAACTGAAAACCACTTTTGCAAAGCTACTAATACCTTGCTATATATAGCACTAATACGTTGGCACGACCGGGGAAGAACCACGCTCTCACAAAACGTAAATTAGCTGCTTAATGCTGCTGTGTTTATGAATGCCGAGAACTAGATACCCTTTTTACTAGAAACGAAGCATCTGCATTTTAATGCTTAATCGAGGATGGATGAAGATGTTATGGGCATCCACCAACTATCAAAAGGAATGTGTGCTCTCTCTCAATCTCTCTTATTATATAAAATATGCATTTCAAGAATGTTAACCCGTTTCCGTGATCATAGAATATTCAAAACACAAGTTACCGTCCGTTGTAATAACCGCCTTAAAATTTAAAACCACCTGTACTGTATATTTCCGCCACCACTGACGTCCTTCGTTAATGAATTATTATCTCTATAGACTCTATGTGTCACCTATGTATTCACGATTACATAGTTTAGAAGCACCATAAATTACTATCTTATTTAATTTGTTTTACATGCTTATTACACGCATTATTTTATATTTTTGTATCTTCAGACACAGTTAAAGTCAATACTTGTCTTTGTATCTATTATTGTAGTTTTCTATCGTAAGATTTATGTAGACGTCATTCTTCAATCATTTCTCTGCACATTGTAGCTCAATATGAAAGTTTTCAAACATTGTCACAATTTTAAACGTTACATAAAGTACTTTAAGTTCGTGTATATTTATGAAATATGAAAAGCCTGGCAGTATTTTTTTAAACCGACACTAACTTGCAATTTTCCTGGTGTTGCGGATGTTCATGGGCGGTAGTAGTCACTTAACATCAGGTGAACCGTATGCTCGTTTGCCCCTCTTCTATAAAAATTAATCCTTCAAGCGCCATAAAAATCCTATGCAGTCGCATGCGTCCCGAGTGCAAGTCCCGAGCGGTCGCATGCGACCGCACCCGCCCACGGCACTTAAAACCATTATAACTTATATTTAGAGACTATTTTCCAATGAAGAAGTTTAGCATTATAAAATCCATACAAAATTTTTTATCTTGTGGTCTAAACAAATTCAGGTTTTACTACATTACAAAAAGATTTATTTGTATTTTGATAACTAAAAAAACATACCAAGCGAATGTCGGCAGCGTGAAAATTACAATTATTTCAATATATTACTCGAAATTATTTACGCAAAAAGATAAATTATATTCACACAAAAACTTTCATTACAATTTTATATAAAATACTATGCTAAAACCCTAGTACAACTAGAAAAATCCAAAAGTCAACACAATAACATTCACGCGAAAATGGCGTACGAAATAAACGTAGGTTAGTTATTTAAAATAAATATTCACGGGATAACAGTATTTTTATTGCACTACGAGGGCGGCACTGAAAATTTCTGGAATCAAGGAAGTGACACAACATTACTATTTAAAAATGTATTTATTGCTTTTCGAAGTATTCTCTGCGAAATTTGACACATTTTTTCATACGATGGAACCAATCATTGAAGCAACCATTCCATTCGGAAGTTGGGGTCACCAAAATGGCCGTTTTGTAGGCGTCCACTGCTTCTTCAGTTGATGAAAATCTCTGTCCACGCAATTTATTCTTTATTTTAGGGAAAGTATAGAAATCATTAGGGTTTAGGTCGGGGCTGTACGGCGGATGGTCTAATAATATTATGTTTTCTTGCTCTAAAAACTATTTGTTCTGTGCGCGGTGTGAGAACTCGCATTGTCGTGATGGAGGATGATGCGGCGGTTGCAGTTCTCTTTACGGAGTTCAGAAACGACCTGTGGCAAACAAATGCTAGCATACTATTCTGCATTAACCGTTCTTTGTCCCTTAAGAGGAATAGTCGTAACATGGCCGGTTTTGGAGACAAACGTGGCCATCATTTTTTTTGCAACACTCCGTGAACGAACAATTTTTGTTGGCTTTAACTTATTTTAACTTTACTTTAACACCCAAACTCGTGACAGGTTTTTTGTTTCGGATTATCCAGGATACCCCGAATTATTAAAATTTTTGAAATTATTAAAATATCCAGGATTCGTCACCTGATACGATGTTGTATACAGCATTTGAGGATCCTGCGTGGAATCTTTCGAGAGTTCTGACGCACCAAGTAACGCGAGCCTCTTTTTGCTTTTCACAGAACGAATGCGGTATCCATCGGGAAAACAACGTTTTTTACACCTAATTGTTCATGCAAGATTATTTGTATTTGACTCATGCCAATGTCTAAAGTTGCCTGAATTTCGCGGTATTTCCGTGTCGATCTTCCTCAATCAGCTTACGCACAGCATCAACGTTTTCTTGGGTGACTGCAGTTTTTGGACGACCTTGACGGAATCATCACTGAGCTTGACACGTCCACGTTGAAATTCAGCAAACCAGCGATAAATTGTGGTTTTGGATGGGGCTTCATCACCAAATGCAGAAATCATCCAGTCAACACACTGTTTTTGTGTTAAACCACTTCGAAAGTCATAATAAATCATCGCTCTTGAATTTTCTCGAGTAAATTCCATTTTCTCAACGACTAAACAAGTTTGACAAAACCTTGTGACAAGACCGAGATTTTTTTTTAAATAAATAAATGGTATTCGATTTTTAAAACCAAGGAGTTTTCAATTAAAAAAAAATTAATATGACAGGAACAGTGGAAATACTCCATTCCCGATACTTGTAGTGCAGCTACTCTATCATATATACTAGTATATGATAGAGTATTTCATATTCATTAATAATGCCAAACTTCTTCATAGAAAAGTAGTCTTTACATATAAGTTTTTATGGGTTAAATTGCTGTGGGTGGGTGCGACCTCATGAGACCGCTGGGGATTTGACGAAATATGGCCGCGGTCTCATGAGACCACTAGGGGGTTGAGAGGTTAAATGCATAGTGTTCGCGTAAATATAAGAAATCATAACAGTTACTTATATTATCTTCAACCACATCTGGTAAGCTTAAAATGCTTGTGTTAGGAGTGGTTCACGAATAACCGAATAGTAAATTCGAATCCACGACCTTTCGAATACGCGGCGTGACCAGTGCTCGGCCGCACTAATCATGGTTGTAAAATAAATTTAATTGTTGAGGCGTATAATATCTATACATACGTTAATACCGTATTCGTGAATATACAAAATTATATTAACTAAGCCGGTCACGTGTACCATAGTTGCACTTCCCAGAAGGACCGTAAGCGAACGCTTTATTACTCTAAGACGCCCGCCATGATTCATGATCCGTGATGATCTTTGATATCCTTTCATGACCGTAACAAGTTTCTTGGGAACTTTTAAACGTTTGTTGCTGGTTGCTGCACCTTTTTGTTCAGTTCTTTGGAACATTTTAAATGGAGTCGGTCGGTGGCAATCTAAATTAGATCTTTTATAATGTAACCTATAAGAGATTGTCCTGACTGATTCTATCGATCATGTGCTCAGGGTGAGCGTGCATAAATTTAAACTGTATGCGCTTTGTGTAAAGCATATTTTGTTTTGCTTTATACCTACATACAATATAAAAATATTATATATAGATATATCGTCTATGTGAAAAAATTATGTACAAAAAACATTATTACACGTGAGTTAAATAATTAGTGACAATGTTGACATGCAAATTTTTACATGGTAGAGCCACGCTGTAGCTACGTTAGTTGTAGCACGAATGGGTCGGCTCGAACGGGGCAGTACCACGCTGTCACAGTATACCAGCGGTAATAAAACGGCAGCTTAAAAGCCACTCTGTTTCGTATGGTAAGTGTAGAGAATCGGAGGACCTTTTACTGGAAACGAGGCATTCCATCTTAGTCCTTAAGGGTGACAACGCACCTGCATTTTGATTCCTAATCAAAGATAGATGTATATGTCTATGGGCCTTCGACTTACTATCAGTTGGACTATAAAACATGAAAATTATACTGCAACGTAGTTCCTTACCTGTCTACTAACTTTTTGCTCTCTATAACGTGGACATCATAAGAGCATTCTTATTTTCATCATCATCATCATTACAGACCTTCACAAGTCCACTGCTGAACATAGGCCTCCCCCAAGGTATGCCACAAAGCACGGTCTTGAGCCACCTGCATCCATCGACTCATTATAGCATGCCAATATATTAATGGACTCATTTTAGCATGCCAATATACTCGTACTAATACAATCTAATTGTTGAAGACAAAGACAAGTGAGGGGGACTTACCGTGTAGTGGCGGTGTATAAATATCCACTACCCCCTGTCGTCCTGTAGGTGTCGTAAGAGGCGACAGGGGGAAACAGGCAGGAGATGGGCAGCAGCATCTTCCTTATGACAACTAGACAAGAGGTAAAATAAAACAAATTGTACAACCGACTTCAACACACACACATCATTAATGTAGTGAAAAACTACGTGTCAGATCTTAAGCAAATTCATATGGGACCACATGAGAAGCAGCAGCTTTAAAATAAAAAAAGAATCGTCAAAATCGGTTCGCCTTTTCTTACTGAACAGGGAGACAAACGAGCACACAGTCCACCTGATGGTAAGCCCATAGACCTCTACATTTATCCTCGATTATGAATCAAAATGCAAAAATGCGTGGTCACCCGTGAGGATTAAGATGGAATGCCTCGTTTTCTTCGTATTGATTTTGATTCTTAATCGAGGATAGGTATCGGTATATATGAGTCACATCATCCATTTTCCATCAGATGTACTTTGCGATCGTTTTACTGTGTGAACGTTTCACCCCTTTATTAAAATCATCCAGGTTCGGCAACCAATACTCATATGTTTTAACTATATTGTTTAAAACTCATCAACTTATTTTGTAAAGACAGATGGAGTTTAATCATGACTATGTCTTCGAAAAGGGACTTCTACCTGACCCGTAGCACGTAAATCGAGAAGTTTTCGAGATTACAACTATATTTAAGAGGGAAGAGTAAGTCAGCTCAAATTCTAATTTCGCCCCCACTTCCCCGCGCGTCGTATGCTATGTACCGATATGTTTGTTATCACTAATACTGTAAGTATAAAGGTCGTTAGACACTTATTTCATTAGGTTTATCATATTTATGCCTGTTTCTTAACGCCAAGCCAGTCGCTTCTTATTTTTATCACGGTTATTTCCCATTTTAATTTTACGTCGTACTGTTGCGTAATGTATATTCTGATCGTAAGCGACACAACCTCCCCGTCCAAAGGCCGAGGCGTAGTGACCGTGCTGCGAGAATCACGCTTCAAAAGGCCAATAGTTTAGGTAATTTCTTTTTACAGTTAAAATAATGGTATTTTAAAAAAAGTAAATAACATAAGCACCGCTTTGTAGTTAGTTCAGTTAGTATGCAAAGTTTCATGATCTTATTTAAAGTATTTTATGAATAACAGCGGTGTATTGTTTATTTTGGAGGTAACTTTGGATTTTTTTTCTATCGAGAAAATTTTATGAAATCGTGTTTTCGTCTAACATAATCACTAACATTAATCCTCAACTTTACCATATGTTTATTTCAAAATTAATGCTGCAATATTTTCGGCATAACGAAGGATCTTGTTAAGCCATTTGACATTATATTTCCCCTTAAGCGAGTGACATTTCCACAAATCATTATTGAAGGAACTGTCTGAATTTGCCCTGACATTTTTTTAAAAGTCAGCGTAATGCAATATATTCAACATAATGCAGTTCTTTGTTAAATTAACAATTCTGGTTCCATGAAATTGGTAGTTGCCAGGAGGTCTGTTCGTTATCTTTATTGTCATGGAAAAGATAGTTACTTTGTAGTATATTACGTTGTATTTTTTATAACACATAGTAGCTCTTGTAGAAAAGCTTTATATATATATATATATATATATATATATATATATATATATATATATATATATATATATATATATATATATATATATATATATATATATATATATATATATATATATAAATAACACGCAATGTACTGTAAAGTGACTAAGTTAACGAAGTTAGCGATTAGGCCTGCTGATATCAAAGGCATGTCACAAGTTTAAATGACTGTTTTAATCAGATTTCGTAGTTAAATCTGTATTATAGAACATGTTATCAAATTACTAAACTAATATGTAGTACTTTTTAATGATGTTTTAAATCCGTCAAAATCAGAAAAATATGTGAGTATTTTTAAACTGAATTGTTTACATTTATTCCAACGGCAAAATAACGAGCCCCCCTCTTCTATAAAAATAAAGTAAAAAAGGAAGTTCTTAATTTGTAAGAATATCTTTAATAAGTATGTTCGTCATTTTTAAAAGGTCTGCGAAATCACATACTTTCGATGTTTGCAATGGGCGCCAATTTTTAAAGATCCGTCACTGCTCCGGAAATATAGTGATAAGTCCTAAAATAACGTGGTTGAGAGTCGTTCAAAGTTTACCCGAATAATGTAAAGCGGCATGTGCCTTTCATAAGAACACAACACAACACCAATAAGTTGTTCAAGAATTATAAATGAATGAAACAAAACAAATACCTTAAAATAATGTCAATATTTAATGAAATAATTTGAATATTGTTTATTTTATACAATTGTATCGAATGATTCACAGAATATCCACTACCTCATAATGTCCTTTGGGTGTTGCAGGAGGCGACGAAGGGAAACTGTAACAGATGGAAAGCAGCATCCTGATATAAACTCTGCCTAGCGAGGCAACTATGGCGAAAATATGAGGCGACCGTAATGGATGCATCGGTTAATTGCTAAAGTTTCGCTTTTATCCCAGCTTTGTGTATTTATAGCATGCAGTCTTGTCCTTGTATTTATACTTTAAATGCCTGCCAATGCAGTATGTCCATTATACAATAACCTCATAGAATTACTAACGATTTTTATAAAGAAGGGAATATTGATTCCCGCAATGTACTTGGTATTTTTTCCAGCGTACCGCACACTTCCTCCTACGAATATAAATTATTTATCAATACGTCATCGGCTGTATTTGTTCTCTTTGTTATACAATGTAATAGTGAATATTATAATAATATTGTAGTTAGACGCTTATACTATCGTAAAACATTGTGTGGTATGCTGACTTGAGTTTTCTTTGAGGTTTCCCGAAAATTTCGCTATATGACGCATCAATGTAATGTGAAGAATTTTGTAAGGAATTTTTAAAACATAGTTTTATTGAAATTTCAGTGGTTTTTTTTTAAATAAAATAAGTGTGACAAACGAACACTCAGTCCACCTGATGGTAAGTGGATGCTGTGGCCCATAGACCATTTATCCTCGATTAAGAATCAAAATGCAGATGCGTTGTCACCCGTGAGGACTAAGATTGAATGCCTCGTATGCCGTCGTTCCAGTAAAAACGGTCTCCGGTTCTCTACACTCATCATACGAAACACAGTAGCATTACGCTGCTATTTCACGATGGTATTCTGTGAGAGCGTGGTCCTTCCCCAGTTGAGCCGACCCATTCGTGCTACAACCATAATATAGCTGCAGCGTGGCTCGAGCACGTAAAAAATTCCGTTTAGTGTGTTCACGTCTTCGAATTTTTTTTAACTACTCGGACATGCTGGTTTCCTTACGATATTTTCCTTTACCACTGAGCAAGTGGCGTGGTAAAACAGCACTTAAAATTCCGATAAACAATTTCATTGGTTACCCAGTTTGTAAAATTCACAACAAACGCTTAGCCTCTGAGGTATAAGAAGTGAGAGTACAAAATGGGACGTTTATAGGGGGTACTAGCTTTACTTGAAATTGGCAAATTAATAATTGAAAAATACGTCACCAATAAAAACTAAGCCGTAAGTAACCATCTTAAAACCAACAATTTATTGATTGACACCAGATAATTACATACACCACTAATCATGGCATATACATGTATTTACCTTCCTCCTTAAATCCCTCGATTCTTTGAAAATTCTTTTGTGTTATAACATTTAACATTATTAGAAAACACCCAAGCGAAACCAGAGTGGGGCACTAGTTATAAATGTTATTTTAAAATTTATATACCTACTGGGGTATATTTTTAAATATTTTCCCATTAATAGAAAATTTCTAATTAACCGAATAATATAACGTTATACCGTTTTGTCTTTTGCACAAATGTTGGCATCGACTTTAGATCGATATTTATATTTAATTGGCTTGTTATCAAGTAATTTATATGTTATCACGTATGTGCGTAGATTTGTTGGCCAAAAACTCCTTGACCTTTCATTACTGGTATTATTCGACAGAACATGAATCATCATCAAGCTATTGGACAGGCCCCAATTACAAATCATCACGTTCAATCGTTATAATTTACTTGACGTGCGTCGATTGTATGTCATTCATAATTTAGAGAGGTTGAATGGTGACACGTCAGTAGGCAGCGTGCTAGATACATCGTCTTCCTTCTTTCTTGGAATCAGAGAGTACTCGAAAACATTGTATATTTATCCCAGAATTTAAATTGTCTTGAATAGAATATTTTTGTTCAATATCTTGATAGGTAGCTATTTAAAGTTTCGGTGTACGTGTGTTCGTAATTCTCCTCTCCTAAACAGCTTTACCTGTAGTGTAGTTAGTACTTCGTGTATTGGCGATGTAAGAATATCCACTACCTCATATTATCCCGTGGGTGTCGTAAGTGGCGACAGAGGGAAACAAATGGACTAATCCGCGTGCCAAGCATGGCAAGTATGGCCAAAATCCCACCCATGAAGAAAACTATGGGGGAGGCCTACGTATAGCAGTAAACTTTAATAGCATGTAACCGTATTAACAGCTTGACCGGTTTAAAGAAATTAATGGCGTCTTTATGGGGTCACCTAGATGGTTCTTAGCTTAGTGTTTGGTATGGTAGATAGCGCTGTTGTCGAGATCCGGACTTGTTTGTTGTCGGTTTATACGTGGTAGAGCCATGCTGCAGTTATATTAGTAGTATATTTGTAGCACGAATGGATTGGCTCGACCGGGGAACGACCATACTCTCACAGAATACCAGCGTCAAATAGTAGCTTAATTCTGTTGTGTTTCGTATGGTGAGTGTAGAGAACCGGAGACCCTCTTTACTAGAAACGAAGTATTCCATCGTAGTCCTCACGGGTGACAACGCATCTGCATTTTGATTTGTAATCCGGGATAGATGTAGATGTCTATGGGCCACAGCAACCACTTACCATCAGGTGGACTGTGTGCTCGTTTGTCACCTTATCCTATAAAAAAAATATTACCCTATTAATATAAGCTGCTATTATACGCTGATATTCGGTGGTCCTTTCCAGACCACATGTTGCATTCATAATATAATCGTAACTGCAGCATGGCTCTACAACGTTAAAAATTACGAACGTCGTTAAAAGAGTCAAAGTACTATTTAACAAGTGCATGAAGTAATGTCGTTGATGTGGTAATATTACCCTTATTTAAAACGGTTAATCTTTGTTTAAAGCGACATTGGACTAATTGTTAAAGAGCACGGATTGCGAAACTAAAAGGTCGTAGGTTCGAAGCCACTTCACAAGCAATTAATGAGTCAGTTGGAGTGTTTAAAGGGAATATTAGAAATGTGAATGAGTAATATTGCTAATTTTCTTAAAAATGTTAAAGACATATCAAGTATTATACGTCTGATAGTTTTTTTTATTACTCGATATTGTTACGAAAGTCATTTTATGCCATTTATTTTTATGCAATTAAATAATGAATGTAGCTAAACACCTGTTTATGTCTGTTTATAAGTTTATATAAGAATTGAGAAGAGATTTTAAAAATAAAGCAATTTGATTTTATTGTATTGCTGGTGTAGGAAATAGGCGTATTTCATTTGAACACTATTTGAAAAATTGTGTTATCATCATAGACTATCACAAGTCTTCTGCTAAATAGAGGTCTCTTTCACTGCCACAAAACACGGTTTTAGGCTATCAGATTGAGTAGTTAAATCTATCTTACAAAACATGCAATCAAAATTACTGTTTTGACCTTAAACAAATTTATTACTAAGCTATTGAATATAATAATTTTTTATGACGCTTTAAATCCGTCCGAGACTTCAAATCCGAATTGTTCAGATTTATTCCAGCGGCAAAATAACGGGGCCCCTTTTCTATAAAAATAAAATAAAAAAGAAGTACTCAATTTGTAAAAATATCTTTAATAAGTTTGTTCGGCGCATAGATTTAGTATAAACTCCACTGGAGTTTGTACTAAATCTGCGGTTCGGCGATGATTCTTGACCATTTTGTCCACTTTTAATTATTAATTATTGTAAAGAAGGGAGTCAGAGGTCCCCTAAAGTTTGGCTCAAGATCTGATAATAAGACCCATGAAAAAATTATCAAGATCTCCAATTTGTAAAGACATCTGCACGACATATGTGCGAACAGTTCTCAACCACGGCAACTGATTTCGGCAATAACTCTATTCTTTTGAGTCTTTAAGTTGGTTTAATGCCGGCTGTACACGCTCGTCGAGACACCACGAGACAGGCCTAGAGGCGAGCGTTATTTAACATTGTTCTTAAAAACAGCGTTTTTTTTTTTATAAATATTGTAACATGTATAGTTTTCTTTATGAATAAACATTTAAAGTGTATATAAATATTTAGTGTACATAAACAGACATATAATTGGTGTAAATAAATAATAAATATTTTTTGTATTAAGTTAATTTTTGTGTATTATGTGGATGATAAAAATTATGTGATGTGATGGACAATAATACTTAAATACTTACA
Organism: Parnassius smintheus behrii; assembly: GCA_036936625.1. Classification (NCBI taxonomy): domain Eukaryota; kingdom Metazoa; phylum Arthropoda; class Insecta; order Lepidoptera; family Papilionidae; genus Parnassius; species Parnassius smintheus. Next base: position 13,930,082 of record JAUPFT010000013.1, read on the forward strand.
TATTTTGTGACTGTATAAAATTGTACAAAAGTACTAATATTGACAATGTCGCGCACATGTTATAATACCTATAACCTGTTACGTATTCGTAATCATAACATAACACAGTTAAACTAATATTATAATATCTACCTATAATATGTTAATATTTTCGTAATTATAACATAACACAAACGCAAAACTAACCTACGCTATACTGTATACATATGTAACTAATTACAAAAATAAGCAGTTTTGAAACTAGTTACTCATATCCACGAAACTACGTACAACCGATTACGTCCAAAAGACGTTACGCCCCATGTCTAGACAGGCCGAGTACGAGTGTGTACAGGCTGCTCTCGTCGCGTCGCGTCGCGTCTCGTGGCCCTCGTGCGCTCTCGGAAGCGTGTCGGTTTTTGCGCTCGAGTCAAAGGGTCTCGTAGGTATCGCGTTGAAAACCGAGAGCGAATGATGATATTACTTAACGTGTATAACATGTATCATCAAGCAGAAAAATGCAAACTGTATTATGACATTTTAATATGTAAAAAGTCCAAGGTCGACATTATAACTACACATCAAAGTCTCCTCGAAAACGTATTTATATATAATCGTTAGGTTTTAATTGCTGCTAAATAATATTCTGTATTTTGTGTACACTTAGTTAAAGAAGTAAAATATTTTGTATTTGTAATTTCTGTTTTGTTTCAAGATGACATATGTGATTTTATTGTTAATACCTTTTTTTGATGATAATGTATATAGAAGTGTAATACACTGTTAGAAAGTTTATTAAATACAGTGTTTAATGATATTATTGATTTTTTTTAATTTCATTTAAAATATATATATGTACTTATATTTATGAAGAAACATGTGTTTTTTCCGGGACTAGTTGAACCTCTCTTTTTCTTTACATAATTACAGTCATCTTTCAATAGATCCTGCTAAGTTTTACAAATCTCATAAAATATTTCATACTCTTAATGCCGATATCAATATTTAAGTCATAAGAGCCAGGTTTATTGAATAATTATTTACTTTATTTATATATATATATATATATATATATATATATATATATATATATATATATATATATATATATATATATATATATGTTTTTTAAAATATTGTATAACAGGTAGTCGCTAACACTTTCGATATCGATAGTACGCAAGACGACAGAAGTATGTGCGCGGGTGACTGGACGCAGGGTGACACTACTTGGGGCTAGATCGTCGCCCGTTGCTATGTTTTCGCTTCCCCGTATGTCATACCGCACCGCACTGTTCATCTTTCGTGGCGCAAGCCGCAAGCTATACACTATTCTATTCCATCCATGGTACTGTTACGGTAAATTAATAGAAACTATCCCCCATCTCCTTCTTAGCAATGGGTTATTAATTTTATTTTTAGTGGAGTTCAAACTTCAAATGATACGTGATGAGAGGCACACGAGGCGACGAGACGAGCGTGTTCAGCCGCCATGAGCTACATACATCTAGGGTTGCCAGGTCTTTTAAACCGAGACCATCCAGCTTAGCTGGACATTTTGGTAAAAAGGCCGGACACCCTTAATTATTCAGTCTTAGTATAACATGGTAAACATATTTTTTAAAGTAAAACAATTACAGTAAAACAACCTTATATCATTTACCATAAAATGTTAAATTAAAATAATCAGTGTTCTTTATTATTAATCATTCAATATTCATTACAATATTAGTTTCAATAATTGCAATAGTATGTATTTAAGTACATGAAAAATGTAAAAAAATGGTCAAATATAAAAAGCCTGACAAATGCCGGACAGGCCCGGACACCGTCTAATTTGGCCGGACACGCAAACAAAAAGCCTGACTGTGTCCGGCTTTATCCGGACGCTTGGCAACGCTACAAACATCTGTATACCATACAGTATAGCGTAGGTTAGTTTTGTGTTTGTTTGTTAGGTTATGATTACGAAAATATTAACAGGTTATATAGGTGTTAACATTAGTTTAACTGTGTTATGTTATGATTATGATTACGAATATATAACATTTTATAGGTGTTATAATTATAATATGCGCGTGACATCGTCAATATTAGTACTTTTGTATAATTTTATAGTCACAAAATATGTAAGTGCCTAAGTATTATTGTCCATCACATCACATAATTTTTATGATCCACATCTTGCGTGTAAGCCATTAACTATCCCGAAGGGACTCTTTACTCTCGTTGTTCGAGTCGTATATCGTGTTACGTACCAACTATATTCATCTTAATAATAATCTGTTCAAAACGAAACGCTTACGCGAGTGCCGGTCGTGGTGTGTGTCAACTGCGTACGTAAAATAATCATTACATTTTGTCCACGAAACTGGGTATACGATTATCAAGCTCGTAAGCAGTTTCTGAAACCGATTATGTTAAATAATGCTCACCTCTAGGCATGTCTCGTGGTGTCTCGACGAGCGTGTACAGCCGGCATTATACTTGTATAAAAGTTTCATTACTTAACTTTTTTCTGTAGACAACGTGGATTGAAAATATATTATTGAAACAAGTTTACTCCCAGGACTGTTAAATCTACTAAAACAATTTTATGCCGACAAAAAGTCCAATTTTAGCGCCCGGTGTTGCTGTTCGGATCTTTTGCAAAAAAACTAATTACATTGGCCGGTTTCGTGTATTTTTTGTCAAGTAAAACTTTCAATTGCTAAAACGGTTTTTGTCAGTATCAAGGCGACTGTTTACTTGTCACTCACCATTAGGAACAAAGTAGCAGTATACTAAAAGAAATATTAATTTATCAAGTCTGATAGTCAAAGACGCATCTAAGTAAAAAGACATTTGTGGTGGTATCACAGTATGTGGTAGAGTCATGCTGCTGCTAAATTATGGTTGTAGCACGAATAGATCGACTCGACCGAGGAAGGATCATGCTCTCACAAAATACAAGCGTAAAATAACAGCTTAATGCTACTGTGTTTCGTGATGCGAGTGTAGAGAACCGGAGACCCTTTTTAATGGAAACGTGGCATTCCACCATAGTCCTCAGGGTTGACAACGCATCTGCATTTTGAATCTTAATCGAGAAGAAATGTAGATGTCTATGGGCCACAGCATCCACTTACTATCAAGTGAACTGGGTGCTCGTTGAACATCCTTATTCTATAAAAAAAAGCAACTTAACCCGAAAGCAAATTTGAATACAAACTCTGGCTAAAGCCTGATTAAAGTTCCATAACCTAAAATTTTGTAAGACTTTGTAGCATCTAACCTTTAGTAGAAACATAGATTAGATATTTAAATGAAAGAAAGCTTGAATAATCCTGTAACTAATCAATTATTTTAGCTTCAACCTTGTGAATTTGTTCAAAACGTTTGAGTCATACAAACTAACAACAGTGTTCAATGCGTTCTGCTAATTAGTTAATGGAGCTCGAACACGACGGCTGTGTATTTTAAGCCTAGGTAACCTAAAATTAGCACTCATTATTCAGCGAGCCGCGATAAAACAAGGCACGTTTCTCGTACAAACTATACGCTTCGTACATGTATAGTAGAAATGCGGACGTTTATGTCCTAAGTCCTATACGATAGTTACATCTGGCTTCCATTAGTAATTTTCCGCTGTTGTGGCTACATTATGACTGTGCTTTTGATGCTGTAAGAGAATTTAAGGTGCCTTCGCTAGCACATCATCACCAACTCGTTAATACTCGTCTGATGGACGTGGATCTCTCTTAACAGTGGGTAGTGAGGACTTGCTATAATTGCCAATGTTGTTTAACAAATTGACGATCGTAATACCAGTTGTCTAGCAACTTCGACACTGTTCTCTTTACAGGTCTAGCATTTAACATCCGGCAGATATGTGCCTGTACCGCCACCAATTGGATGTCTCGAGTTCCTCCTTTGCGTTTCCTATAAACTACGGGATACCTTTTGACAAGATGTGACGTAGCAAGAATTTCGGGAAGAAGAGCAAGGTTGCTCTTTTTAAGTGATGCCAGTAAAAACCAGCAGACACCGGCGGCAGTGTAGAGGAGCCGTCAAGGAATCCATCATCCCACTTCCCGAGGGTTTCTCAAAAGGAGACTATGGGTAAAGTCGGAAATATCTTAGCTATAGTGTAGTGCCGATAGATATACTACGTCATTTGTTACGCGAGATGTGAAATACCAAGACTGGTAACGAGCAACTTCATCAAATGTGTGGGGGGGTACCAAGCGTGATGATAAGCCGAAATCCTCACACCTCATATTCAGCAGTGGATTTTACGAGGATGGAAAAGAAGAAGCTAATGACATAGATATTTTACATGGTAGAACCATATATAGTATAGTGGTATAGTTGTAGCACGAATGGGTCGGCTCGACCGGGGAAGGACCACGCTCTCACAGAATACCAGCGTGAAATAGTAGCTTAATGCTGCTGTATTTCGTATGGTGAGTGTAGAGAACCGGAGACCCTTTTTACTGGAAACGAGGCATTCCATCTTAGTCCTCACGGGTGACAACGCATCTGCATTTTGATTCGTAATCGAGGATAGATGTAGATGTCTGTGTGCTCGTTTGCCAGCTACCCTTATACTATAGAAGAATGTCATTATATTGAAGATGTTGTAACTAATAGTGGACTCTATACTGTACTTTACTTGTAAAAATGAGTGTAAGTGGTGGGCAGCAATTGAGTGCCTAATGCCGAAAATAAGGTTAATTGACGCTCCTTGGGATAATCCGATATACCATAATATATACTGTACTATATATATACTAGCTGTGCCCCGCGGTTTTACCCGCGTACATCACGCGCCTGAGCCACGTAACACGACACCGTGCTTAAAATTAAAATTAAAACACAGCCTATGTAAGTCTCAATGTTGGGCACAGGCGTTTTCTCACCTGTGAGACGGTTTCATGGCGAGGAAATGTCAGCCTCGCTGCCCCAATGTGTGGTGGCAGACTTCATATGTCTTCGAAATTTTTTTTATTTCTCAGACATGCGGGTTTCCTCCCGATGTTTTCTTTCACCGCCGAGCACGTGGTAAATCTAATGGCACTTGGACACCTCGCTTACGCCCTATGTGTTATGACACCTCGCGCATCGGCGTTCACTGGTGGTTTCTCTCTGTACTCATCGCTCGGCCAGGCTTATGCGTCGCCCGCGCGCCGAGCTAAGTGTAGAATGATTTTATTGTTTCATTATCTCCTTAAACTACGCGTCCAAATAACATGCCACAAGGAGCAAAGTTTGTCTCCATAAAATTGTCTTGATGATGAAGTAACTCTCGTTCGTAGGGATTAATTATGCCATTCATATTCATAAATCACTATTTAATTTTCAATATTTTTTGTCACATAATACTTTATTATGTATTTATAAGAAATAGGCATATGGTATTGCGATTTTTTTTGTATAAGTATAGATTATAGAGTAAAGATCTATAGTTGTGTAGAACATTGTATTAACGTATCACTAACCATATCTACCAGCGCATACGGAAAAAGCAGTTCGGGGGCGCTGTTTCTTCTGACTTACTTAACAAAATCAATATTTGAGGCTAGCTGTGAGATGTAGCCTAGTACTAGATAGGCTACACTGTTCTTTATGAATCTGGCCATAATATACAAAAATAATTTTTCCAATCGGACTGTTAGTTCCAGAGATTAGGTTGTTTAAACAAAAAATCTGCCATCTGCTTGGGATCCTACAATTAACAAAATTAATTCCAAACCCAAACATACCACTATAAGACTTCAAGATACTGTAAGCTCGTTCTGCGTAGATCGGACCGAAAATTATTATTCGAATACTGAAGGTAACCGGGCTTACTATGACATTGGGACATCAAACGTGAATAACGTTTTATACGTGGTAGAGCCATACTGCAGTTATATTAGTAGTATAGTTGTAGCACGAATGAGTTGGCTCGACCGGGGAAGGACCACGCTCTCACAGAACACCAGCGTGAAATAGTAGCTTAACTTAACGCTGCTGTGTTTCGTATGGTGAGTGTAGAGACCGGAGACCCTTTTTACTGGAAACGAGACATTCCATCTTAGTCCTCACGGGTGACAACGCATCTGCATTATGATTCGTAATCGAGGATAGATGTAGATGTCTATGGGCCGCAGCAACTACGTACCATCAGGTGGACTGTGTGCTCGTTTGTCACCCTATCTACAAAAACATCTCAGCAACCCCCCACCCCAAAGACCATGGATTCTGTAAAGCACCCGAAACCTCGGGAATATAAAATAAGTTAAATAACGCGATAAAATCCGTATAAGTGTTTTTTTTTTAACAAAAAACTTCAACTTTATTATATTATAACATTTTCCAGCTTTGGACAGTCGCAGGCTAATGATGACGATAATATAATAATAAACGTGGGTGGTAGCATCGTTCACACGTCAACTTGAACGGATCTCATATCTACATAAAAAAATCGCCTAACTGTAATGATTCGGATGTTGGCCATTAATTTAAAATACGACATAATTAAAAAAAAAACTTGTATTCATGCCGGAAACTGACAAGGTTTGGTAGCGTGCTGCCTTGTCATATCATGTCATACATCGTTTATAAATAACAAAGAGATTATTAAGATTATATAAATATTTTTTAAGTTGATTTTTTTTTTCGTTTATTGGATTTGCTAACCTATTTTGATCGAAACATCAAACCAAGCACTTTATTAAGTCTATCAGAAAGGGCTTTAAAGTTTTATTGAAACCTGTGCCTGTCATTGTTATTTATTTTATATTAATTGTGTTTTAAAAGTTTACTTCTATATTTTTATTTATGATATTAGACCCGTTACATACGTACGAAATTAGTATTCGTCGGAATTCCGTATGTAGTGTGTGGCGGACCTTAAAGAGACTGAAGAGCTAACGATAGTGCATCAAATGGTACTGGCGACTCTAGTCCAAGGACATATGCAGACAACTACACAAAAAAAGACGGATGGTGAAGGGTAAGATCGTCCGGATTGGTCCTCCAATATTATGTCCACTGTTGAGTGATGCCGTTTGCATTGCCGGCCCAACAGTACAAACCAAGGAAAACGGTGCAGAAAAATGTCGAAAGAAAATTTGCATGTTTGAGAAGTAAGGTAGGTATATCGAGAATATGTGAATGATTCAATATGCTATTTATACTAAACTAGATGTATTGTTTGCAAACTTTAAGTGATTTCCAGCGTTATGATAACGTCTTAGTAAGTTGAAACCGGCTTACATTCGCGTTTGCAGTCCAACCGTTCGTTAATCAGAATAATTACCCACACACCTTACTATTTAGATTCGTATCACTGCGTCATCGATACGCCTACAAAACGCCGTGGCCAATCGGGGAACAGCATTCCGACAGAGAATTTCAAATAGCGGTTACGTGTAAGCGTCTATTATTAACAAACATTCATTCATAAAATATCCGCATAAAAAGTCAGACACAATCGCGGTTTCATACACACAAAGAAATACAGAACCCACGAAATGGACGCACGCGGATGCGTCCTGAATGCACCTCTATCCAATAACAGAGTTTCACAGTGTAGGCATGAGAGCGCTTCTGTCGACCGGCCTCGCGAAAACCAGTACACTATGATCTCGACGAACTGAACTCTCAACTCTTCCTTCGTCCCCGTTCGTATGGAGTCCGCGGGACGCGAAGTACCAGCTCAACCTGGTCGAGTGTACAAAGACACGGTTGTGAGCAACGAGAACACCTCGTCGTTTAAGAGCCCAATAACAAGTTTATATGTTCAGTTCCGAAGGCTCTTATTACTTGATATATTAAGAAGGTTTTTGTGTAATGGGGACGTAAAAAGCTTTTGTATACGCAAACAGTGAATCGTTGAAGGCGAACAAGACTTGCGGCATTAAGCTCAACGCCATGTTAAAGACAAAGTTATATTACGTTAGATGTACCTAAAGCAAATACTATAGAAAACCTACGGTATGCTTTTATAAAGTATTTACCTAAAGCTAGTCTCTAGAAGAAGGAATGAGAGGAGTAAAAATTAATTATTGAAGAACACCTAATTGCACAATTTTGTTTCTTTACAAGCTTTTCGTATGACTTTTCGGTTCATAATTTAAAATCAGTTTTAAAAAAATTGTTACATCCGATTGAGCTGAAATTTTTTATGTTACTTCGATGATATTTCAAATGATGACGACTACTAACGCCTATAAAAAGATATTTTATAATAGATTTTATTAAATTTACTTTTATTCTATAAGCAGCGTCAGCCATCAGGGTACTTAGAGTAAGCTGATTCGGTATGGCTTCTTTTACGTATTTCTGCGGCCAAGCAACACTGTACCATCTGTCGTGTTCCAGTTTGTAGGATAAGGTAGCTGGTATAATGCTAGTCCGTGAGGCATTTCCTCTTGATTCTTAGAAGTGACAGACACAGGTTACCAGCCTACTTTGTTTAAGTTATTTGCAGGTGTTCATTGACGGTAGTAGCCACTTAACATTAGATGGATTATTTAGTCGATTATCACTTTCATGGATACGCGTATCGAAGGACACAATTATCTAACTGCAGCATTCGAATCTCATTTAACTCCATAATATACAAAAATTTTAACAACATATATTATTTCTGAAAAAAAAACATACATGTTCAATCTAGATCAAAGTCGAAAATAATTCAAAATATTTACTGTTAAGTAACGCTAACGCAGTTATTGTATAAAATCTAATTCTGTATTAGGTCATGATTGAAGTAAAACAGGAAATAAGTTTCTTAGTATAAATATTTGAATTGATATTTGCCATTTAAACGACTCTTAGATACTTGCATTAACATTGAACAAGCGTTGGTTTTGTACCTTGTATGGATACCTGCATACAAATATTTTTATAGATAATATACTTCCTTGAACGAATTTGTTCAAGTATACTTCATAGTCGATTAATGTCTATAATTCAATAATTAAGTCCCGTCGCGTATAATTAAAACTCTTAATGTTTTTCTTACATTAACGCGAACACTACACATGGAATAAAACTAATTGTACGAGTTTTATCGTGTTTATTGTATTTCTATATTAATTTAATTGTAATTGTATTGTTTAATCAAAAGCGATAAAGTACTTAAAATTCATTTTATTACATAGAATTTTTTATCTAAATATTACTGCAGCATTCCAAAGAGACATATTGTAGTCATAGTTGTTCGTTATTCGAATAATTATTCGAATACGAAGAATGATTTAAATGTATGTACAACAAAGTTACAGAATATTCCAGAATTACAGCTGGTTGCAAAACATCGACTACGATTAGGGATGTACTAAGCTTTTTAATATTAATCTCTCAATACACGGTATAAAACAACTAATTGACATGGTATCGTCAATGTATCAATAGGTTGCTGTGTGCTCACAGTATCTTGATACATTTCTCGGACGTTGCAGTTAAAGAATCATTAATGTGAGAATCAGCGGTACCATTCACTAGCAATTGACATCAATAATGAATCATCATCGTTAATGTATGTGAGAAATATTCTGATTAAAAAAAAATTCACTTAGAATAAATAAGGAACTTTACACTTTTAGTTCCATATTTAAAGTTTTAATCTATTTTTTATTATATTAATACGTATTATATATACGAATATTATGGAAATAAATATAAAGCAATTAAAAAAAAAAACCTAAATGAAATAGACGCTCTAGTTTTGTAAATTAATTGTATGGAATACAAACTATGGAAAAATAAGGGTCACTAGAGGAAAGTGAATATGAATACCTTTTTGTTTCCACGCGGGCAGAAACTACTTATAAACAAAATTAATTATTTTTTAATTATTCCCGTCGTTTTAACCCTCCGCGGATTGGAGGGTGGTAGAAATCCAGACAGGAGTACTCCCGAAATGTTATAGTCACTTACCTATTACGATTTACTATCCAGAACAGTTATCTATAGCTATCGGATTGCATTCACGCATTGGCTTTCAATAAGTAAAAAATACGTACATACTCGTAGATGATTCAATACAAAACCCAGGTAGAAATAGTTTCAATAGTGTATTTACACAGGACTGTTTGCAGCCTTTTTTAATCTACATTTTGTTGAAAGCAGAGGCTGTTCTTGAGGAATATTGCTGTCGTAAATCCCGCAAATTAAAATGGCCGCTCTATTTTCACTTGAGGCCTGTGACGTATTTGTCAAAAAATCTTTAAGTCTTGCATTTGTTAGTGTCAAAGTAAATCCGATAAACTGGGTCTAAAGGAAACTGGTCAGTAATCTTTCTTTTAATAGTTTATTCCTATTCATCCATCCACAACAGCCTATCAAGTCTACTGCTAAACATAGCCCCCGCGTTGGCCATAGGCGCGTTGACCACCGCATTTTTTTTTTTGTTATCAGGAAGATACTATATTCTTATTACTAATTCATTTAAGGGTTCTACAAACTATATAGAGTACGTGGGGGTAACATGGTCATCGGGTTAATATGGTCACTTTCTTATAACTCTAAAACGCATAATACGTAATAAACCTTGTTTACATAGACGGCTTTGTGATACGATAGCTCTACATCAGTCAATCAAATACTAGAGGGTCTCAAAAGGGCGCTGCTTTATCGACGCAATTTTAATAAGTGATATTATAGTAAATATTTTAGTCGATTTGAGTATGGTGTAGTATAGTAAGTTTTTTTTTTTCAAGTTGATTTTTTGAAGTGATTATAATTATTGCCAAAGCTTGTTTGCTATGTTTTTCTTGATATATCTATAACTTATATTTTACGACTATGTGTTTTTGTCTCTGTCCTTCTCCTAGTTTTGGTTTTATATGGGGACAAAGCTTAAAGTTACCATATTACCCTTGCGTACCTTATTTTTTTTGATGATTTCTTATATTTACGCAAATACTACACCTAATTTTACGGGTTTTGGTGCGTTAGCATTGTTGAAAATCAAAAGTAAGTTAAAATAACACCCCATAAAATCCGTAACATTAGTTTTATTGAATGTGTAATATTCGCGTAAATATAAAAAAAATGTAGTTAACGATATTCTTTATAAACCTATAATAGATAATTTAAATAAAATATCGCGCTTGATATATCAAAACCGTTTGTAATTCTGTCTCTCTGTTGATACTGTCCTTTATAATATTGCATGCATACAGCAAAACTAATGGAACGACGCAGTTTGCCTCCAGCCCATCGTTGTCGTCTTGGAAGCCTCCATCATTCAAACATGACATCCGCGAGCGCGTTCAATACACAAATTATTTATAAATAAACATTGTATGTTTTCTCAGTAAGTAATTTGTCCAATAACTTACAGAGAAAACGTACGAGCGTTAATGCTCAGTGTTTGTGCGGTTTTTACGTAATTTTAATTTTGAAACGAACAAACTTCCACAGTTATTCGTGGATTTATTTAGAAATGTACCTACTAAATAATTTTAGTAGAATTCGACCGCGGCGCTTTCTCCTAGTGATCCGCTGGCACTTGCTGGATTTCAAAGATAAACGTATGGAGTTTGATTGAATACAAGTTATGAATGTTGTGAAGTTATAAAAAAAGTCCCGCTGGGTTTCTTTGCTGGTTCTTCACAGGACAAAGGTTTTTTTTTCTAACCAGTGGAAAATAAGAACTGACTTTCAATAAGTATTATGCAATATTCTATATTGAATAAAAATCATTCATTTCATTAATTTCATTTCATTTCAAATACCTATTGGTATTTTAAATTTGAAATTATAGCATGGTTATTTCTACACCTGTTCGTAACCTAGATTTTTCTGGTAGGTATTTTATTTCAAGCGAGTGTGTGCAGTAATTACACGGTTTAATACCCCCATCCCTTACCACGACCGGAAAATTTGACTCCACCGGGTCTTCACCAATTTGTTTTCAACATACCACACATTCTAACCGAACGATTTGCTGCATTGTTCGTAATGCGTACAGTTAGGGTTGCCAGGTTTTAAAACCGACAAGCTGGGCAGACCAGCCATCCTTAAGTTTTAGTCTTTGTATAACACGACATTTTTTTTAAAGTAAGACAATGCTTTTTATCATTTACCATAAACTCTTAAATTCTAATGAAATAACAATAAATTGAATGAAACAGCCTTATTTATTATTAATCATTTAATATTCATTACAATGTTAATTTCAATAACTGAAATAGTGTGTATGTAAGTAGGTACATGAAAAATGTAAAAAATGCTCAAATTTAAAAAGCCTAACAAAAGCCGAACAAGCCGGATACCGTTTTGGCCGTACAAGCAACCTAAAAGCCTGACTGTCCGGCTTTATCCGGACGCCTGGCAACGCAACGCACAGTAAATAATGAAATAATTTGCCAGCGTCAATATTTATTAATTTGGTGAGAGAGTAGTTAAGTACTTCGTTACAGCGTACTAAAACTCCACTGGTAAACGTAGCTCTTCTATAGATTGCCTCAAAGAGGTACGAGTATATGTATTTACCACAATTACCACCGCAGTTTAGTATTTTTAGGTGTTATGTGGCAGATACTGCTGCCCATCTCCTGTTTCTCTTTTCGCTCCTTGTGATTCCCATTGGACTTGGGCTAGTGGATATTCTTTCACCGCAACTACACGGTGAAAGTAACTTGTAAAAGGTAACTAAAAATCTTTACGAGGCCTACGGGATAAACTTACACTGACACCACACGTTGAAGACGACACATCGAAAATGAACGTTTAAAATGGCTCCGGGCGATAGCCGGACTGATCCGAGTGAATACATAATCCTATACTATTAAACGAGCAATTCTTGTATATATGTATATATATATATATATATATATATATATATATATATATATATATATATATAATCGGGATCTCGGAAACGGCTCCAACGATTTTCATAAAATTTTGTGTGCAGGGAGTTTCGGGGGCAATAAATCGATCTAGCTAGGATTTATTTTTAGAAAATGTCTTTTTGTCCGTGTTTTTAGGCAATGAAAAACTGCTATAATATCGTTAGAATAAGAAGGTAAATTTTGACGGCTTATTAATGATTACAAATAGCTTAATGGTATATTGGGCGGTCGCAAAATCGTAATACCATGGTTCGAGCCCAGACCGACCGACCGACTTTTTTTAAATTTTTTTTCAAGTTCTTTTTTGAGAAAATCTATTTTTTCGAGCCCTTTTTTTAGTATTTTTTAAACACACGAAAATTTAAATTAAACTAATTGCACTCATGATTTTTTAAGCACTCATGATTTTTTAATCAAATAACCAGTTCAGTTTTTTCTATTATGTCGCTACGATCAAAAAAATATTATTCGTATTTCATCAGTATGTAATTTGTATCTAAATATTATTTCCAAAAGACACGAATCAAAAAAAAAAAACCGAGCGAAAATTACCGAGCAAAGCTCGGTCAACCGGGTACTTATTTTATATTATTAAACGAGCAATTCTTGTATATATGTATATATATATATAATCGGGATCTCGGAAACGGCTCCAACGATTTTCATAAAATTTAGTGTCCAGGGAGTTTCGGGGATAATAAATCGATCTAGCTAAGATTTATTTTTAGAAAATGTCTTTTTGTCCGTGTTTTTAGGCAATTAAAAACTGCTACAATATAGTTAGAATAAGAAGGTAAATTTTGACAGTTTGGTAATGATTATAAATAGCTTATTGGTATAATGGGCGGTCACAAAATCGTAAAACCCCGGTTCGAGCCCAGACCGACCGACCGACTTTTTTATTTTTTTTTTCAAGTTTCTTTCTTTTTTGAGAAAATATATTTTTTTCGAGCCCTTTTTTTAGTATTTTTTAAAAACACGAAAATTTAAATAAAAATAATTGCACTCATGATTTTTTATTCAAATAACCAGTTCAGTTTTTTCTGTTATGTCGCTAAGATCAAAAAATATTATTTATAATTCATCAGTATGTAATTTGTATCTAAATATAATTTCCAAAACACACGAATTAAAAAAATCGAGCGAAAAATACCGAGCAAAGCTCGGTCAACCGGGTACTTTCTATAAAAACTTAAAAAATGTCGTCATAATTTCAAACTAAAATTGCGTGGCGCCCGCGACGAAGACTGCTTAGAAATTGTCAGAATCTTACAATATTTAAAAAAAAATATTGGTTTGAGTAATCAAAATAATGAGCAAGTAAATTACGAATATTGATTTTATGTATTTGAGTGTGTCCCAAGCATATAGATTTAGGAATTTCGTTGTAATTTCAACTATAGTGATTTTTTAGAGGTGTTTTCGCAAATAATTATGATCTGTCAAAATCATACAATCGCGTTTTGGGACAAGCAAATTCAAGATAAAGACAAGAATTGACCTATATCCAAATTCCTGAAAAGAGCTTACTCCTTTCTAAAGGGCCGGCAACGCACCTGCAATTCCCCTGGTGTTGCGGTTGATCATGGGCGGCGGCAGTCACTTAACATCAGGTGAACCGCATGCTCGTTAGCCCCCTCTTCTATAAAAAAAATTCAGTTTCGTTAATGATGTCATAGCCCTATACTATTCGATGAAAGGAAGTGCATTTTTTCGCGGTGTCGCCTTAACTTCCTAATTATTAAGAAATCAATCCGTTGACTTTACACAACGAAGACGGATTCAAGAATTATTGCATTTTGATTATAAAAATTTTTAATATTAAATTATGCTCGGGCAAGGCTGGACAGATGATGTTATTATAAAGACAGCAAGCTTCCTAAACGACAAGTAAAACAGCTATTTTAGTAACATTTCATTACTCATACCTCATACAATTATTAGTATAATTTCTAGCGAATTGCAAATACTATCAGTAAGAGAGGGTCAAATAGCCTCAGGTCAGACTCCAATCATCAGCATAAAGAGGGTGAGAGGTTGGAGGTCGATGCAATTAGCTCCAATCAGTCTGCAGGAAGACAGAATTAAGTTGACACGGACTAGACTTCGACACTGACCCCCGACTTCGACTCATCCCTTCCTTGTCTATTTATAGCCAGACTCAAATATTAAATTGATTAAGTGACTATGAAGTTGCATTTAAATAAGGCCTATTTAGTTTTAAAATTTGCTCTTGAAGACTTATAATAATAATAATAATCTTTATTTGCAATTTGAATATGGTTGTATAATGGTGTTTGAGTATAATTCGTTCTACATATTCTACCTTAGTGGTGTGCAAATATTAATGGTCAAGTAACCTAAACAACAATACTTATCGAATTTAACAACTTATTATATTAATTTAATAAAATATAAAATTATTTAATATTATTTACTTGATCTGATAATTAATTTATTATGCCACAGTGTCAGAAATAATATAAGTAAGTATTATTATATCAAGTAAGATTATTATTATAGGTCAATGTCATATATCAATTATTATTCTTACGTCAATAATTATATAATGTTACATATCCAATTGTCATTAATTTCTTTCTATTTTTACATCAAATTTATTAATTGAATTTCTTCTTTCTTTCTATTTTTACATCCAATTTATTACTTACTTCGAATAGCTTTGAACTTATTTCGATATTTTAACGTACTGCAGCAATATTGATTTATAATTTTTTAATACGATAGGTTTTTATATATCTTTTACAAAAATTATATCATTAAAATATAATTATCATTATTTCATTCATTACAGCCCATAAAAAGTCCATTGCTAAACACAGGTCCCCCATAGATTTCTTCATAGGATTTGCCAAAGTTGCCATCCTTGGCAGGCAGTAGGCCACCTCAGCTAGCTGTGTATTGGCGGCGTAAAATTTATTTTTTATAGAATGAAAAACCAGTACATAGTCCACCTGATGGTAAGTGGTGCTGTGGCCCATAGACATCTACATCTATCCTCGATTACGAATCAAAATGCAGATGCGTTGTCACCCGTGAGGACTAAGATGGAATGCCTCGTTTCCAGTAAAAAGGGTCTCCGGTTCTCTACACTCACCATACGAAATACAGCAGCATTAAGCTACTATTTCACGCTGGTATTCTGTGAGAGCGTGGTCCTTCCCCGGTCGAGCCGACCCATTCGTGCTACAACTATACTACTAATATAACTGTAGCATGGCTCTACCACGTATAATGTGTCTAGTTTCCGGTAATAAGGGTCTCCGGTTCTCTCCATTCACCATAAGAAACACAGCAGCATTAGCTTCTGTTTTATGTGAGAGCGTGGTGCTTCTGCGGTCGAGCCGACCCATTGGTGCTACAACTATAGTGTACCTGCAGCGTGGCTCTACCGTGTTCTAAATTCTATAAGTTATATCTTTGTCAATTTTGAACCAATTTTGATGAATCCTTTTTTTATTAAATGGGTTATTCTTCAGAGGCAGTCAAGAGGAAGTCAGAGGAAGTTTTTAATGCAACTATTTACACGGCATTCTAGTTGTTAACTTGAGCTTGTGATATTCCTTAGTCCACACAATAGAGTCAAAATATAAAACTTGTGATTATGATAAAAATAAAACATCAAAGAAACACATAACCGGCTAAGTGCGAGTCGAAGTCGCACGTGAAGGGTTCCGTACCTTCGTAAAATACGTTTCTAGAAGGGGTGCCTCCATTAATTTTTAATTTATTTTTATTATTTGTTGTCGTTGTGTGTTATAGCGGCAACAAAAATGAACATTCTGTGAAAATTTCAATTGTCTATCTATAACGGATCATGAGATACAACCCGCTGACGGCCAGACGGACGGACGGCGGAGGCTTAGTAATAGGGTCCCGTTGGTTACCCTTTGGGTACGGAACCCTAAAATGAATAAAAACCCCATAAAACTTTTAAAGTCGAGCTTTTACTTCCTGTACTACTTTTCGTACGTGGTAGAGCCACGCTGCAACTATATTCTAGTTGCAGCACAAATGGTTCGGCTAGACAGAGGACGGACCACGCCTTCACAGAATACCAGCGTCAAATAACAGCTTATTACTGCTGTGCTTCGTATGGTGAGTTTAAGAGATTCAGAGACCCTTTTTTACTGGAAACGAGGCATTCCATCTTAGTCGTCACGGATGACAACACATCTGCATTTTGATTCGTAATCGAGGATAAATGTAGATGTCTATGGGCTACTTCCACTTACCATCAGGTGGACTGTGTGCTCGTTTGCCACCCTTATTCTATAATAAAAGGCTTAGCACCGACTTCAGAAGCTATTACTTGGAAATTATTTTATTGTTTCAAGTTCTTTAAAGTTATTTATCTCCGCATTACGGCATTCACTTAACATTAGATGGGCTGTGCTGCTTACTTACGCGTAGATTATGTTTCATTATTAAATTAATGTATAAAGTTTTAAAAATAAATTGAATAACAATAACAAGATAAATAGATAATATTTACTATCAAAAGATTTTATTGGCAAACATTAACATGGGATTTATCTCTCTTTCATTATGTGGTTGATTGTAAATGGCAGTTTAACTTTTACGCTACTAAATAAAGTAAATTACAGCCTTTATACCTGAGCACAGGTATTTTCCCATTCCTAGGAGGGTTATGACAGCAATAAGTACGCTGCGCTACTCCAGTTTGTGTTGCCCGAATTCACATGAGCTTGAAATATTTTTACTCCCTAGCTTCCCTCAAGTCGCTCTCCTTCACCGACGAGCACATGGTAAAAGCGACTTACAATATGATTTGTACCGGCAGCGATAGAACGTGGGTTGCTCGCGTACTGTAAAATTTCGGATCTCCTTCCAGATACCTACAGGACTTTACGCGATAGGATTACGTCGCCATGTTACATTTTATAATTTTACCTGCAGCAGATACACAAAAATCCAAACCTGCGTTACAGCTACAGAGGCCAGCAACAATAGATCGCGTCAAACCGGCTCTATCATTATAATTGACAGTAACAAATGATACGGATCAACATTACAAAAACGTCCCGTCTGCACTTTGATGGATATTGGACGCTATTGTAATGTTACGTGTATTTCAACTTAATGATCGTTTTGTGCGACGCCGGGCCCGACGGTGTTAAGGATTGTCGATCTGACATCATGATGTTATACATGCTCAGCACAGTAAACACAACCAATAACAAAATGTAACATCAGAAGTATTTCACAGATCTCTAAGTTCTTCTGCTGAATAGTGAGATGAGAGTAAAGATGAGTACAGATGCACTTAACTGGCTGGTGACCTACATACTCAAATGTCATACGTTTTTGAAAGTTTTGGTTGAATAGAATCTCAAACTGAGAATTTATAAGATAATTCACACCCCCCCACCCCCGTGTCAATGAGGTGGTGGGACGGAAGCGACTTCAGCGACCCCATTGCTCTGTACCGTTTTCTTTGTTGTGTGTTACGTTGTTTAAATTCCATCAGGTCACTTCGTTTGAAGTTGTGTTACTAATAACATTTTTATGACGTTTATTAAGTGATTTATTGTGAAATGTGATAATATACGAAAAGACATACATAATAATATTATGTACATATAAATAAAATAGAAATATCTGTATGTTAAGGGTACTCCTAATGTGGCCCATTTTCAAATTATCGCCAATTTTGTCGATGAAACCTTTTCTAGGGCATCCCTTCCCATAGATATATGGATGTAAAGGAGGCGAGAGAGGTATGCTAGATCGTACCAAATGGAAGTCCGTAGTCTCTGCCTCCTCCTCCCTCCCTCTGGGTAACAGGCGTGAGGCGTGTTTGTTGATTGATTAATTTTATTGATTGCAGGGCTTACTGCATGCTTGTAAGCCATGTTTTTTTATCTATTCTTTGGCCTGTTCGGGCTAATCTTCGGAGTGGTTGAACCAATTTTGATAAATCTTCACGAACGGATACAGATGCCAGGAGTGATCTATCTATTTTATCCGAAAAACTGGGGGATTTTTTTGTGAAATTATAAAATAAATGGTAATTAATAATTACCTTAAATATAAATGACGCCGAATAAATTTCGAACATCGGAGCATAAATATTAAATTACGCAATAATAATATATTTAAATTCTTAAATAAACAAAATTAAAAATACTTCCTAATTTTGTTACTTTTCTTAATAACTTTTTTACGTTACTTCTTTTTGCTGAAATTAGAATATAATACATAATTCATAATGGTTAGCTAAATATTTAATGACAACCTGAGAAACCTGAGATCAATTTAAAAAATATGTCAGTTTTCTGTTCCTGAAGCTTGGAATGGAAAATTTTCTAGTAAGAAAGATGTTCATGTGTAAATTAAGTACATATCAGCTTGTAGTACAGACCTAAATCTTTCACAGTTATGAATTCCCAATAAATTCTAGAGCCATGATGCTAGATAATTACATGTATTTTGCAAGAGTAACGAATTTCTCTTATAAGATACTATGTGAAAATATTTTACATGCTATGGTTCAATTTATTAGGTCAATCTACTAGTTTACGAGCTATCGCAGCTTAAGTTACGCAAATACTGTTCAATATCGCGTGTATCACAGCCGATAGTCGGTACCTGACCTAGTTCTGTGGCACAGATGATAATATGACCATATCAAAGTATATATACATACCAATTCGAACTATAAAAACAGAAGAGGAAGTACATTTAAGAGATGTAAATTAGTAACTAGTAACTCTTCTTTTTTTAGTAGTGTAAACCAGCGCTGATTGTGAAGCGCACTGACTTAACAAGAACCTATTCACTGTTGCCTTGAAGACACCCACACTGTAATCGATTAGAAATACAGATGCAGGCAACTTATCCTACTCCCTTGCTGTACGCATGACGAGCGTATGAAGTAAACCGTTTGGTTCGAATGCGTGGTAAGTCAACAACGAAAGAGTAGAACTGTCTGAACGTCAGGTTTTCCGATGGTGGAAAGGAGAGGAAGTAATAAAGTTATGCAATTCCTCCGCACACTCTCCGAAATACATCCTGTAGAAAACTGGAAGTCTGGCTACTTTGAGCATATGTTCAACGCTGGTGACATTGTTTTTTACCAGATTTCGGGTCACCAATAAGCCTCTCAGCACGCCTTTCCATTGAATCCGAAGCTACTGGGATGAATTTACAATGTTCTTAATGTCATTATTTTTTAGCACTAAAGAATTCATCAAAGAAGGTTTTCATTATGAAGTAACGATATACGTCAATTACTCGACAGTTAGTTATTCGCCAATCTTTTTACAACTTGATCTCCGAACACCAACATTTCTCTACTTACTTACTTACTTACTTACTTATCGTCACGCACAATCCCTAACGGGGTAGCCAGAGAGAACAGATCGCCAAGTGTCACGATCCTTACATACCTCTTTCGCTTCTTTCAGGTTCATTAACTTCTTCATACATGCACGTCTAGGTATCCGAGTACTCTTGACCCTCCCCTCTTCGAGCAATTTGCTCACATGGTCTTCGAAAGTTAGTCTCGGTCTACCTCGACACCTTTTAATATTTACTTTCGCTCTATATATTTTCTTCACCATTCGGTCTTCACTCATTCGTTCAACGTGTCCAAACCATTGGAGTACGCCCCTATCAATTTTTGTGATAAGGTCATCTTTCAATCCTGCCATATTGCGAATCTCTTCGTTTCGCTTTCGGTCGGCTATGGTAACGCCACACATTTTACGAAGAGATCGCATCTCCACTGCATTCAACTTGCTTTTATGCTTCTTCTGGCATACCCAGGTTTCGCTGCCATATAACAAAGTCGGTACCAACACTGCGTTATGTATTGCAAGGCGTGCACTCTTCACCACGCCTTGCCTTTTTATTAATGCATTCAGGGCACCATTGACTTTGTTTCCGGCAGCGACACGCCTATCCACATCTAAATCACATCTTCCATCCCGGCTGAAAGCACTCCCCAAGTATACAATTTCATTTACCTGTTCTAGACATTCCTGATTTACCCATATTTCACATTTCGTTCTCTCTTCGTCCTTTTCAAATACCAGAACCTTAGTTTTATTAGCATTCAAACGGAGACCTTTAATTTCACATTCCTCTTTCATACACGTGACTAATGCCTGCAGTTCTGCTTCTGATGGTGCAATAAGCACTGCATCATCAGCATACAGCAGACAATTAACTTTTATGTCACCCAATTTCACACCCAAACAGCTATCTTTCAGCTTCTGTAAACAGCTGTCGAGATACAGTATGAACAGCCAGGAAGACATGACACAACCCTGTTTTACGCCCGCTTGGACGCTAAACATGGGTGACAGGTCATGCCCTACCCGCACACAGGCTTTACAGTCATAGTAGAGTGACTGCACAGCCCTTAACAATCGACCATCCACACCATATCCCGGCAACAGTTCCCACATTTTCTTCCTTATAACCTTATCAAATGCTTTCTCCAGATCCACAAAAGCACAGAAAATCCTCTGGTTAACACTCAGAAGCTTCTCCGTGATCATGCGGAGAGAAAACATTTGATCCGTGCATCCTCTTCCAGGTCTAAATCCGCATTGTGCCTCCCATAAGAATCTTTCCGATTTCTCTTGCATCCTGCGTGTCAAAACCTTCGAATAAACTTTACTTGCTAAACTGGTCAAGCTGATCGCCCGATAGCTCCCGCAGTCAAAATGTGAACCTTTACCTTTATATAAAGGCACAATGACCGCGGATCGCCAATCATCCGGGACATCTCCCGTCCGCCAGCACAAATTGCACAGCAGATGAAAGCTGTCCCAGACGCGAGGCCCACCGTACTTGACCATTTCAGCAGTAACTCTGTCTAGTCCCGCAGCCTTACCACATTTCAAACTTCGAATCGCACGTTCAATCTCTTTCATGCTGATGACCTCAGTGTCATCGAGGTCCGTGTCTGGCGTGCCAGTCACGGCGTCACCCCCGGATCCTTCACTAAGATCATGACACGCATACAATTCTCTATAAAATTCACTCCATCGCTGCATGACGTCCGATTTTTCTGAGAGGACGTCATTGGTTCTCGAAAGCACTTTGTTCATTCTTAAAGCTGTCGCACCACTCCGGGACCTTCCAACCTCTTTCCAGAAGAGTTTGGAGTTTTCCCTAAAGTTGTGCGACAACCTCTCGTCCGCTTCTATTCTACACCTTTCACGTACTTCCTCAATCAATGTTTTCGCATGAACTTTCTGCAGCTTATATCTTTCTTTCATCTTCTCTCTCATATGCTCATCGTTACATTTCTCTACCATCCTTAAATTTATATTTCGACATGATGATAACATACTAGTACATAGTCCACCTGATGGTAAGTGGATGATATGGCGCATAAACATCTATTAAGACAAAGTCAGTGAAAACAGCCACCGGTTCACTACGCTCACCATACGAAACACAACAGCATTAATCTGATAATTTACCCTGGTATTCCGGTCGAGCCGACCCGTTCGTGCTACAACATAATATAGCTGCAGCGTGACTCTACCACGTACGGGTTGCCAACATAAAGTCGCATCTATTTTCGCTGTTTTTGCTGTTAGTCTATGCGTCTCTTACAGCTTCATCTGACTCAGGGCAGATCGAATTCACGATTCGACTACCTTATAAACCAGTCCTAAAACAAGTATATCATATGCTGACGCTTATATTATAATTTGACGCTGACATTGGACACGTGAAATTTCATTTTCTACAGAGTTATTCTGTATAGTTTGTCCTATATGTATGTTTCTCCCATTGATAGTGGTTATTTATATACATATCTTAATTGACATTTGCAAACATTGTCGTATGCAAGACCAGTATTGTCGTAACGTTGCCTGAAATTATATTGAAGAAAATTAACTATCCTTTAACAGACAATATATATTACATCTTTTAGTAGGTAAAAGTAATAAAAGATAAAATTTAAAAGTAATTAACCGTCGTCACGGAGCGGCAGTTTGGGAGGTGGGAGGGGCGTTACAAATAGCTTTTGTTATACAATGTTCCAGCCGATTGTTACATTGAAAACTGTGTGTCTTATGGCTTCTAGGCATGAAACCCTAAATTAATTTGCAAACAGCTAAACGTGTATTGGATATTATTGGGATTTGAAGTACATAAGAACAGATCGATACAAATCTTCTTACAAACTTGTACGGGTACGGGTGAAATTCCTTTTGCAATGTGTTCGTTCGATATAGAAAAGCAAGGTTTTCCCATAAATTCAAATTCAAGATCTTTTATTAAATTTAGACTTGTTTAAAGTTCTTATGAACGTCACAATCTACAACGATTTCAAAAACAAGACCTTTTTAGTGAAGGACCGGCGAGAAACTTCGAGGTAAACGTAGTAATCACCACGCTCATAGCTCCGAAGTCTTTAATTTTAAAATGCCATGTTACAATTCCGTTTACAGTGCCAAATTAATATTTTTAACAATATATCATTAGCCATAGGACTTGCAAATACAAATTTCGATCACCTATATGTTATTTTTAAGTAAATTTCCAAGGGCGGTTTTCTTGAACCACCAAATTTTGTGCAGTGCAAACAGTGCAAATAATGAGACTTTAACTATATGTGCTCCTGCACAAAGCGTACATCCGGCCAATTTTTGTAACGCAATATTTATTTTAAAAATATAAATAAAATGACAAGCATGAGTCAAACAATAGAAAACAGACTCGGACATTTAAATGAGATAAAGTGAAAGAAAATATTTTGTCGTTGCAGCATTTAATGTTACAGTGACCTTTATAATAATAATATTAGTACAAAGTATTCAAAGAATATATTCTATGATAATAATAATATTTTCGATATAATTGAGTATGAATAAGTTAAGCTTACGATTTTAATTTTTTTACTCTGAACAGTTAAACTGTTTTAACCGCCATTTTAAGGACTATAGTGGTAAGCAAAACAAAATGGCGGTGATCAGATTCCGATAAGATGTATTTTATGTGAGTTAGACGTTATAAAACAATGGCAATCAGCTGGCCACAGTTTTACAAACTACGGGGTCAGTACTATCATTAAGTCATCGCATTAGGCGGCCGCGGGTTTGTAACGGCCGGAAGTGAATTGTTAGACCTGTTCTGTCATTTTTGTGTATTGTTATGCGGCGTTGAATTGAATCAGGCTGATGTTTTGCTATAGATTTTAACTTTTTGAATTTTAATCATATAACTTAATTATAGACCCACGGCATAATATGCAGAAATTTAAAAATTGTACCTCAATTTGAGAGAGTTGGAAAAAATTGTGAATCGTTGCATCAAGTAATTCTAGTCTTTTATTTTAAAGCATTAATCAGTCCTTAAGAAGTAGTCCTGCCGATTATATATTTTTTCTTATTTCTTGCGAACGGCTAAGCAATCAGAACTATAAATTATCTTACCTTAAAGCGCGACCCGGGGCCATTCCGACCCTAAAATGCGTATACCGACAATCATATGTAATTTAGAGCAATAACTTGTATCAATAATAAAACAAATTACTCTTTTACCTGCCCTTGCACCGTGCCTTCATCCATTATCGTTTTCGTTTACAGTTTAATTTTACTAATGTAACTATAAAGGGTACAGCTTCGATCGATCCGTTCCTATTTTAAGCGTTTTAAAGCGATCCTTGTGTTAGAAAATCCATCATTAGTGTCGAATTTCTCGTTTTTACAATTGGAAATCCAAAATCTTGTGAACCTCGAGAGATTAAAGAATAACGACCTCAATTATACTATTCGATTCATCTAGACCGGTACACAAGAGTGGCATCTGAGATGTGAAATATGTGGTGATAACGATGACGTTTTGTAGACTGTTTACGACCATAATAACAACTTGCAAACACCTTCAGAAGCAATCAACTAACTTGATTAAAACTACTTTTACGGATTTTATCGCGTTTATTTTTACTTTTTATTTTTAATTCCCGACGTTTCGGGCGTTTTCCAGCACCCATGGTCACGGGGGACTGAGATGACTGACGTCCCGATGTCATTGTTAAACCCGGAGTACCTTCAGCTTTTTTAATTATTGTTATGGTATAATTAAAAAAGCTGAAAAAAAAAAGCTGAAGGTACTCCGGGTTTAACAATGACATCGGGACGTCAGTCATCTCAGTCCCCCGTGACCATGGGTGCTGGAAAGCGCCCGAAACGTCGGGAATTAAAAATAAAACGTAAAAATAAACGCGATAAAATCCGTAAAAGTAGTTTTAATCATGTGTAGTGTTCGCGTAAATATAAGAAATCACAATCAACTAACTGTTATAATTTATAGTTGTATCACAGGTGTGCGCGCTAACAGAAGCACTTCCACATGCAAAATACCTGCTCAGAGAATTTGCGAATCTAGTTTTCGCAACTCCTCTACCCGGAATCTTCTACCCAGCTCAATCAAATCTATATAATAAAAAAACCGGCCAAGAGCGTGTCGGGCCACGCTCAGTGTAGAGTTCCGTAGTTTCCCGTCCGTCACAATAAGTGTTCCCACTTATGAGTTTAAAGGTGGGTATCCATTATGTTCGCGCTCCAGCAGCGCTCCGCGCTCCTGCAACTGCTCCCAGTAGTGGGTACTGTTGTTTCCATCCAAGTTCAAAATGATTTTCCTAGAAAGTCCTTATAAAGTTCTACTTTTCAGATTTTTTTTCATATTTTCTAAACTTATGGTTCAAAAGTTAGAGGGGGGGGACACATTGTTTTTTACTTTTGGAGCGATTATTTCCGAAATTATTGACGTCAAAAAATGATTTTAGTAAACCCCTATTCATTTTTAAATACCTTTCCAACAATATATCACACGTTAGGGTTGAAATTAAAAAAAATCACTTCCCACTTTACATATAGGGGGGCTACCCTAATAAAACATTTTATTCCAATTTTTATTTTACCACTTTGTCGGCGTGATTGATACACATATTGGTACCAAATTTCAGCTTTCTAGTGCTAACGGTCACAGAGATTAAGCGAGGACGGACAGACGGACAGACAGACATGGCGAAACTATAAGGGTTCCTATTTGACTACGGAACCCTAAAAAAGAGAAACTCGTCCTAAGCTTGAATTTTACACAGACATGAAGTCAACAACACAATTAGATCTACTAAATTCAACTTTTGCACCATTACCGGTTTTTTTAATTCGACTCAAAGACCTACGAAGTAGTAGCTAATAAGTATGATTCCATCGTCTTGGAAATGGGTAGTGCAGTTATCAATACGCATTGTTTGGTTTCAATAAAGAATTTAGAAGTACTAAAGATATTGTTACTTTGCAACCATCCGCTCAATAAAACAAAATGATGTGTCTTACCTAGTTTGAAGAGCACCTCCCGCCCTCCCTTAATCCCGTCACCACTAATCCCAGCACCACTACTCCAAACACACTGCATGTTGCTGTGGCCCATAGACATCTACATCTATCCTCGGTTACGAATCAAAATGCAGATGCGTTGTCACCCGTGAGGACTAAGATGGAATGCCTCTTTCCAGTAAAAAGGGTCTCCGGTTCTAGTACACTCACCTTACGAAACACAGCAGCATTAAGCTACTATTTTACGCTGGTATTATGTGAGAGCGTGGTCCTCCGGTCGAGACGACCCATTCATGTTGCAACTATACTAGTAATATAACTGTAGATGGCTCTACTACGTAAAAAAGTGGTTTTGGGAGTAGTGGTGCTGGGATTGGTGGTGACGGGATTAGTGCACGCAGTTGCGGGAGGGCGGGAGGTGCTCTTCAAACTAGGTAAGACACATCATTTGATCTTATTCAGCAGATGGTTGCAAAGTGACTATTAATACCTATTTTTAGTACAATGGATTTCCGCAAAGTAACGCCTGATTCTATTAACTTAGAAGAGACAAAGAAGCACACAAACCACATCGTAGTAAGCGGATACTGTGTCCCAAAGAAACTTACATACATCTTTACTTAACCAACAATCAGAATACTGATGCGTGCCATGAGGGCTAAGATGGAATCCCTTGTTACCGGTAAAGGAAGTATCTCTCACTATTGGTACTGTTTCCCATTGTTAAGAATCCTAGAACATGCTTCTTTTCTCGTGGAGTCAGAGGAGGAGACAAACATATACACGTATAGGATTTATCCTGCGAATGAATGAGATAGAACACAGTATACAGTGTTAGGAAACACTGTATATTTTATTTATTATCTCGATCTCTATAAATTAATAATAAAATATGAATTAATAATATTTTTTATTAATAAAATATAAATAAGGCTTCATTTCTACCATGTGTGAACTGCACACATGTTTTTCTTTTTCATTGTCGTATATTCGAGATGTTCACAAAATAAGGTATTCTCCTGTTGAGGGATAGTCGTAGTAAATTGAAGTAGATTAAAAAATAATTGTTATAAACCAAATATTTCAATTCTAACTTTAAAAAAGTTAAAAAGAAATGTAATTTCATTTGTCGGTTGCCAGTGCAGGATGCATGACATTTAGTTAGAAGAATGCAATGCGTAACGGTGAATCTAGAATTTCATATAATGCGAGGATATTCGTATCAACCTTATATTCAACTTTATATGTTCTGTACTAACTATTTACGACCGTGTTAGTTTCATTGGATACCGCTTTTCACTCTGCCCTTATTGCCCGTTTCGAGAAGCTGTGTAGCCTGCGGACTGGGCAACGCCTCGTCAATTGGAATTTAATGCTTTATTTCCTTCTACCACTACAATTTTATTGGGTAGAAGGAATATAGTCTGAAACAAAATCGATTGATGGTGAACTTTCACAAACTCATATTACTTATAGTCAACCAAATCTAAGAAATACCTTTTGACGTTTCATATTCATTCTCAATAACTTTGCACAAGCGTACTCACATGATTTAAAATAACCTTTTACTTAAATCCGAAGAATTATGAAGTTATCTGTATTTCATTACAACGTGTATAGTTTTTACAACTAATTTAAATTCGAATATTTCAAACAAATCAAAATATTAAACAAATAATCACTATCAACTTTTTTACTTGACGTCGTTTCAATGATATTTAGCTATGTATCTTACCATAGTCTTTGGATAATTAAAATTCATATTCAAATTCGCATAATAAATGCGAATAATCGACAAAAATATTCAAATAATCGGTAAAAATATTAAAATAATCGAATCATTAATCTTTTTAATGTAATATTTGTATAATTATAATTTTATTTTTAAAATCCCTTAAATTATCCCTTAAGTTTAATTTTTTAATTTGTCAACGTTGTGTAGGCAAAAAACTCATATACAAGGCCGCACTGAAAAAACGTTGTTATACGTGGCAGAGCCATGCTGCAGTTATATTAGAAGTATAGTTGTAGCACGAATGGGTCGGCTCGACCGGGGAAGGACCACGCTCTCACAGAATACCAGCGTGAAACAGTAGCTTAATGCTGCTGTGTTTCGTATGGTGAGTGTAGAGAACCGGAGACCCATTTTACTGGAAAAGAGGCATTCCGTCTTAATCCTCACGGGTGACAACGCATCTGCGTTTTGATTCGTAGTCGAGGATAGACATATATTTTGTGACTCCGGTTTAACTTTCTGGACTATTACTTCTACTATATTCGTTGAAGCATTTGGTCATGTCACAAAGGATGATTGGACAAAAGTGGTTGAAAAAACAAAAAAAATTGATCAACTCTAAATAATCGATATCGATGTTTTTAGGAATCGAATATTGTACGTTCCAATATTTTGGTTGGCATGCTTGGTGCAATAAGTCTGACTATAACGTGTAACATTCACAAATTTACAATCGACTGATTAAATACAAAGTTTCATGTTAAAAAAATAACTATTGACCACTTAGCTAAGATCTTGGTAAATTCTTATAAATGTTTAGTATAGCATAATAAAGTTTCGCTGCCACTTGCGTTTGTACAATCGCAGCGTTCGTTTTAGTGACTAAAATCGAACAAAAGCATGGAGGAATTGGCACTGCACCTGGCAGACGTTATTAGAGAGGACGTTTGGCAGGGCCTCCGATGCCCGTGCCAATGTGCACAAGCCAGACCGTTGTAGATTTGGCAGCCTTATCTATTCGACACCTTGCAACTGGAATTTATGTTGTCTCTTTTGGCAAGCTTGTCGCTGGAAATATATTCGATCATTACCACAGAGTAACTTGGTAATAAAATTAAACTTCATTTTAGAATTATAATCGATCATTACCACAGAGTAACTTGGTGATAATTTAAACACCGAATAATAAAAATTATGGACCGCTACGTGTGACACACCTTACCTACCTACCTATCTATTGATCTAATGGACGCTATTACCAAACCCAATTAGTGTGTGTAGCGACTGAAATCTTCTGTGTAGCACGATATCTGTGCTAACACGGATATCTAGGCTATCTATGGACACGCGGAACTACAGCGTCATATGCAGGGATCTATAACAGCCCTCCTAACTCTGACACCTGCGGGTCCCCTCACCTTGGATCTCCTGATACCGCTAACATCTTGTCCCATCGACATGACGTAACTGATCAATCTATAAACTTAGTTTATAATACTTTGGGGACTCTTATCTTTTATTCAAAACAACTTTAATAAGAACGTAAGATCCATCCTAAATAGAATAGTACATCATGCGTCAGTGTCACTTACCATCAGGTAACCCTGGTTTGATCCCTCCTATAAAAACCAACTTAAAAGAACACCACGCTACCTTCTAAAATTGTCTGAAACTCACACCATCACAACTGCTAACATTCTTTCACTAATACAAATGCAAATCCAGAGTTATAGTTTAGTTTGATTCGCTATCGGCAGTCGGCACATAAAGATAGCATTGTAATAAATGTATGAAAACCATATAGCGTACGTGTTGGACTTCAGATATTCTTACTTTACTAATTTTATACGTTACCTATGTATTTTTAACCTTACATAGAGTGATCATGAAAAATAAAACTCAGCACGTATAACAGATATAGACCAACTCTTGAACTAAATATATATATTTCGTTGTAATATTTAGGAAAACTTAGTAGTCTATAGTTACAATAAATTTTATTATCCACACTTGTAAATTTACTTTAAACTAGCTGCTATCAGAGGTTCCATTCTACTGCTGCAGCCGACAAACGAGCACACAGTCTACCTGATGGTGAATGGATGCTTTTTAACAGTGGTAGAGCCATGCGGCAGCTTTGCTGTTGCACGTATGGGCCGGCTCAAACCGGGGTGGTACCACGACCTCACAGAATACCGGCGTGAAGTGGAAGTTCTGCTTCCGCGTTTCGTCTGGTGAGTGCAGGTGGCCGGAGGCCCAAATCCCCCCCCCCCCCATCAACATGGTAGCGGAATTAAATAAAGATAGACTACCCCAGGAGGGTACCAGCACCCCTGGAGAATCCCTCGCTGAGCATCCACGACCATGTTTCTCCACTTCTGAGCGTGGGTGCTCAGGCTGCCCCGCGTATTCTGGGGGGGGGCGAAATTCCGCTCAAGACTACAACTGCTCGGGGCAAACGGAGCAACAAGACCAAGGCGACCCCTGCCACGCTGTCCGTGAATTTCTGCAATATCAGGGGACTTCACTCTAACCTAAACGCCGTCCACTACCATCTCGAGACGGCGAGGCCGGCTCTGCTCTTTCTGACCGAGACGCAGGTGTCCTCTCCGGCTGATGTTTCGTATCTCTCCTACCCGGGGTACAAACTGGAACACTCCTTTGTGCCTCGGGCTGGAGTTTGCGTTTACGTCAGAGAGGACATCTGTTCTCGACGCCTCGGCAGACTTGAAGGTTCGGACCTGTCCATCCTTTGGCTACGCGTAGACAGCGACGACCATCCGCGCGTCTACGGGTGCCTCTATAGGTCCCACAGCGGTAATGCCGAAACAGACCGACTCTTCGACCACGTCCAAATGGCTGCAGATTCGTTGCTACAGCAGATCCCCTCCGCAGAGATCGTGATCCTCGGCGACTTTAACGCCCATCACGCCGAATGGCTCGGTTCACGTTTAACCGATCATGCGGGGAGATCTGTTCATGATTTTGCCTTGGCATATGGTCTGACACAACTAGTTACTTCGCCTACGCGGATTCCAGATGTGGAGGATCATGCACCTTCCCTGTTGGACCTTCTGCTGACCTCTCACCCGGACGGATATCAGATTTCCGTCGACGCCCCTTTAGGCTCCTCGGACCATTGTCTGGTCCGGAGTGTTGTGCCACTCACGCTGAAATCGCGGTTGCATTCTGCAGGCTGCCGCCGTGTTTGGCACTATAGGTCAGCCGATTGGGATGGGATGCGGTCTTTCTTTGCATCCTACCCTTGGGGGCGGGTTTGCTTCTCGCCGGATGATCCCAACGTTGTTGCGGATTCTGTTACTGATGTGGTACTTCAGGGTATGGAACTTTTTATTCCTTCCTCTGTGGTGCCCATTGGAGGCAAATCTCAGCCATGGTTTGGTCGCTCCTGTAAAATAGCATCATGCTATAAGCAGGAGTGCTACCAAGCCTGGGTTGATGCATCAGCGTCCCGGGATGTAAACACCAGCGCTCTAAAAAAGAAGTATAATTCCGCCTCTAGGTCCTTCAAAAGAGTCATTGCCAAGGCAAAGTCAGAGCACATAGGCAGAATTGGCGAGAAACTAGTTCGCCTTCCTTCTGGAACCCGTGCATTCTGGTCTCTCGCCAAGGCTGTCCAGGGGAATTTCTGTCAGCCATCTCTTCCATCTCTGCACAGGGAGGACGACTCACTGGCCCATACTGCAAAGGAGAAAGCCGATCTTCTAGGCTCCTTCTTTGCGTCTAACTCGACTCTCGATGACGGGGGGAGTACGCCGCCGACCATCCCGCTGTGTGAGTGCTCCATGCCGGAAGTGCAGTTCACACAGCGCTCGGTTCGCAAAGCACTCCTCTCCCTGGACATCCACAAGTCGAGTGGGCCTGACGGAATCCCCCCAATTGTGCTGAGGACGTGTGCTCCAGAGTTGGCACCGGTTTTAACGCGTCTTTTCCGGTACTCCTACTCCCTAGGCGTAGTCCCAAAATCATGGAAGACTGCTTTCGTCCACCCGATCCCTAAAAAAGGCGACCGCTCAGACCCGTCCAACTACCGGCCAATCGCCATCACCTCCTTGTTCTCCAAAACAATGGAGTCCATTGTAAACTGCCAGCTCATGAGGTACCTTGAGGATCACCAGCTGATTAGTGACCGCCAATACGGTTTTCGCCGTGGTCGGTCAGCTGGTGATCTTCTGGTCTACCTCACTCACAGATGGGCGGAGGCAGTAGAGTTCAAGGGGGAGGCATTGGCCGTTAGTTTGGACATTGCGAAGGCCTTCGATCGGGTTTGGCACAAAGCGCTTCTTTCGAAGCTCCCTTCCTATGGGCTTCCCGAGAAATTGTGCGATTGGATCACCAGCTTTCTTGCAGATCGGAGCATCAAGGTCGTTGTAGACGGTGCAAGCTCCGATGGCAAGCCTATTAATGCTGGTGTTCCACAGGGCTGCGTGCTATCGCCAACGCTGTTTCTTCTGCATATCAATGATATGTTGCATACCCGTAACATTCATTGCTATGCAGATGACAGCACTGGTGATGCTCTTTACACCGGCCGAGCCAATATTTCTCGGGAAAACGTCTCCGAGTGCCGGGACAAACTTGTGTCTGAAGTCGAGTCTTTGCTGAACAGAGTCTCGGATTGGGGACGACTAAATCTAGTCCAGTTTAACCCCCAGAAGACACAAGTTTGCGCGTTAACCGCTAAAAAGAACCCCTTTGTCGTATCCCCTCAATTTCAAGGCACTCCCCTTGTTGCCTCAGCCAGTATCGGAATCCTCGGCGTCGACATATCGAGTGACGTGCAGTTTCGTGGTCACTTGGAAGGGAAGGCCAAATTGGCCTCTAAAAAGCTTGGCGTGCTCAGCAGAGCGGGGCAGTATTTCATGCCGGCACACCGCCTGCAACTTTACAAGGCGCAGGTTCGACCGCACATGGAATACTGTTCCCATCTCTGGGCTGGGGCTCCCCAGTACCAGCTCCTTCCACTTGACCGCATCCAGCGCAGAGCGGCTCGAATCGTCGACGACCGAGTGCTTTCCGATCGGCTCGATTCACTGGCGTTGCGAAGAGATGTTGCATCTCTTTGCGTATTTTATCGCATCTATCACGGGGAGTGCTCTGAGGAATTGTTCGGATTAATCCCAGCCGCCAAATTTCGTGAACGCACGACACGGCAAACGTCCCGATACCATCCACACCATCTGGATGCTTGGCGGTCCACCACTGTACGTTTCACAAGGAGCTTTCTTCCACGTACAACCTCTCTGTGGAATAGTTTATCACCGGCGATTTTTCCGGACCGATACGACCTGGGGACCTTCAAGAAAAGAGCTTACTCCTTTCTAAAGGGCCGGCAACGCACCCGCAATTCTCCTGGTGTTGCGGTTGATCATGGGCGGCGGTAGTCACTTAACATCAGGTGAGCCGCATGCTCGTTTGCCCCCTCTTCTATAAAAAAAAAAAAAAATGCTGTGGCTTATAGATACACTTACACCTATCGTAAATTGGGCACCAAAATACAAATGCGCTGCGATACCTTAGGACTAAGAGTGCCTCGTTACCAGTAAAAGGGATATCCGGTTCTTTATATAAAACATACGAAGCATTATGTTGATATTTTGCGTAATACTCTGTGAGATCGTGGTTTTTTCCGTATCGTGTCGACTTATTTATGCTACAGATATAATAAACAGCAGCTTGGCTTAACCCAAGGCACGTTTTTAATTTTATACTGCGATTAACCAACGTTCGATCCAGCAAAAACATCTACCGGTAGTAAAAATATTATATGTCCCGAACCAGAACATGGTCTATCTGTGTACCAGGTTATGTTTAAACATATTTACAAACTCACGTATTTATATAATAGTATAATTATTTTTAGTAGAATGGACCTATTACTAATTAATTTACGACTACGATTTCTTTTATACATAACACGTTTTTTGTGTTAAATAGTTATCATTTCGGATATCTGTTATAAATATAATGTAAAGAATGTTGGCTATGAAAGTGGGCGGATATAAGAGTAGGCAGGCGCTTTAGAAAAGATGGATGGACTGTTTTAGATGATATTATGCATAAGAAAGGAGTGTGTGAAGAGGTGACTGTTTAATATTATTACGAAGTAACTCCTTATATTGAGTTAAAGGCATTATTTACACGCCACTAAGTCATAAATTTTTGTCTGTCTGTCCTGGCCACAGAACACTTAATATAGCTAGTAGAAATGTTATACGAGCCGGGAATGCGCGCCGTGTATATGGCTTAAAAGCCAACTACTAGAATTTCGTTTTCGTGACTCAGTTCGAAACAAACCGTCGTCACGTGTTAGTCGTGGTGCACGTGGTTAAAAATGGTCTATTGCAGTGTTTCGAACTGTTCAGGAAAGGGTTATTGTTCTTCTAAAGGAATTTCTTATCATTGGTGAGTAAAATAATACATTTTTAAGTCGATTTTATTGAACGATACTTTGCCCTTCAACGCATCGTAGTATGGCCGCTGGTCCCAGATGCCAATTAAGGACGTGCTTAGATTTTAGTTTATCGACGCTATCGATATTCTATGCCTTGTATAATCAATTCTAGCAGGTTATTTTTAGAAATAAATTTTGCTGTTAAATAAAAAGCGTAAGTTTTATTTAACAATAAATGTTTTTCTTATTTAATCAATATTCTTATATTTTTTTAGTTTTCCGATAAACCCAGAAGTTAAGGAAAAATGGATTTTGGCGACGGGGAATAAAATTGGTTTCCTTCTAAACATAGCAAAATATGTTCAGCAGATTTTCAAGAAAAGGATTTTAATCCTACAAGAAAACGCCGTGTTCTTTTGGATCATGCTTATCCGACTATTCACGTTTGGGCAACTTCTGAAAATGTAAGTATCTTCTATATAAATAAAGTATTTTAGTAAAATACAAACCATCCCGTGGCCATAT
The DNA here is from genome assembly GCA_036936625.1 of Parnassius smintheus behrii. Classification (NCBI taxonomy): domain Eukaryota; kingdom Metazoa; phylum Arthropoda; class Insecta; order Lepidoptera; family Papilionidae; genus Parnassius; species Parnassius smintheus. The sequence goes on from JAUPFT010000013.1 coordinate 13,964,930, forward strand.
TATGCAAAACAGTAAAGAAATATAATTCGGAAACGAAACGCTTTACGACATTCAAACCTCTCACAAAACCTTAGCACAAAAAGTATCAAAAAGACAACTTTTAAATAAATATTGCATTTTACAGGACAATAAATAAATTAATATTTCAATAAATATTTTGTTTTTGAAATTATGAAAATGTCTTAATTTTTTTTTCTATTTTACTGTATAAGTTTTACTCTTGTAATTAATTATTTTTTCCACTTTACGTTTTATTTATAGCATTAAGTTTATTTCATTAAATTTACGGTTCATATTATATCATTATACTGTTTTATTTTATCACATATTTATTACCTACATTATTCCGTGTCGATATTTTATCGTTAGTTTTTTGTCAAGCACTAGCGTATATGAGTTGAGTGTGTTAACTACGTGCAAGGAGTGGGGAGACTAGCGGCGGCAGTGGTACCGCAAGTAAATTGAAACAAAGGCATTTCTATTCCACTATATTAGGTGTTCTGTGGTCCTGGCTGAACCACAGAAATAGTAATAATAAGAGAAGAGAAATGAATTAGCGCTCATTACTTCCAAAACCGATGTCGCCACATCTTACTGTATTATAAACATACGTAATGCACAATGATATCTAATGTTTCACATTACATTGCTTGGCGAGTTTGTCAACGTCGCGTGCGTCGCGTATTACGGTAGAACAAAAGCAGCAATGGTAATTGTATAATACGAAAAGTAATAAATGAAAATTTACAAAGGTAAATATCATAGTAAAGTATTCATCTAGATGAAAATTAGTTAAAACAGTAATGATTAGTAAATAATTAACTAACCGATGAAATGTTATGCCTTTGTTAGTTGAATTACACGTACTTGATGCATTTTTACAGCTGATTATGCTGCATTTCACCATTATAAATTTATAATAACATAAATTCACATACGACGTTCCCCGCGCAAATAAATCACAAAATGGTGAATGATGTTTGTTAATAGGTACATCATAGCGGCGACGAGGTCACGCGTCTATGCGACTTCTACTGTGTTATTATTGCGATATCTGTGGGCTGAACCGATTGTAATGAAATTTCACGAACAGATAAAGAGTAATGCTAATAGTGATCTAGGCTACTTTATCCGAAAAACATTTTAGATTTTTTTAATTAAATGACGAAATATTGATTACAGTGTCATCAACTTATCTGTTCAGGTGGACAAAATTGGAACTAAGGCCGCCATTTTATAAATGATATTTCGCTGTATATTGCTTCTATTATTTTATTCTGTGATGTGAGCAGAGTACTTTGTTTGATTTCTTTGTGAAATGTGTGTTTTGTTAGATTTCCTTATGAAAATTGTAAATAAATATAAATATGTAATCACCTATTTCCTGTCAATTTCTTAAGTGGCAATAGTGAGCCCTCCACTAGCGACTCTGTCAACTGAACAATAAAGTTTGTGGCACTATAAGTAAATGGTCTTTGATTATATTAAATATTAATAATACCACATCAATAGATCCTAATTAGGTGAAACCGAGACGTGTCGCTAGTTGTTGAGTATAAAGTCAGACTTATGTAGTGTAGGTAAAAACTTTAAATTTTATTGAAATACTTATATAATAAAGGATGCACACATGACGAATGTGTAAAAAAGACGGCCATACGCATCCAAATGTATATATGTCTAGTCTGTAATGGTAACAAACAGGTATATTATAATTATAAAGTAGATTAATCTGAAACTGAATCACTCATCAATCAAACTGCTTAATATATCAAACATCACGCACGAAGTACAAAGTAGAATATGTTGGAGAAAAGGTTGAAATGGTATGTTTACGTGACTAGCTTCCAAAAGATCATCAAATACGACCGAAACAATTGTGACTCGAATAAAAACTTTAATTTCGACAATAATTAACTAAAAACCAGGAATAAAAATAATCGCGTAAAAAAACCCTCGCGTGTCATTAGACCCCTGCGTTGCCATACCAATGATAGAGGCGGCTGCGTTTTTGGAAATTCAAACCTGTTTGCACAAGGACAGAGTTGTATTTCTATTGTGCGTTCCGAATATGTTTTACCCCCTCGGAGAAAGCCGTGCTCTTTTTTCATGCAGCTTTTTTGTCTGTCTACCTGCGGGCTCGATAAAAACTGCCTCCAGCCGGAGTCTGGATGGAACGCGGCTGTACACATGCGCTCTCTACGAAGCTGGTGCGTGCGTTGTATTGTACGGAAGGTGGAGATATATTTTTATCTCCCGTCTCCACGTTTGATTGTTGATTTAGCTATGTTTCAACGATAAATTTGTGCACATACTTGTCAGTGTTGCTGTTTAAAACTGCAGGGTTTTTATCTGCTATTGTGATTTAAAAATACTTTTTATAATTAGAGAGGAACAGAAGTAGTAATGAGTAAAGTTTTTGACCAAATGTATTTTATGTAATTTAAAAAATATTGCTTAAGGGGAAATATAATCTCAAATGGCTTAGCAAGATCCTTCGTTATGCCGAAAATATTGCAGCATTAATTTTGAAATAAATATATGGTAAAGTTGAGGATTAATGTTAAGGATTATGTTAGACGAAAACACGATTTCGTAAAATTTTCTCGATAGAAAAAAATCCAAAGTTACCTCCAAAATAAACAATAAACCAATGTTATTCATAAAATACTTTAAATAAGATCATGAAACTTTGCATACTAACTGAACTAACTATAAAACAGTGCTTATGTTATTTACTTTTTTTAAATACCATTATTTTCACTGTAAAAAGAAATTACCTAAAATATCGGCCTCTTGAAGCGTGATTCCTGCTTTCCTGCCGCACGGTTACTTCGCTTCGGCTTTTGAACGGGGAGGTTGTGTCGCTTACGATCAGAATACATATTACGCAACACGACGACGTAAAATTCAAATGTGAAATAACCCTAATAAAAATAAGAAGCGACTGGGTTGGCGTAAAGAAACGGGCATAAATATGATAAACCTAATGCAATAAGTATCTAACGAGCTATCTACTTACAGTATTAGTGATTACAAACATGTCGGTACATAGAATACGACGCGCGGGCAAGTGGGGACGAAATTAGAATTTGAGCTGACTTACTATATCCCCTTAAGAACTGGCTTGTAATTTTTTTTATAAAAGCCTACCTTTGATAAGCCAGTACAATGGTCGCAGTGTCACGGTGAAAGTGAAACCACTGCGCCATATCCACCCCTCGGGTGTCGTAAGAGGCGACAGAGTGTAACAAACAGAACATGGGTAGCAGCATCTTCCTGATCACAACTCAACACAATAAAAATCCCTATAAGGCAATCTTTCTGTACGTGGTAGAGCCACGCTGTAGCTATACCATACTTGTAGCACTAATGGGTCGGCTCGAACGAGTAGGGACTACGCACAGAACACCAGCGTAAAATAGCAGCTTAATACTGCTGTGTTACGTATGGTGAGTGTGGATCCCGGGGCCCCTTTTTACTGGAAACGAGGCATTCCATCTTAGTCCTTAGGTGTGACAACGCATGAAATGGAGATGACTAGGTGTCACAGCATCCACTTACCATCAGGTGGACTGTGTGCTCGTTCGTCACCCTTATTCTATAAAGAAAATCTATATATGTTGGCTTTGATAGGCTGTAATGATGATGCCTAATGTAGCTCAAAACATACTCTAAAAAAAATTCAATTCAATTTAAATATTTTTTAATTGATAAAAAAATATAAAGCAAAAGTAGTCAGACTCCGCTTTTTCTATGCGTGTTTCAGTTAGAATTAAGAAAACACATACAATTTGCATATAAATATTTATTTAAATTTAATTTAATGTTTTATAGTCGAATTTTCTGAAGTAAAGTAATTTCTATACGCTTGTACTGATTCTGATAACGCACCTAACGCGGACCACAGAGTTTTTGTTATATGTTGTATAAGTTATAAATAAATAACAAGTAGCAAATGAACATAAAAAAATCACTTTTGACGGCTCCGTACGACAATGGCTTAGAAACGAGTTGCAGCACTTAGGAGGACTTGTACGAATCCCGCACGAAACAAGTATTTGTTGTAAACTGCTCCCCACAACACAGGAGAAAAGTCTCTTGTGGTGCTAACGTTTTTAAAAACTAATAAAAAGGAAAACAAGGACTTAAAACAATACACCATATCGTGTACTGCACGTTCCAAAGCGCCGTTTCAATAACGCATGCCAGCGTAGGCGTTAAATCTTGGCGTCATAATGCTATGCGAATATCTCCGTCGAACATGGCGTAGACGTTACGTCGCGTCTCTAAAAAATATGCTATTGGCAATTGAACTCAAACCCGATGGACATACGTCATTAACATTTGCCCATGAATTGTTTATAGCTCATATGGGCATCTGTTATAGAAAAGCTTTACCATAAACGTCACGCTTGGCAGGTATAGTTGCGTTGACCCGCACCTTTAACTAATACCCGACAACGGTAATGCCTTATATGACACGTGTAAAGTAAATACCTAGAAGTATTTACTTTACACGTGTCTTAATAGGGGATAGCAAAACACCGTCTCTCGAAAGCCAGGAAGGCTTTCCTCCGTTTTCCATAGTCACTAACCCTGAAGAAAAAAAATTTGCCAACTTTCATTAAGTTCGCATTTCGTAACTACTAAAGTTAAAGTTACGGCCTATATACGTCCCACTGCTGGGCACAGGCCTCCTCTATTTTCTGAGATGGTTTAAGTGTCCGCGGACAATGCGTGTTGGCGAACTTCACATGTCTTCGAAATATTTTTTTTCTTATTTCTCAGATATGGAGGTTTCCTCACGATGTTTTCCTTCACAGACGAGCACGTGATAATCAGCATATAAAATGGCATTTAACAATTTTTATTGGCGCCAGCGGGGATCGCTCCCGGGTTGCTCGCGTACTGTGAGAATTACAACGAGCGCTAACCATCTGAGCTACCACGGCTCGTAACTAGGTACTATAGATGTTTTATCTCAAGAAGGCGGGCGAGCATCTGCTGCTTATCAAAGGACTCATTAATTATTTCCTAACTTCACTGCGAAAAACTTTTCTCTGTTTACTTTACCTTCAGTACTCGATAATATTTTTTTACTCAGGCTCTAACATACTATAACATTATGAATAAGTTTTTATATGATAAAGTCACGCATCAGCTATATTATGGTTGTAGCACGAGTGGATAGGCTCGACCAGGGTAGAACCACGCCCTCACAGAATACCAGTGTAGAGAAGCGGAGACCCGGAGGGGGCAAACGAACATGCGGCTCACCTGATGTTAAGTGACTACCGCCGCCCATGATCAACCGCAACACCAGGGAAATTGCAGATGCGTTGCCGGCCCTTTAGAAAGTAGTAAGCTCTTTTCTTGAAGGTCCTCAGGTCGTATCGGTCCGGAAAAATCGCCGGTGGTAAACTATTCCACAGAGAGGTTGTACGCGGAAGAAAACTCCTTTTGAAACGTACAGTAGTGGACCGCCAAGCATCCAGATGGTGTGGATGTTATCGGGACGTTTGCCGCGTAGTGCGTTCACGAAATTTGGCGGCTGGGCATTTCAGTCCCCATAGGTGCATTTTGATTCTTAATTGAGGATAAACGTAGTCATTTACCATAAGGTGAACTGTCTGTTCGTTTGTCATCTTTATACTATAAAATAAAGTATCTATACTACAAGTTAAACCAACCCGCCATCTTGAAATAAAAATACAATATAATTTATCAATATTATAAATATTTATGAATTACAACTGCTGTTACTTGTAAATAAACTCAAGTTTCTTTTCGAATAAAATAACAATACGTTGCGTGGGGATTAGTTCCGCTAGAGATGTACTCGATATTCAATTCCAGTTTGTATGTTAATTTGAGGGGCGCCATGTTGCGGAAATTGCGCGGGACAAAAAACAATTATACGGATCATTGCCTCCATAAATTGGCGTAATTTCATGAATTGAAAAGCAATGTTGTACCCATTTAAAGTAATAATTTTGTATAATAAACTGTTTCTTGAATGCGATTCCAAATTTTGTAATTTAAGTAATTCGCATATTTCTGCTGAACTTCTTTCGTGTAATAAGCTCGATATTGTTCAATTAATTTGTATATATATATAAGTTTAATTAGTTTTAATAATCATTTCCGTTTGACAAAAATGTGCGTTGAAGCGACAAGAAAGGTTTTCATTATGCGAATGATTATCTTTTTTTGCCATAAATATTGAGACTAAATATTTAAATTGTTTTTATTATTTTAATTTCACGTAAAATGTTACAAATGGGTTACAAAACACTACAATTTCACACCAGCTTTGGTTTTCTAGTAGTTTTAGCATATAAGATTCAATTTAAGCTATAATCTGGTCAATGTTAACGAACAATAATTATTAAAATACACACATTCTAGGTAAAAGGCCGAGAATAAATAAGAACAGTGTTTCTGGTCACCCTACTCCTCGCCCTTTGTATGACCGGATGTAAAGGAGTCAACACTTTGCATTTGAAAGGCATGAACCGACGGAGTTAAAATTCGCGGAAGCATAACCGAACGAACCTCTGCGTCCCTCTTCATCTGATGCATAATACGACATCACGTTTTGTATGAATTATCATATCACAAATCTACATAAACCGGAATACCCAATAGTGATATTAGACCTGTGTCAGGCGATCATTTCTCGTGACCCGGGTCGATCATGACTCACTCGTATGGTCGGGTTAAAAAGGTTCGATCATTTGGGTCGCAGTTCGTTTGTATACTTAGTATGACTATTGACTAAATGACGAATGCTGAACTGGTGATAGAACCATACTTTTATTAATACTATGATTTGTTTATTTGTTGAACTTGAATTGTATGTAAGCGAAGGAGGTAGAAGACATTTTGTTTGTTATATCGTTGTGTGATCGATTGATTGTATTTATGTAAACATATGCAAATAAAGTGTAATTTGTTTTGTCTTGTCATCTTGATATTGGGTCAAATAAGATCGAATCTTTTAAGAAATCCATGATTCGATCAGTCGTGTACAGGTTGCGTTCCAATCAAAATGATGCGTCCAATCGCGCTCGACACGGGCCTAGTTGGTATCTTGAAATTTTACGAATATCTTCATAATGAATAAGCCAATATTTACTTTAAAGCTGCCAGTAGAAAATAATTGAACATGAATTAAGTCGCTGACGCCGCAAAACGGCGAACCTCAATTTTTAATAAATTACAGGAGAGTAAGAAAACATTTATTATTCTCCGATTACTAGCTTTTTTCATCAGAAAGATGAAAATATTACATTCAATGGAAAGCTGTAAATACGAATAATTTTCTGATGAAAAAAATAATCGTGGAAAAATAACTGTTTTCTGGCTCTCCTCTAATTAAAAAAAAAATAAGGTTCGCCCCTTTGCGGCGTCAGCGACGATTTTATTGTTCGTAAAAAAGAAAACAATGTCAACAAAATCTGTGTATAAGCATTAGGTTTACTGCAAGGAATATCCTTTTCAGGAGTAGGTATTTACATGGTAGGGTTTCGCCTTGATAGGATCTAAGGCAAACAGAACTTAGTCAAGATGAAGATAGCATAGAGAATGTAGAGAACCAGTGGCTCTTTTACTGCTGACTAAACATTCCATGTTAGTCCTGAGAGATGAGTAAGCATCTGTAACCTTGCTGATATGAAGTTATCTGCAGATATTCCTGGACTGCAGAAGCCACTTACCATTAGGTGGACTACAAGTTCGTTTGTTATTAATTAAGGGGAAATATTAATAACACTACCTCAAATGGCTTAGCAAGATCCTCCGTTATGCCGAAAATAATGCAGCATTAATTTTGAAATAAATATATGGTAAAGTTGAGGATTAATGTTAAGTACTATGTTAGACGAAAACACGATTCCGCAAAATTTGTCGATAGAAAAAAAACCAAAGTTACCTCCAAACTGAACAATAAACCGCTGTTATTCATAAAATACTTTAAATTAGATCATGAAACTTTGCATACTAACTGAACTAACTATAAAGCAGGGCTTATGTTTTTTATTTATTTTTAATTACCATTATTTTCACTGTAAAAAGAAATTACCTAAACTATAGACGTCTTGAAGCTTTTTTCCTACCGTCCGGTTAGTCTCGCTTCGGCTTTTGAACGGTGAAGCTGTGTCACGATAAGAATACACATTATGCAACACGACGACGTAAAATTCAAGTGTGAAATAACCGTAATAAAAATAAGAAACGACTGGGTTGGCGTAAAGAAACAGGCATAAATACTACTTACAGTATTAGTGAATACAAACATGTCGGTACCTACATAGCATACAACGCGCGGGGAAGTGGGGGCGAAATTAGAATTTGAGCTGAGTTACTATATCCTCTTAACCATCAGGCGACCTGTGTGCTCGTTTGTCACCCTTAGCCCAAAATCCTCAAACGATACTAAACTTTAGGATGCCGGTAAATCTTATGCTGTCTCCATCACTTTAAGTCTATGTGACTGTGACAGCACGAGACTTAACGGCTTCTTTAAATTGAGTAGGTAGCGTTTTAGTATTTGGCTATTTTTTGTACAAAAGTCAACCTAAGCTTAGATATTTAAAAAAAATCGAATGTAGGCTTTGTTGAAGTAAGTATTATTTGTAATATTGCGATCGATTCTTAGCGTTGTTTAGTTGAGACATGCAATCGACCTACTTACAAAAACAAACGACAGTTATAAATGTCTTCCTAATCCGATATCCCGCAGGCTAGTAATCTCTCCACACACGTAGTTCAAGTTTCTTAAGTCCTCTCTACCCGGGGTATGTAATCTGACTTAATCCCAAACTACTCTACCCCATCTGAGCCTAATTTAATATTGAGAGCCTCCGCATCCCTTTACCTAACCTTAGATCGAGAATCGTAATAGATTGGGTGCTTTCAGATATAGTTGTTTTAATATGCATTGGCTGAATTAGAAAGACTTTGAAAAAGAAGAAAGTATTAGGTACTTAATTGTTTTTTTTTTATACGTACGAGCAAGGTGATAAATAAGTATAGTCTACAATAATCAATCATGCTGTGGCCCTAAAAACGCGACTACGAATGAAAATACAGATGCGTTGTCATCCTAAAAAATTAGATGAGAACCTCGTTAGCAGTAAAAACTGTGTCCGGTTCTCAACACTCACCATACGAAACACAGCAGCGTTATACTTCTATATTGGTATTCTGTGAGAAGATGGTTATTTTCCGTTGGAGCAATAATGCCCAACAGCGTTGCTACCATCTAAAAACATAGTTCACTTACATCTACAATCTTGACGTTTTAACTCCCAGGAATAATTTGCCATTATATAATTACATATTCTATCATAAAAGAATACTAATATAAAGTACACAAAAAACGCTGTCCGTCATTTTTTTAACTTGGTATAATAACAATAAAACAGTCACGTAAAAAGTCTTCTGCGTTCCGCATCGTCATGCAGTACTATTGTGTAACTCTGGCGGGAATCAAGGTTGGATTCGTTTACTCTTTGGACGTTTGGTTTCCTATTATAGTGTAAAATTTACAATTACACACTATATACGCACATTACAAATGTTAATATTAAAATTTACATTACACTATAAATGTATCAGTATATCATTATAAGCTCCCAAAATTCACAGCTTATTCAATTAACCTGTCAGTAAATATTTGCTTAGTGTTAAGCTTTCTGCGCTGCTTCTCCATATAAACGTTGACTTTGCCAAACCTTAAAATCCACCCTTCGCGCCATATGCTTAAACAGGGTACAAAGTATTTCCTTCGCGTATTTTAATATAGTAATATATATATATATATATATATATATATATATATATATATATATATATATATATATATACATATATATATATATATATATATATATATATATATATATATATATATATATATATATATTCTTTTAATTAGTATCGTATTCGTATATTTTATCTATATCATCCTTTTACTCTTAAACTAACGCTTTTCAACCTATGTATGAGCTTAAAGCCGCGCCGCCATGTTTTCAAGTGGCCAACTTCCTTCCCAAATTATTATTTAAGTGGCTATGCTTGAAACTCTTCCTCCAATTATATTGATATTTCACTAAACTGTAGTTGAATATCCGTTGAATTGCTTTTAAATTGTTTGTATTTTATATTAAAACATAATTCACATTATTATCTTGTTAACAAGATTGTATTTATATATTGTTAATCAAATAATAATGTAAATTTAAAAATGCATTTTTTATAATCTATTTATTATAAGTAACATAAAATACTAAATCTTCGTCTTTTGTTGTTTCAGGTATGTACATCTTTTAATCCACGCTGTTTTATTAAAAGTGTAAGTTGTATCGATCATATTTTATTTATTGTTTCTTCCTGTCCTAGGTATTTCGATGCGTTGTAAGTAGTAACGTAAATCGTTGGTGGAATTTTGATATTATGTTTGTGCTGCTTGGGTACAGCACTTTGTTTTGCAGTTTTGCAAGAATGTGTACTCTGCTAATATTATTACTCAAAAGTCGCTCAAATTTACTGCTTCGAGGGTTATAACCAGGTGTTATAACCCTCGAAGCAGTAAATTTGAATTTCATACACCAGTTACTTTGTTGACGTGGCTCGGACCCATACAAAGCGTTTCGCTTCATTGTTTCTGGTGCGCATAGCGAAGGTTTAAAATTCTTTGCCTGCGTTAGTCTTCCCCGACCACTGCTTTTTGGGACGTTTCAATGCTTAAGTATATAGATATTTTCTAGACTAACCCGTTTCCCATTTACTTCTACCCTTTCACCCTTCACGGATAGGATCTTTATTTCTTTATCAAACCCTGTTATTAATTTAAAAAAAAGTATAATATGCTTCCAATGCTACAAGTTCTAGATGTCACATACATCTCATCGTTATCGTTTGAAAATTGTTTCTTTTTTATTTGCAACTTAATAACAAGGACACGTTACTTATCACTCTAGGGAGACTCGTCCTTTTGTAAATAAGTTTTATGCTTTTAATAAAGCATTGTGATTTTCGGTGTAAAGACAAGACGCTGTTGAGACGTCTAGATTATTATAAAATCAAATTTAAAGATATGGCCTCCCTCGTTATTTTTGTCTTATTAAGATAAATTGATAAGTTGACTATATGATTATTTTGAGCTTTTTGTGTTAATTCAATATTTTTTTAATCAACTCGAATAAGTCCTAAGCATATTTTGTATTATTTTGGTTAGGATCTCTTTCTATATTGCCACAAAAGGGGACGCATACGTTTACAACAAAATTTTATGCCCATGCATTTGTTTAATCTATATAAAAAACTATAAAAATACACTGAATAAACAAAAGAACTTCTTAAACTCGGCGTTTATTCAGATAACACTGCTGCTGTGGAGCCATATCTCATCTGTAATGTCAATAAATTAGGATTACAAAAGATAAACATTCCTGAAACTCGCTGAAATAGTATCGACAGACATCTGAAACAAATAAACTTATCGATCGTGCAATAAATTAAGATTACAAAGACACTCCGTTAGCAAATATTTCAGCATGCAGCAGGTTATAAATTTTGTTTAATCTGTAGAATTATGGGTTATTATTATGTCAACATTTTTGTTATTTATCTTACAACTAATGCTCTCAAATCTGATCTCACCAAATATAAAAACATTGTTTGTGCTTGTATGCCAGGCATTAATGATAACTATTTCAGATATTATGTCTAAAAATTATTTCGACAACGCTACGAAGCTAAAACAAATACCTACAGACCTATTCGCATTTCTAATCAAAAAAGTAGCCTTACCACCTAATAAAAAATCTTATACTGCCTTGAAAAACTAATAAAGTTATGTTATAGGATCATGGCATGGGGATAGATACAGCATGATCATGATGTGGGGATGGTGCAGATGGCGCCTTTACTAAAGCACCACTCTCATACTCTACATGGAGTAGAATAGCTATTTAACACTGTCGAGTTTAGAGATTACAATGTGTCTACCTATACTAGGTGTTTTTTTTTTTGCCGTCTGGAAAGAAATATATTGTAATGTAACAGGTGAATAATTGTAAAATATCAGTACCATAGGCTTCTATTCCGTTCACTTGTTACACACAAACAATTACAAATCATCCAGTATATGTACTACTTAACTATACATTGAGGAGGTCGTAATATGTCTGATTTAAATAAAAATAAACTAGTTAAGTGGCGCGAATATGAGTATCTCAGAGATGACTACATATTTGTGCCATTTGCTGTAGAAACTATCGGTCCGTGGGGTCCACGTGCAGCGAAGTTCCTTAAGAAACTATCCGCGACTGGTCGCGGCTTCTGATCAGAGAGCTGGTTCTTTTTTCGCTCACAGACTAAGTATAGGCATTCAGCAAGGATACGCAGCCAGTGTTCTTGACACCATACCAAGGGGAGTATATAGATATATAGTATGATAACCTAAGGTATTTATTTTAGTTTTTTTTTTAATATTGTAGGTTTTTTTCTCATGTATCAGCTCAGCTCATTTTATAAGATTTTTTTAATTCAAAAATAAAACCTATTTTCCAATAAAAATGATGTAAAATTTACTGAAGACTAATTTTTCAACCGTCATATAAAAATTATCAATTGAATAAATTATAATCTGACTAATTATAAAAGCGAGGCACTGTCTATAATTCATACTTTAATTTTTTTAATTTGTTTATATTATATTTTATTCAATCAACAAATTTTATTTAACTTCTTAAAGTTTCGAATCATTATGAAGTTACTTTATGACTGTTAATCAACGTAAATGAGTTGTTGACACAAATAACATTAACTTTATATCAGTAAAGTTCTCAGACACTTCTGATGACTTCAATGGTATCTAAAACTTATCATGTAGCAGGAATTAAAAAATATAAATAAGAAACGAACATATTCCGAAACATAAATTACGAAAAATCTTTAGAACTGTTCAAATGAAAAAATATTTTATATAATCTACATTCAAACTGCCAGCACAGCGTGGCTTCGAGGCCATTTCTCTTTCAATATTATGTATTTAACATGCATCGAACAGATGCGTCCCATTTCTTATGCTGTAAACTGAACGCACCCTAGCACTTACCAGTGTAACTTGATCCGCACATGGAACTCTTGTATCCCTTAAAACCCACCCAATACGGTAAAGCTATTAAGTGACAGGGATCACGTTCGCTGGCATTTTCCCCCAGAGGGGACTATACATTGGCGCCATAGCCTCTTGATATCGATCTTTGGTTGAAACTCCCTTGAGACTTAAGTCCTTTGCTCTCTGAATTAGGGCTAGTTTATGTGATCTTACATCTGAGGGGCTTTTTGTGCGTTTTGTACCCGCTTAATCGTCGGCCCAATCTTTCGGTTAGTCATTGTTCCTCATTGTTTTGGGTAGTAAGGAAATGTTACAAGTGGAAAATGTATTGAAACTCTCTTGTTTTCATTTAGTACTCACTTCTGTCCGCATCTCCACGCGAGTTGAAATAGTAGGACCTTATGCACATTTTCTCGAGGTAATTTGTTTTCCCTGAGTACAAAGTACCCTATGTTTTAATCCAGAACTTGGTTTCATCCAAAGCTGTTTGTTGAGAATTGTCAAACATTCAAATAACTTCCCAAACTTTTATATTATATATTATGGTCTCAGACGAAATAAAAATTATTTCGTCTTAGATTATAGTAGTTTGGATTATAATAGATTTAGTTTCTTAATTTTTATAATTTTTTAGTTTTATGTATATGAAAAGTTTATAAAATTGTCAGTTTCATATAATATAACCTCATCGATAATTTCAACGAGACTATAAATACGTATATTAAATAGTTTTAATGCATCGAGACGTGCTAAAATTTTAACTCCTTTCAACCATAGTCTGTTCGTACTTCGAACTACAGAGTTGAGCGATTTTTACGACGAACCAATTCAACCCCCGCAGACAATACCAAGTTATCGTTCCAACTAAACAAGTTTTCGAGTGGGGATGCCATCGCTTATCTGTCCGGACGCATGTGAGCATGCCTCAGGGCGTTATATACCACTATAAATGGGCTCCCTCGCCACCCCGCCGCCCGTCGTAAAATTGGCCATAGAAGGGAATGGTTGTGTAAACCGAGGTGTCTCGTTAAGTTGGCTGTTTTATAAAAGCTTTTGCCCGATTACCCGCTTGCTTGGTTCGCGTGCGGTGTTCTATTTTCAAACTTGATAATGATAACCGGATAGTCGCTTTGAACGCACTGTTCGATATTTGAATAACATGTCTTGTTTTTTTGTTGTTTTTTTTTGAATTTATTAGTAACAAAGGTTACAATCTTTTAATCACTTTCAACCAACATTATACGTGTATTGATATATTTCGTTGTCATACAAGGAATCCTATCTATTCTAACGTCTCACAGCATATTACCTTCAAGTTTTAGATCAAATCTTTTGATGATAAAGTTGGGATATCGCTGATTTTAAGCGTCTTTTTTCTCTTAACATATTTGAAAAAAAATGCCATACAAATAAAAATAACCAATAATGCTATTGTGACCGTTTAATTATAATAATATAGGGGATATCTACGTACATTCGTGATGTTTAACAAATTTTTAATATGACTTTTGGGTATACGATAAAGCAGTCAATTGAAATTTAAAAAATAAATAATTACTTAATTAAAAATTTTTGAAATTGTGTTTCAAAGAGTAATTGACACTTCGCACAAGGATCACAAAAATTTAAGTCAAATATTTAAACTTTAAATATCATACCTGTATTCAGGTAACTTTTGATTTATAATAACTATGCTAATTCGATTATCTTTAATTATTTTATTGTCTTGACGGGCATACGCCAAGGTGATTCTATGACTAAGTATTGACACCGAACACTGAACTTATCCTAAAAAGTAAAATATGAGAATTAAAGCTATATATATACAGTCCATCTGACGGTAAGTGACCGCTGCGTCACCATGGACACCTGCAACCAAAGTTTTTTCATGCAAACAAAGAGGGCTATGGCTGCGTTGTCACCTCTTAGAACTTTGATGGAGTGCCGTACAGCCTGTTATCATACTGCACCTCATACTGTTGTCATCATCATCATTACAGCCTAACAAAACATAAGCCTGCTGAACGCGGGCCTCTGACATAAATTATAATAAACTGAGGGTATTTTTTAAGTTATTAGTAAATACAAACGTACAAATAAATGCCAACGAACCTTTTTTTTACGTAGAATAGTTTCTTAAACATTTTTAATTGCTAGTCAACATTATTCTTTATTCAAAATAAGCAACGTCTTAAAGAAAGATGCCCATTTTTCACCTGACTGTGTATAGAAATGAAAAAAATCTTAAAATTCAGCTAATTGAATTGTAAATCAATTACGCATATCACAATGTTAAAAGAAACGCAGGAAAAATATTTTTTAATATTTCTTTAAGCTTATTCTATGTCAAGCGTAAACGTATTATGATATTTTGAACGCATCTCAACTACCCTTTTTCTACGACTTTTTTTACACACACTTTACTTTATTCAACTCTGTTTCTGAGTTTTATACATTATTTTATGTTTCATTTAATCAATAAGCATTTCTTTATTAGTCTTTATATAGTACAGATTAATTAAAAATAATGAAATAATTTCTTTATTACCTATTTGGTAACGGCAAATCCTAACTTAAAAAGTGATTTTGATATTTTTTGGGTCTCGTAGCGTTTAAATCGTAAAAATGGCTATTATGACATTATTTTCCAAACTTACTTGTAGCTTTTCTACTATACCTAGATACATGAACTTTCATTATCAAGTTTTTTAATGTATGGGAAGTGGGCATGATTCTTTGCTCTGGAACGACTGTTTAACAAAGGCCAGTATGTTGCTCATTTGTAATGTAACCTAACCGCCAGTGGACCCCTTGTTTGCCCCGCAGATTATCAGCGCTTGCATAATGGACGGGTGGAGTTAGCGTGGGGCGGGATACGTGGACCGATTGACAATTCTTATTTAGCCAGCTGAAGCTACGTTTCCTTATATTTTATGCAGTTTAGTATTAATGATAAAAAGCAACAAGTAAACGATGTAGTTAATTTTATAATTTCCAAGCGTGTCGTCGTAAGAAGCGACCATGGGAAATGCTAGAGTAATCTTATGGCTTCATGTAGATGGTGCTATAAACATCTTTTTACTCCGGAAGTAAATGCTAGAGTAATCTTATGGCTTCATGTAGATGGTGCTATAAACATCTTTTTACTCCGGAAGTAAATGCTAGAGTAATCTTATGGCTTCATGTAGATGGTGCTATAAACATCTTTTTACCCCGGAAGTAAATGCGAGAGTAATCTTATGGCTTCATGTAGATGGTGCTATAAACATCTTTTTACTCCGGAAGTAAATGCGAGAGTAATCTTATGGCTTCATGTAGATGGTGCTATAAACATCTTTTTACTCCGGAAGTAAATGCGAGAGTAATCTTATGGCTTCATGTAGATGGTGCTATAAACATCTTTTTACTCCGGAAGTAAATGCGAGAGTAATCTTATGGCTTCATGTAGATGGTGCTATAAACATCTTTTTACTCCGGAAGTAAATGCTAGAGTAATCTTATGGCTTCATGTAGATGGTGCTATAAACATCTTTTTACTCCGGAAGTAAATGCTAGAGTAATCTTATGGCTTCATGTAGATGGTGCTATAACCATCTTTTTACTCCGGAAGTAAATGCTAGAGTAATCTTATGGCTTCATGTAGATGGTGCTATAAACATCTTTTTACTCCGGAAGTAAATGCTAGAGTAATCTTATGGCTTCATGTAGATGGTGCTATAAACATCTTTTTACTCCGGAAGTAAATGCTAGAGTAATCTTATGGCTTCATGTAGATGGTGCTATAAACATCTTTTTACTCCGGAAGTAAATGCTAGAGTAATCTTATGGCTTCATGTAGATGGTGCTATAAACATCTTTTTACTCCGGAAGTAAATGCTAGAGTAATCTTATGGCTTCATGTAGATGGTGCTATAAACATCTTTTTACTCCGGAAGTAAATGCTAGAGTAATCTTATGGCTTCATGTAGATGGTGCTATAAACATCTTTTTACTCCGGAAGTAAATGCTAGAGTAATCTTATGGCTTCATGTAGATGGTGCTATAAACATCTTTTTACTCCGGAAGTAAATGCTAGAGTAATCTTATGGCTTCATGTAGATGGTGCTATAAACATCTTTTTACTCCGGAAGTAAATGCTAGAGTAATCTTATGGCTTCATGTAGATGGTGCTATAAACATCTTTTTACTCCGGAAGTAAATGCTAGAGTAATCTTATGGCTTCATGTAGATGGTGCTATAAACATCTTTTTACTCCGGAAGTAAATGCTAGAGTAATCTTATGGCTTCATGTAGATGGTGCTATAAACATCTTTTTACTCCGGAAGTAAATGCTAGAGTAATCTTATGGCTTCATGTAGATGGTGCTATAAACATCTTTTTACTCCGGAAGTAAATGCTAGAGTAATCTTATGGCTTCATGTAGATGGTGCTATAAACATCTTTTTACTCCGGAAGTAAATGCTAGAGTAATCTTATGGCTTCATGTAGATGGTGCTATAAACATCTTTTTACTCCGGAAGTAAATGCTAGAGTAATCTTATGGCTTCATGTAGATGGTGCTATAAACATCTTTTTACTCCGGAAGTAAATGCTAGAGTAATCTTATGGCTTCATGTAGATGGTGCTATAAACATCTTTTTACTCCGGAAGTAAATGCTAGAGTAATCTTATGGCTTCATGTAGATGGTGCTATAAACATCTTTTTACTCCGGAAGTAAATGCTAGAGTAATCTTATGGCTTCATGTAGATGGTGCTATAAACATCTTTTTACTCCGGAAGTAAATGCTAGAGTAATCTTATGGCTTCATGTAGATGGTGCTATAAACATCTTTTTACTCCGGAAGTAAATGCTAGAGTAATCTTATGGCTTCATGTAGATGGTGCTATAAACATCTTTTTACTCCGGAAGTAAATGCTAGAGTAATCTTATGGCTTCATGTAGATGGTGCTATAAACATCTTTTTACTCCGGAAGTAAATGCTAGAGTAATCTTATGGCTTCATGTAGATGGTGCTATAAACATCTTTTTACTCCGGAAGTAAATGCTAGAGTAATCTTATGGCTTCATGTAGATGGTGCTATAAACATCTTTTTACTCCGGAAGTAAATGCTAGAGTAATCTTATGGCTTCATGTAGATGGTGCTATAAACATCTTTTTACTCCGGAAGTAAATGCTAGAGTAATCTTATGGCTTCATGTAGATGGTGCTATAAACATCTTTTTACTCCGGAAGTAAATGCTAGAGTAATCTTATGGCTTCATGTAGATGGTGCTATAAACATCTTTTTACTCCGGAAGTAAATGCTAGAGTAATCTTATGGCTTCATGTAGATGGTGCTATAAACATCTTTTTACTCCGGAAGTAAATGCTAGAGTAATCTTATGGCTTCATGTAGATGGTGCTATAAACATCTTTTTACTCCGGAAGTAAATGCTAGAGTAATCTTATGGCTTCATGTAGATGGTGCTATAAACATCTTTTTACTCCGGAAGTAAATGCTAGAGTAATCTTATGGCTTCATGTAGATGGTGCTATAAACATCTTTTTACTCCGGAAGTAAATGCTAGAGTAATCTTATGGCTTCATGTAGATGGTGCTATAAACATCTTTTTACTCCGGAAGTAAATGCTAGAGTAATCTTATGGCTTCATGTAGATGGTGCTATAAACATCTTTTTACTCCGGAAGTAAATGCTAGAGTAATCTTATGGCTTCATGTAGATGGTGCTATAAACATCTTTTTACTCCGGAAGTAAATGCTAGAGTAATCTTATGGCTTCATGTAGATGGTGCTATAAACATCTTTTTACTCCGGAAGTAAATGCTAGAGTAATCTTATGGCTTCATGTAGATGGTGCTATAAACATCTTTTTACTCCGGAAGTAAATGCTAGAGTAATCTTATGGCTTCATGTAGATGGTGCTATAAACATCTTTTTACTCCGGAAGTAAATGCTAGAGTAATCTTATGGCTTCATGTAGATGGTGCTATAAACATCTTTTTACTCCGGAAGTAAATGCTAGAGTAATCTTATGGCTTCATGTAGATGGTGCTATAAACATCTTTTTACTCCGGAAGTAAATGCTAGAGTAATCTTATGGCTTCATGTAGATGGTGCTATAAACATCTTTTTACTCCGGAAGTAAATGCTAGAGTAATCTTATGGCTTCATGTAGATGGTGCTATAAACATCTTTTTACTCCGGAAGTAAATGCGAGAGTAATCTTATGGCTTCATGTAGATGGTGCTATAAACATCTTTTTACTCCGGAAGTAAATGCGAGAGTAATCTTATGGCTTCATGTAGATGGTGCTATAAACATCTTTTTACTCCGGAAGTAAATGCGAGAGTAATCTTATGGCTTCATGAAGATGGTGCTATAAACATCTTTTTACTCCGGAAGTAAATGCGAGAGTAATCTTATGGCTTCATGTAGATGGTGCTATAAACATCTTTTTACTCCGGAAGTAAATGCTAGAGTAATCTTATGGCTTCATGTAGATGGTGCTATAAACATCTTTTTACTCCGGAAGTAAATGCGAGAGTAATCTTATGGCTTCATGTAGATGGTGCTATAAACATCTTTTTACTCCGGAAGTAAAATACGTTGAAGGTGATAGCGTCAAAGATGCGATACATCTTTTGACAAACGAGCACACAGTCCACCTGATGGTAAATGGATGCTGTGGCCCATAGACATCTACATTTAACCTCGATTAAGAATCAAAATGCAGGTGCGTTATCACCTCTGTAAGGACTAAGATGAAATGCCTAATTTCCAGTAAAAAGAGTCTCCGCGAAGATGTTACACTCACCATACGAAACACTGCAGCATTAAGCTGCTGTTTTACGCTGGTATTCTGTGAGAGCGTTGTCCTCCCCCGGTAAAACCGATCCATTCGTGCAACAACTATACTATTAATATAGCTGTAGTATGGCTCCACCACGTATGAATGCTATTTTGCGTTGGTGTTCTTTGAAGGCATGGTCTTTATGGTCGAACGGGTGCATTCGAGTTTCAACCTTTACCGGCTCCACCACGTCATAAATCTATAAATTCATTTTCAAATCATCGATGTGTAACGGTCTCTTATTTTTGCTATTAATAAGTATTTTTCAGTTTTAACAGCTACGATAAAATTGATTTATCGAATTCGCGAACAACTCTTCCACTACAATTTTTATTTGTACGCAGATGTCGGTTTATGACAGTTAACAAATGTCGCTGCGGTGAAATATACGTCGAAGCACATCACTACGGGTATTATTCTTGTAGACGCCACATACGGGCACCTGTTAATTGTATTTACACTCATTTACGTGGGGCTTCGTGCTTGTTTACGCATTGTTCACGAACTTCTTACTAAGAGCTAAGTTATCTATTGTTATAAGGTTACATTATAAACTGTTACAGGCCTATTAAAGTCCACTGCTGAACAATAGGCCTCCCCCATAGATTGCCTCATAGGGGGGATATTTGCCATAGTTGCCACGCTTGGCGAACAGGTTGGCAAACGCAGTTTACTTTTATTTTTAGTCGTTATTGAGAAGACCGTGCTGCCCATATTATGATTTGTTTCCCTCTGCCGTTTATTACATCCAGGGTATGATACGGGGTAGTGGATAAATATATATATATATATATATATATATATATATATATATATATATATATATAATAAATACCTACAACTTGTAATAGTTTAAATACAAGCTATAAGTAACACGGATTGGTTGTTATTTAATTTTTTTTTTACAGATTAACATACACTTGTGCATTCTTGTCTTAATGTGTGAACATTAACTGTTTTTACAATTACATATTACTTCAAGAACGTCTGTTTTTGTGCTACATCTTAGCGGGTCACGCAAAAGTCGTCACATGCATGATAGTATATGTATAATAATGACCCCCGACCGAATTTCGGTCACGGCGGCCTGCCTCAACAGAGACTAGACATCGGCGCAGGACAAGATTATAGTGCCTAAGTGTATGCGCAAGCACAAGTGCACTCTCTACTCCCTCACTCTCATAATCCGATGGGACGGTGAACCGACACGACCGGAGAGAGATCAGGCGCAGGACCAACGGCTTTATGTGCTTTCCGAGACACGGGGGTGAGACACCGCCAACTTCCTGAGTCCGGGCAGCTACTGAGAATTTCTTGTTAGGGAACCCAATAAATGATTTTTAGCCCGACCCAGGATTCGAACCCGGGACCTCGTGATCAGCAGTCGCACTACTACAACTACTAGACCAACAAGGCAATATATGTAACGCAGAGTTTTAATGCGTATACTATGCTAATGCACGTAAACCGTCCACCCCTGGACTCCACGTCATGTTTTTTTTTTTTATACAATAAGGGGGACGAACGAGTACACAGTCCACTTTATGGTAAGTGAATATTATGGCCTATACACATCTATTCTCGATTAAGAATTTAAATGCAGATACGGTGTCACCTCTGAGGAATTATATGAAATGCCTCGCGAAAGGATACCTGGTTCTCTACGCTCACCATACGAAGCGTAACATCATTCAGTTGCTATTTTACGCATACGTTATCATTTTCCTGTCAAGCCGACCCACTCATGCTACAACCATAATATAGCTGCAGCATAACTTGATAGAGTTCGTGTAAAAACTAAAAATTCTTGCGGATTGACATTCATCATAACATGTGCATTGCAGGTGGCTCAGGACCGTGCTTTGTGGCATTGCTTGGGGGAGGTCTATGTTCAGCAGTGGACTTGTGAAGGGCTGTAATGATGATGATGATGATGATAACATGTCATCATTTTTTACGTGGTAGAGCCGAATTGCAGCTATATTTTAGTTGTGGCATGAATGGGTCGGCTCGACCGGGGCAGGACCACGCTCTCACCTATATACCACAGAATACCAGTGTAATATAGTAGCGTAATGCTGCTGTTTCGTATCGTATGGTGAGTGTAGAGAGCCGGAGACCCGTTTTACTGGAATCGAGGCATTTTTTCTTAGTCCTCCCGCGTGACAACACATTTGTATTTTGATTCTTAATTGAGTATAAATGTGGATGTCTATGAGCCACAGCATCCACTTACTGTCAGGTGGACTGTGTGCTCGTTTGTCACCCAATGCTATAAAAAAATCTTTTCCTTGTTCGTTGATTTCCGGGCTGTAAGAAATTTGAAAATTTTTCTATTAACAACAGTGAGAGACAAATGCAGGTCGGCCTGATTATATCTATAAAATTATGTGCTTTTTATATAAATCTTATAACGACGGTTAACTAGGCAGTTTAAGTAATTTTAGCTTCCTAGTTTTTAAAACAATTAATTGAAAAAAAAAACATGTACATAAACTTTGCAGTGAATAATATAGATGATATCAGCAAAAAATATTTTCTCTATCGTAACCAGGAATCTATTCCTGGTTACGATATGATATAGGATAGGAATACGTTTGTATGGACAAACTGCTTCCCAGATATCTTTATAAAAGATGCTAATAAGGCGGTCCCTTATACGGGTCTTATTATTCAGCATCGCCCCGTCTCTGCCCACGGAGACGGGCGAGATGAGATGGGTACTGTCATGAGCCGACACACGATGACACGGCATTATCAAAATTCCTATGTTATTCTATTTTCTAGAATACAACCGACTTTAAAAAATCAAGACCCGGCATGGAACTTCTTCTATATTTAACACAATATCTCCAGCGTTTTGTAACTAAGTTTAATCATATTTTATTCGGCACTGGTCTCTATATATTTAAACCAGATGGTAAATTGAAGTCCGTTAAAAAGTATTCAATTGTCTCATAAACAGCATAATCTTAATGTGTTTGTTAAGTTTAAATTTAGTCTTTACCATGGTGTATTTCACATTGTTAACCGAAAAAGCCCAGGATTCGTAAGCTGAAATGGCAATAGGCCAGCCATATAGATCTAAGAACCGACAACCGATGGGGAAGAAAGGTGCTCGAGTGGCGCCTGGTACGAACCAGTTAGCGAAGAGTAGAAATCGATTCACACAGTAAAAAGTTCTAAGGCACAACACATAAAAAATATACAGTTTAATTGAATAGCTGCTCCTTTTTAAAGTCGGTAAAAAGGCTAGGCTGTTAAATGAA
The DNA here is from genome assembly GCA_036936625.1 of Parnassius smintheus behrii. Classification (NCBI taxonomy): domain Eukaryota; kingdom Metazoa; phylum Arthropoda; class Insecta; order Lepidoptera; family Papilionidae; genus Parnassius; species Parnassius smintheus. The sequence continues at coordinate 13,988,184 of JAUPFT010000013.1, forward strand.
AGGCTAATTGAGTTTGTTGGCTACGACATATTATATATTACCATGTACCCGCGCAATTATGACAAATCCATAAAAATATCATCCGACTACTAGTTTAAGTTACGGTTGGACATATAAAGGAGACATTTTTATACCATCCAAAAATATTACCATCTTTTTGGACTCCGCTGCAATCGGGTAACTACAACGAAGTTAAGAATACACGTGTACAATTGCGGTACAGTGTAAGTTTCCTGTATCTACATTTGGCCATACAACTGTGTCAATATCGGACACCTTTAACGGCGGTTATCTTTTATCTGATACGGTACGAAGTGGTCTCATTGAAGTGGTATTACCAGCGATATTGGAACGTGTGAAGTTTTGTCAGTACACGGTTGCAATCTTCCTATTCTACGAATATTGTAAATGTGAAAATATGTTTTTTCTTCAATCACGATTAAAAAGCTGGACCGATTCTAATGAGATTTGGTATTGAAGTAGAAGAGGTTCATACATTTATAACAATTATTACCAAAGTTTGATTTACCCTCAGCGTAATGGGGGGGGCAACAGATTTTTGTTTATCGATATTGAAAGACTTATGAAATAATTCATTTCTATTGTCGATAATTGCCGCAACAAAACAATCAGGAATATGATTAGAAAATGAAAAACCGTGGGAAGATAAAGCGTTCGTTAACTGTTTAACATGACTGTGATTTCACAACTACTTCTAACTAATTATTGCTCAAATGATTTGCAAATTGACTGTGAATTTTTCTGGTTGAACTCGTAGGGAACTACAGTTATAACAGAGACCACAATAGACCACAGTGGTCGCAGTGATACAGGTCTCACCTAGGGTAATCTGGACAAGATTGGGATAAGTTTCTTAACGTAATCATTATTTTACATTCATCTTTGATACTAAGAGAGAGTAGAAGAAACATTAGTTATAATGCATAATATGTTAGACTCAAAGAACAAAAACGCTCATTGAGCGAACAAACATGCAATCAAGCGTTGCACGATGGCTGAAAACAGAAACATATATCTAACACAAACATATTCGTATATCCTTAAAATCAAGGGTGATTTTTTTAATAAGCTGTCTAATCAAAAAAACATTTTAATATAAAGTTCTTCGATCAATTACAACTTGTAAAATATATACATTTTAAACAGTTTGCATTTTATAGTTATTTTCAACACAAGTCAATGAAATATAATCTTAATCTGATTTAATAAAGAGTTATTATCTATACATATATTATAATATATACCCTACAACACATGTATCAGTGACCATACTATGCGCTCTATTGCCTTTCCTGTATTCTCTATAGCCCGAGTGTTATTCTCTCGTTAAAAATATATTATCTTTTTTTATTTGTTTTTGTATATCTTTTATTTGGATAGGGTTTTGAAAAAGCCCGGTTCTTAACCGGCATTTCGGCAATAGAACTCAAAAGACTGTAATTAGCCTTCATTTTTCAATTACTTATACATTTATTATTTAAGTTACTAATATTTTTGATCACTTTAAAATTCTTCAGAACATGAGTTTCAAAATTGTATTTACTAGTAAAAATACAGGCGGATCTGGTTTTAGCTCCGAAAATCCGGTCAAAACCGGATTTATCAAGTATGGTGGTTACCCTAGTTTTGATTGAAATTTGCTCGCAAAATACCATAATATAAATATTATATTAAACATGGAATATAAAATACGTCATCAATTAATACAGTAAATAATTAAATCCAGAAGTGAAATTTTTGATATGTCTTTACCATACTCTAGATTATTAATCTGATAACAACTTAATAGCTAAAAAAACTTGACAAAACACTTGCCAATATGGCAACTATAGCGCTAATGTTTTTTTTTTTTTATAGGATACGGTGACGAACGAGCAAGCAGTCCACCTGATGTTAAGTGGTTGCTGCGGCCCATAGACATCTACATCTATCCTCGATTACAAATCAAAATGCAGATGCGTTGTCACCCGTAAGGACTAAGATGGAATGCCTCGTTTCCAGTAAAAGGGTCTCCGGTTCTCTACACTCACCATACGAAATACAGCAGCATTTAGCTACTATTTCACGCTGGTATTCTGCGAGAGCGTGGTCCTTCCCCGGTCGAGCCGACCCATTCGTGCTACAACTATATTACTAATATAACTACAGCATGGCTCTATCACGTATAAATATTGTGTAGTATAAATTGTGGCATTCCTTGGCGGAAGCATATTTTCATTGGACTTGCAAAGGTCGGTAATGATGATGATTATGTTTGAAAAATAGTCTATACAACTACATCTAACAGTACTTTTAATCAAGTCCCTTCACTAAATTCTCAAGTCTAGACTCATGCCGGCGCATAATTGCACGTCCGTGGCTCGGCATAACTAGATGATCCCTCAGTTCGGTTCTCGGCGAATGTCACGAACCCGACACACATGTGAAAAAAGCCGGTCGGTGGCTACGCTTGACTGCCTAATCAATAAATCAATTTTTAACGTGGTGGAGCCATGCTGCAACAATTTTATAGTTGTAGCACGAATTGATCGGCTCGATCGGGTAGGACCACGCTCTCACAAAATACCAGCATAAAATACCAGCGTAATGCTGCTGTGTTTCGCAAGGTGAGTGTCGACAACCGGAGACATTTTTTACTGGTAACGACTTAACGAGGCATTGGATCTTAGTCTTCAGGTGTGACATCGCATGCATTGTGTGACATCTTAGTCGATGAATTTTGATGTCTATGGGCCACAGCATCCACTTACCATCAGGTGGACTGTGAGCTCGTCACCCTTACTCTTTAAAAAAATCGGAAGAGTTGGATTTCGATTGTCAACATGACAAGAGAATAATGAGTTGGTTACTTTATAATTGTTCTGATAGATGCAATGTTGAATTTATTTTTTTATAAAACAGCATTACTGATAAATGTCATTCTATTAGAAACGTGCCTAATCGAAAAGAATTGTAAATGAACGAATTGTCCAAAAAAATCGAATAATCGATTTCATTTCTATTTTTTGTTATATCTAGCAATATATAGCAATATAGGGCAATAGGAATAATACCCGTGTCATTAAAAAATATCGCCTTCACCTCCATCGCAGACCCCCTAGGATTATAAAACCCAAACCCTTCGCCATCGAACAGTTATAATTTAAAATAAACAGCGCGGATCGAATGGACCAACTAAAACGTACCCTTACGAACGTTACGGTCCAAACGCAGATTTAACTGTTACACTACAACGCCAACGGAACGAGACCTCCCGACCCCCCCTCGACGGAGAACACCTCACGATATCTGAGGGGGAGCTGCGCAAACATCCCGGCTCAAAGTATAATAGCCGTGTTTTATATCAACCCCCCCACATTAAGGCGCACCCCGCGTATAAAATGCGTAATAGAATTTCAGCGATGACGACTCCCTCCCCGGCACTTCTCTTTACTGCCCATCTAACATTGTTAGTGACGCGCGTGCGCTGTGCCATCACTTTAAAATATGCGAGCCAGCGGACAAATCTTTCTGCGCAGGGTGTAGTGTCACCGTTTCCCATACTTATAAAGGCGGAGTACGTGTCATTTCATAAGTATTAGGTGTTTAATCTCGAAATTGAATACTCACGACGACTACTAAATAGATCTTTCATGTTTAAAAAGCTGTATTTTTAATTTTAAGACGAAGCAAAATAATATCCCATATGAAGGCTAACCTATATAAAAATCAATTATTGTCCGGTAGTCTCGCTAAAACTCGAAAACGGCTCGAACGATTTTGATGAAAAGTTTGTGTGAAGTCCCTGCATGTTCTCATCATCTGATGATCATGAACCGAAAGGGTTTCCGGTTCTCTACAGTTCTACACTCACCATACGAAACAGCAGTATTACGCTGCTTTTTACGCTGGTATTCTGTCCTGCCCCGGTAGAGCCGGCCTATTCGTGCTGCAAGTATAATATAGCTGTAGCGTGGCTCTACGATCTAAAAAAGAGGCTCGAGGGGTGGATGTGGTATTTTTTGTACACAATCCAAAAATTGTTTAAAAAGTTCCCCTAACCTTGGCAGAAAGGGCAACGTACGATAATAGTTGAATGTAATTTTATCCATTCAGTTTTCGTGATTTAACAAATGGTACTATTAAATTTTTATCTTCGATATTATATAGCAATAGCATGAGTACAGAAGCCTACGTGTATAATGTATATACGATATCTCGTAATGTGAAATTCAAAAAATCAATAACGAAATCGATTCTTAATACAATTTGCCATAAATGGCGACAATTTGTACAATGGCCAGTGGAAGCAGACGCAGAGTACGGCGCCGGGAGAAGCACCAATCCACCATTTCTATGGGGAGGCGCCGGCGCCCTCATTGTTATCCAATTAGGGGCTCCCGCGCGATAATACGCCGCGAATTCAAATTAGGAGGGAGAGCGGTCGGTGAACCCGCTCTGATCAATCGCTGGACCGCACCCGGACGTGCGATGTGTGCACGCGAGAACTCGTGCCACGAGCCATTGAGCACAAAATAGGTCCTTCCCTTTTAAAGAGCAGCTAACCTATGTAGGATAGGTGTATGTTTGGCATGTTTTTTATTTGCTTCTTTTGAACATGTACTTCGTTTAATTATTATAAAAGTATAATGAAATTATTTATAAATCTGAATATCTAATTAAGAAGTCAGAGTCAGAGAAGAAAGTAATATCAGAATAATTACTTTCCTTTCGCCATTTATTATTGAACAAATTTTGTAATCATGAAATAAGTTAACGTTTGTTACCTTAACATGCGTACACTTGTACGTAGTAGAGCAACGCTGCGGCTATATTATGGTTGTAGCACGAAAGGGTCCGCTCGGCCGGAGAGGGACCATGTTCTCACAGAATACCAGCGTAAAATAGCAGCTTAAAACTGATGTTTTTCGTATGGTCAGCGTAGAGAACCAGAGACCCTTTTTACTGGAAACGAGGCAATGCATTTTAGTCCTCAGGGGTGACAACACATCTGCATTTTGATTCTTAATCGAGGATAAATGTAGATGTCTATGGGTCACAGCTTCCACTTACCATCAGGTGGACTGCGTGCTCGTTTGTCATCCTTATACTATATTAAAAAATAAGTACTTATGTAGCCCAAATAAGCGTACATATATACGTACCTTTAGGTTACACTATTTGCCTAGGTCTACCACCAAATAGTGGGATGTATTACCATTTGGTTGCTGACCTAGTAGCAGGAAGACCTAGGTATTTTTATGTTCCACTGTGAAGCGTAAAGGTGTGAGGCATGCCATCTTAGTTCTCAATAATGATGTCAATGGGCTACAGTAGCAATCTATTATTGGTATTAATACTAGGGTTGCCAACATTTCTTTGGCGCAATATAGTTTTTTTTTTAAATAAGTTACTAAAAACTAAAAAAAAATATGGTACACCAAAAATATAGTATAATATGTATTATCGAAAAACAAAAAATAGACAAAGATATATTTGTTACTTATTTATAAAAACTATATGTTTTATCACTCCTTGCATTGTATAACAATTTTTTGTTTAAAATAAAAGTTTTTCACTCATTTTTTATTAGTTAGATACCTACTACTTTTGTTTCTTTCTTCTCGCCATTTGTTTTCTTAATTTTAATTTTTGTGTTGTAAATATAGTATTTACTATCATACTGTAGTAGTATAGAAACCTGAAATTTAGTACAATACTGTATATTATAGTACGTTTGGCAACCCAAATTACTACATAGATATTTTGGTCCTTCATCTGATAGCAAGGCTAGTGGTAGGACTTTTCATCTTCTTACCTGTTTCTGCCGCCAAAAAGCAGTGTCTGTACCATCAAGTGGACTGTTCGTTTATCACTTCAGGTTAATTAAAAAAAATCTGATATGACATGCACTTTGATACTTCAGACCGATAGATTGCTAGTTTAGTATAATATATTATTTAAAAACAAGTAAAATTAAAAATTTCGTATTATCAACTTCAATATTAATACAATGAGAACATTACCGATGTATTCGAAGTCAATTAAATACCAATAAGGATAACTCAAAAACTATTGGTCAGATCTTGATGAAATTTATATGGGACCACACGAGAAGTACCAGCTTTCAAATAAAAAAAATATCAAAATCGATTCACCTAACCTAGAAAAAAGTTGTGAGGAACACATAAAAAACATACAGTCGAATTGAATACCTACTCCTTTTGAAGTCGGTTGAAAAGGATATCAGCTGTGACATGATTATATATTTTTTTTTTTATAGAATAGGGTGACAAACGAGCACACAGTCCACCTGATGGTAAGTGGGTGCTGCGGCCCCACTCCAACCCTATGACCTTCCAACTGGCACATCGTCATGGCTTTTCAATATCCGATAGAAAAACTGTTGGATACACCTGGAAGTGCATCGGTAACGTATTGCATAATATTGTCTCTGCTGACACAGGCGGTCGATACAAAACAAAAGTTTGATATTTTTATTCACATTTTTACAAAAAATACGGTCGGCCACATACATCGCTACAAAAGCTATCCCACCCGTTGATAGTGAAGATACATAACAGAGACGGAGACATACATACGGAATTCCGATTCAGGTTTCCGATTCAGGTATAAAAAAAAATAAAAAATTAATGACCCGTCACAAATCTACGGTAGTTTTCTGTACGGAATTTCGCGGGCAAAACCGGATTCCGTATTTGTTTGGCCGATCCGTTCGTTCTGTTTCGGGATTTCGTTTCGGAATTCTGATTCCGGGTTGGGTTCCGTTGGAAATTTAGCGGACAAAACAGGATTCCGTATGTGTGTGGCCGACCCGTTCGTTTCGATACGTTTTGGCCGACCTAAAGGCGGGTTACGTTATCCCATTTAACGAACGCAAACTTGAAAACTTTTGCACTTACATATCAAGAAACTATTAACATTTAAATTATTTGCATTGGCCAAGTAAACATAACGTAACTTTTTAAAATTAGCAAACATTACGTGATTACTTATGAAATTACCATTTTCTAATTTTGTAATAGTTTGATATCTTGTATTTGACTCGGGATTCCATATTCTAATTTATGTTAATTGAAGCTGTGACAATGTTTGTTTTGTTTTGCCGCCATGTGTTTTTTATTTATTAGCGCTGTGTCTGCAATCATGCAAAAAATTAAATGTACAAGCAGAACGTACTCGTACTACTACGTAAGGCTGTTCTCAATACATGTTGACGTTGGAAAAACGAAATTTAATTTTTTACGTCGAAAAATAAATTGAATAGATTTTTCGCCATAAGTCAACCGACAGAGACTCGTTTCTCCGTCATCAATCACATTGTAACGCCTGCAAACATTGTTGGTGATTTCACTAAAAGTTGGTAAGCATAAAAAGTTTGTTTGACATTTTATGTATGTTTTTTTTATTTAACTGGCTTTACGGCTCTGGATACTAGCCCTTCTGAGCCTATCATTTCTTTCCGAATCTTAATTTTTATATATTTTTTCTTCACAATATGCTGATGCGTCACATTGCGAAGTTTTTGGGAGATTTTGACGACAGCTCAACCCAGCGGACTGTTGATGACGACAGCCACTCAAGTTCATAAGGCGCCCAAGCGATCAAACTTGAGGTTTATATCAACATCAAAGCACTTGTTTCCTCTTTTTTTTCAGACACTTAATTCACAAAATCACATCACTTTTATGAATTAAAATCCACTTCAAATCATTATTCAATCGACAAAACGGGAGCGACAGTCCGTCCTCGGTCAAGTTCCCGCCAAAACTCCCTTTTATGTAGAGGAGAGTAACTAAATATTTAAAAACCATTTAAAATTCAACGTTATATTAATGTTATAATATTCAGACATATATTTTTAAACAGCAAAATTACAGTCTTATGTTTTTATTACTAAACTATACTATCAAAATTGAGCATTAAACAAAATTTCAAAATTGGCACTAAATATGGAACAGGTAATCACATATGGGCTATAACAACTTTATTATCTTTTTAGAAAGTTATAAGCATAAATGCTTATCTAGATCAGTAACTAACTTTGGTAAGAGTAAGAAATGAATTATTTTACATCCAAATGTCTCATATCCAACTATCAAATTCTGGCCCAGCACAGTCATTATGTGTCCAGAGCCCAAGCATCAAGAATTTAATCCAGAGTTTCCTGAATTTTCTGAAAAAAGTTGCTTGCAGAACATAAATTATGCATCTGCAGAATCAGGAGCCTCTTTGCCGATTATGATATCTGGTTTAGAGTCTAAACCAAACTGGAAAACCTCTCCACCTTCACTGTCAATCACTTCATCATCGCTAGTTGTTTTCTTGTCTTGTTTTTTTTTTCTTATTTGTACGGTTTTGTTTTCTATTCTTTGACTTTCTTATCTTTAGTTTTCTTTTCTTTTTCAATATTCTTCTATTTTTTAAACAATGTCTCTTTTATGGGGTGACGAAGTTATAACATAAGCCACAGCAGCTTATCTACCCCTATTAGACATCTTTCTGATTTCCTTGGTACAGGACTTATGTCAAAAGGAGATAGGTACTAGACCTAGGCTACGCGACCAATTCCGGAAGATGATGTTTCGCCATTATTTATAGATTCATGTGAGTTCTATAGGTAGATGCTTCTGTTTGAGAGTCACATCCGGATGTTAAGGTTGAAGGTCCAAATTGAGATTTATTTTCTGTTTTAGATCTAAAACTTTGAGAATGATGCTTTAGTAAACATCAAACTGTCATCATCAAGAATTGCAGTCAAAGATTTAGGTGAAAGGGGCATTCTAGGATAGTTGTTCAGTGATTTTTCATTATTGGATGACAATTTTGTTGTCTTCTCGCGAACCACTTTTATTACCTTAACCATTTGTTCTTCATCCCAATTTTTACTTGGTTCTTTTCATTGCGTTGGTGTCATTTAGAAAAATAAATTACATTTGAAGACTAATTTCTAACTACCCAAGTACAAGTACCTAAATATAGGTCGGCCCATATTTAGGACCTTAGTCATAGCCCATATTTAAAATTCTTGAATGAAATAATGTTGAACTTGTACTTCACAAGTCATACATTACTAACAATTAATCTATCGATAGACGTAAAATTAAACTTATATTCTACAAATAAAAGATATAGTTACACTATTTAGTGCTGATTATCATTGATAAAATAACATGTTTTTACTCATCTTACGAAATTTTTTGTGAGCGGTGAAGCAACAACCTCTTACCTTATCATCACCTCTCGCAGAACTCACGAGATAGAGTGATTGCGGTGTTGGGGCTAATGAATGCAATAGGAGATATTCGTTTGCAGTGCCTTTTAATTACTTGTTTTCGAGAATTTTTACTAGCCCATATTAAAGCACTAGCCCACATTTAGTTACTTTCCTCTATGTCTGACAATATAGAACTTGATAGTAATATGCCGTGGTAACTAGTGTGTCGCTCGTTTTGAATTTTGTAGTACATGAATGTTAAGTAAAGTAAAGTTACAGCCTATATACGTCCCACTTCTGAGCACAGGCCTCCTCTCATTTCTGAGAGGGTTTTAGGGCAAGGAAGTGACCTCCGCGCTGCCCCAATGTGTGTTGGCGAACTTCACATGTCTTCGAAATATTTTTTTTTATTTCTCTGACATGCAGGTTTCCTCACTATGTTTTCCTTCACCGCCGAGCACGTGGTAAATCAGCACTTAAAATTGCAATTAACAATTTCATTGGTGCCGGCGGGGATCGAACCCGGTTTGCTCGCGTACTGTGAAATTTACAGCGAGCGCTAACCATCTGAGCTACCACGGCTCGTACATGAACCACCTAAATTTCTTCAGTTACAATCTTAACGATAAAACCTGTCATAAAACAGTTTCAATGTCCTACAATAGAACGTTCATATCGTGTCGGGAAATTGCTGGTTCCTTTCGTTAATCTTTTTTAATTTAATTAAAGCAAAAAGGATCTATAAAAAAACATTAACTTCGTTTAAACATCCTGTCGGTGATCAGACGGCGTGTGAAACTCCTGATTGCGTAAGATGCCGTTACTCGATCCTACGGCCGGATGAGGTGACGGCCAGCGCTTGCGGTCGAGAACTAGTGACATCTCCACAGCGGTCACCGTACTGGAAACCATATACAACCTTTTTACTTATCTATTACTTCGTTGGAACTTATAATGTTTGATAATACATATATAATATATTTAATTTTTTTTAAATAATCAACAAAATTAGTCATTTATTTGCAGAAATCGATTACAACAATAAAGATGTTAAATAACTTAGCAAAAAAACTGCGTAAAATATGTCTTATACTTACCTAGTTGAAGAACAATTCCCGTCACCACTAATCCCAACACCACTACACTAGAAAAGATACAGCACCGTTAGCAATACGACAAGTGATTAGAAAAAGACTTGGCGATGGATCGCTGACTCGAATTATCGACATTACGACGACAAGGTACATCACCTTTCTTAGTGTAGTCGTGTCGGGCTCGGGATATGTGGTGATGGCGACAGTGGACGCAAGAGAGAGAGAGGAAGACACCATTTTTATTTTTTACGCAGATCTTACCTAATAAATTTAACAGTTTTACTATACAAAATAAATTTGTCCTCACGTAAGTCGCGTCACAGCTCGCTTATAAAATTTCAAAAACGATTTTCCTTCACTTTCTTAATCAATCCTTAAGAGACTTCAAACTTCATTAGCGGCTGAACAAATTCAGATAAAATTGTATCACAGCACAAATATTGACGGTGCCTGTGTGTACTCAACAAATTCTCGAACACCGGCGACACTGCTTGTGCAGTTATATGTACATATAGTTGTGTAGGAATATTAACAATATTGCCTTTGTTACAGGTACGTATGATTGAAGGCGTTTTTAGACATTTTAACAAGTCTTCATATAAAAGGAGGGTTTGTAAACATTTTCGATAATTGTAATTTAAATCTATTTTGTAAATAATATTCTGGCTTTGTAAATAAAGTACGTAATCTTCTGAACAGTAATATATACTTTTAATACTAATCGATATAACCGCTTGATATATATAAGATTAAGATTCCATTATGTACTCCTTTTCTTATCGTGGTTGTCGTAAAGGAAGACTATGGAAATTGTCAGAAAGATTTCATGGTCTTTGATGGATATGAGTATACCTGTCTTATAATCCATTCCATCCGTTATAGGCTATAACAGAACAAAGGCGTCCCTCATAGGCTGCACCATAGAGCCATGCTGCAGTTATATTAGTAGTATACGAGTACATAGAGAATAATAGTCTTTGGTAGTATAGTTGTAGCACGAATGGGTCGGCTCGATAGGGGAAGGACCACGCTCTCACGGAATACCAATGTAAAATATTAGCTTAATGCTGCTGTGTTTCGTATGGTGAGTGTAGAGAACCGGAGACCCTTTTAACTGGAGACGAGGGATTGCATCTTAGTCCTCACGGGTGACAACGCATCTGCATTTTGATTCGTAATCGAGGATAGATGTAGATGTATATGGGCCACAGCAACCACTTACCATCAGGTGGACTGTGTGCTCGTTTGTCACCCTAACCTATTAAAAAAAGTTGCCACGCCTGACAGGTGAATTAATAACCCACCTTACAATGTGAAATGAGTGTTGCATTATTTTGGACAATTATTGACAGGATTTCAAAATGACTAGCTCTATCATCGTAGGCACACACTATTATCTCTATAGTTCTTATAGTAATTTATCATATAAATATTTTTCGCGGATAACAAATGCAAAGGCGTAGTCTATATTGCTGTTTTACCAATGACACTTGTTCTTTTTGCCTGTCAAGTCTATCAATACAAGCGTGTTTCAGACAAGTAATCATTTTAATGCGATGAACATTCTCTTTATATACTTATAACTAAATTCACCTTGTGGTGACAGGGTCAGACAGGTCAATTTCAAAATGTTCGGAGGACATTTTGAAAATGTCCTCTGTCTACTTTTTTACCAGCTATAGTTTCCATGGTATGATGCTCACTACATTTGCATATATTTTTTCCGAACCAGTGGTAAAAGTAAAAAAAGATATTCAATAAAATTCATTTAATAATCGCCATTGAAAATAATATTATATTTTCACCTGGTGGAGCCACGTTGCAGCTATATTGTAGTTGCAGCACTAATCGGTCGGCTCGACCGGTGTAGGACCAGGCTCTCACAGAATACCAGCGTAAAATAGCAGGAGGATTAATGTAGATGTCTATGGGCCACAGTATCCACTTGCTATCAGGTGGACTGTGTGTTCGTTTGTCAGACTCATTGTATAAATAAAATAAAACATTTAGTACTGCTATCTTCAACTCACCTTTATTCACAGCAAGTGATCACTCAAGTATAGTGTAATAATCTTATATATCTTTATATATGTACTATCTTTATATGTATACTAAGTTATTTTGCAGAAACCGGCCAAAATGGCAGAGAAGGTTCAGAATACACAAGACGTCAATTCAGACGTATAAATGTCAACACGAGATGTGTTTTGACGTTACAATCGTTTCCAAATTTCGCACGCAAATTATTTAGAAAACGCCAAATTGCACACTATTTACAAATAAATATGTATTAAAATCCGCCTGTCAACCCAGCGAATCGGGTTTGTAGTAGTGATTAACTGATAATACGACGTAATTGCTTGTATGTGTGCTCCCGACGGCGCCGAACCTCGGTACAAAATAAGGTTGACAGCCATTCTATTGTGTATTATAGTATTCTTTGATTTATATATTTAAACCTAAGTTTAAAATTTGGTTACTCTTTGAAAAATAACCCTGAATATGTAATTCTTCGTCCGTATGTACGTGACTGTTTAGGAAACGGCTGGATGAATGTAATGAAGTTTTGTGTGTGTGATTAAGTTCATTCCAGAATAGTTTAGATTCACAATTAAACCCGGTAGTTGGCGCTGTTGTCGAAATACAGAAATCACCCGTGCGAAGCCGGAGCGAATCACTAGTATCATTATAAAATAAAACTTTGAAATTCTAATTTAGCTACTATACCTACATAGCTTCAATGTTATTGAGTGTAGCAAAAATCAGCCTCAATATTAGGAGTGGCCGTGGCAAATAATGACGCGCGAACGAATGTTGCAAGACAATGGGCAAAATGGAACGCGTCTTGTAATTATTTGTTGTACAGAGCAATGTTCCATATATATGCAAGTAAGTTGTAACAATGTGTGTTTGTACACAAATAATGTATACGTGCAGGTGTATTAAGAGAATGGGAGCATCCACGTAGTTGTAGTAATAGTACCGAAGTATTTGACAGATTCCGTGGAAAGGAAGTTTAATGATTGGGAAAATATAAAGTTTAATGTTTATTTCTGAAATATTAGTTATATTTATTATTGATTAGATTAAAATGGATAAACCAAACTACGGATATACGGATATATCAGGCCGTAGCTGTGTGCTGGCCTTCCCAATAGGTGCGCCCATGCGCCCGATAAACCGACAAACGCGTGGTAAAACTTATTTTATCATTTTATGTTTGGCTTTAACTGAAATGAATAACAAGGTGAGAAATTGTGTGATAAGAGAAAATTGAGGTATGCAAGATAATGTTCTGAGCAGGATTAAGAAAGGAATACTTCGATGGTTTGGTCATGTAGGAAGAATAAACGAGGAAAGAGTGACAAAGCAAATTCATATTGCAGATGTGAACGGTAGTCAGGAAGGGCCTTGCCCTGGAACAAGGTTTATCGACCAAATTGGCGATGGCGAAAATGTGCCAGACCATTAACCGACAAGCGTGTATGTGTAAATATATGGATGTAAAGAGGGCGAGAGAAATGTGTCAGGATCGTGCACAAAGGAAGTCCGTAGTCTCTGCCTACACTTCGGGGTGATAGGCGTGATTGTTTATGGATATGGATGTTTGACTTAAAATTAATTGCAATTGTTAAAACGCCACCTATTCGTCAAGCAACAAGTTGACGCGTCATTTGTTATAAATGAATAAATAAGATAGCTATAAAACGAGATGGTACAATATAATATATTCTTGTGCACATTTTAGTATGAGGATTAAATCTATTTTTACTTTAAGAAGATTGTTGCAATAATTAACTACCGGTAATTTTTTACCAGCGCGTAAAAAAGCTCTGAGATGCCAGTGACACGAGCAAATACTGTGTTGACGGAGACAAATGGCTCGCATAAACGACGTATCACCCGTTGCACTGACATAAGTACAGTATTAGTGAAGGAGTGGATAAATTTGCAGTATCTCTTTTCATCCGATTATAATGTAGATGTTTTCGAGACATGAGTAAATAGGCTTTTGTTAAGCTAAATCCAGTCCTCATTACCGTCTTCGGTTGAATCAGTTCTGATGCATGTCCTGTCTGATTTCATTTTTAAGCTTGGCCAATGAGTTGAGATATGAAAGAATGGCTGAGAGCCGGTTCGAATCCCGCACGTACCAAGTATTTGTATGGCCTACGAGTAATTGTTCCGAGTCTGGATGTATGTCCTTGTGAAATTATTGTATGTATACTGTCTCCACGATACAGGAGAAAAAAATTGACAAACCTAAATCGTGATATTGATGACACTTCTGTTTTCTTATTTTATAAAAACCTTTAGTTAATACCCCTGATCTGCATATAAAGAACTTTATTATCTCAATAAGACAGATGCCTTTTATGTATATACATGAGAGCAAATGTGCAAAGTAAAGATGATTAAAAATAAACCCGGAGCAATTAGTATAATTTTGTTTATTGCGAGTACAACTAATTCATTGACTACTCATTTTATACGTGAAAGAGCCATACTGCCGCTACATTAGTAGTACAGTTGTAGCACGAATGGGTCGGCTCGACCGGGGAAGAACCACTCTCGCAGAATACCAGCGTAAAATAGCAGCTTAACGCTGCTGTGTTTTGTAAGGCGAGTGTAAAGTGTGACAATGCATTTGTATTTTGATTCGTAATCGAGGATAGATGTAGATATCTATGTGTCACAACAACCACTTACCATCAGGTGGACTGTGTGATCGTTTGTTGTCACCATTCTCCTATAAAAAAAAATCGACGGGGAAGGTTTTCGAGTGGCGGCTCCCAACGTGACGATTTGGTAACAGATGTTAGAAAATGTAGGAAGTCCAGGTTCATGAGTGCAGGTAGCTCAGGACCGCGCTTTGTTGCTTTTTTGGGGAACCCTTTGTTATGTACTTGTGAAAGGCTGATTTCATGAATGACCAATATGTCCGAGTTCATTGCGTGGTAAGTATCGTTTTTACAATTCAATTTGCCAATTTTGGAAAAGAATGGTACCTTCATTCATTAAAAATATATTTTTAAATATTTTTATCTTAAAACATTTAGTAAAAGCGCATCTTTTTAACCGTGTTCAAAAACGCAGAAGTTCTATATTCGACAAGTTACCTTGAACTTGTGGTATGCATTAGACTACTCAAAAGGGTAAGATATTATTTAAAGCCGGCTGAGTTATTATTTCGTCTAAGAGCCGGCTATACATGTCGGCCGAGCGAAGGCGAGTACCAACGTAGTATTGCCCATTTGTCTAGCCTCGCCATTGCTTGGGTGAGCGCCAACGTGTGTACGCTTCGTTTGGCGTGCCTTGCCACCACTCGGGTTTGTTCGCCACGACTCGTCTCACTTCGAAACAGTATCAGTTTTTCAGCGCAAATCAAAGGCGCTCGCCGGCACTCGCATTCATGTCCACATGTTAGTTGGCAATGTCAGTATGATTACTCGTTCAAACTTGGCCAACATGTAGTATGTAGCACTCGTCTTGTAACAATTTACCTAAGCTCTCGTTGGCTGAGGCTTGACCAACATGTGTTACTGGCTTAAAAACTTAAAATCATTCGCAATTTATATTTATATGTTTTTTCCCATTTTATCTTTATATTCTTTTAATCAATTTTGTGTTTGATTTATGAAATTTTCCTACGCTCTTAGAGAGAATCTTCTTTCTACCAATATTACATTGACACAAACATAAAATGGAAAATCGACCAAGTTTTGAGATACTACACTTGGTAGCAAATTTAAATAATATGACGTTTTTTAGAAGCGACAGTAGCCTAATGGTAGGGCGTGGACAGCGATCTCAAAAAGGTCGTAGGTTCGAATTAGCCATTCGACTACTGGCGTGAACCAATCGTAACACAAGCAATTTAAGCTAACCACGAGTGGTTATATTCTTATAAAAAGAATAATAATATGACATACATTTTTATCACTGTAATTTAAAAATAGAGTCTACTACTGATTTATGTTAATCTGTTTAATTTCTGCATTCCATCCTCACACAATTTTTTTTGTAGAATAAGGGTGACCAACGAGCACACCGTCCAATTGATGGTAAGTGGATGCTGTGACCCATAGACATCTACATTTAACCTCGATTAAGAATCAAAATGCAGGTGCGTTGTCACCCCTGGGGACTAAGATGGAATGCCTCGATTCCAGTAAAATGGGTCTCCGGTTCTCTATACTCATCACACGAAACACTGCCAGCTTAACGCTGCAAACAGTAAGTCTATTGATTATTCATCAGAACTATAGCAATCTGTAGCGGGAATAGAAAGAGCCTTCAGTCGTGGCAAAGTAAAATGAAATAACTGTATATATTTTACTTCGCTAAAATAAAGTAACATCACTTCTTAGCACAAACCTCTTTTCATTCCTCAGTTTTGAGCAAATATGAATCCGCTGTCTCATTGCGTGTTGACGGACTGTGTGTTCTCGAAAACGTTTTTTTTTATTTCTCAAACTTGTCTGTGTTGTCACCTGAAGGTAAATCATACACTTAAAATTGCAATCAACAATTTCACTGGTGCCAGCTGAGAGATAAAAATCAAATAAAATTATACCATTTATTATTTACATCTTTTGTATTTCTAACTGATAAGGAATGTCATTGACGTCATTCAGGGCTATTAGAACATAATATCAATGATCTAGAACTGGGTGACAAACAAGCACATGGTCCACCCGATGGTAAGTGGTTGCTGTGGCCCACAGACATCCACATCCATCCTTGATCACGAATCAAAATACAGATGCGTTGTCACCTGTGAGGACTAACAGTACGTTTGCACTGAGAAACATCCAACACGTAATGTTTTGAAACAAACATAAAATAAATCACATTACATGTTTTGTTGATGGTGGCGTTCGCACTCATTCTACAAATTTCAAACACTTTGTTGCTGTAGTTATAAAGATATAATATAGTTAAAATATGTAATGTACATAAACTGTCAAACATATTTCACTACAACATGTTCTTTGACTATGCAAACGCTTTTTAATACATTAAGAGAAAACAGTGTTTAAAACATGTATTTTTTTGTGAAAATCGCGTCAGTGCAAACTCACGGTAAGATGGAATGCCTCGTTTGCAGTAAAAAGGGTCTCCGGATCTCTACACTCAGCATACGAAACACAGCAGCATTAAGCTGCTATTTCACGCTGGTATTCTGTGAGAGTGCTACAACTATACTACAAATATATAACTGCAGCATGGCTCTACCACGTATAAAAAAGTAGGTGCGAAACACCGATTTTTATGCGTAGGCATTATGCGCGGGTTATTTTATTTAAATATTATGAAGAAATAGCGATTAATGAAAGTATTTTACGAGGTCTCTACTAATTGTTTCCCTTGTCTAAAAAGGGAAAGGAAAGCTTTAAGGTTATTTTTAAATTAGGAACCAACCATTCACCCACATTCTTCAGCCGCCATCTTGTTTAGGCGGAATGCAAGACCTCTCACACTGTTTACGTTGAAGACAATGAACCCGCAGTCAATACTCAATACTCAATAGACAACAGTGTTTACGCACGAATACTCGCGTTCAGTTTGTCTGAGAAATGGTTTGACGTAACAGCTATACGCGGGTAAACGCTGTAAACGTCGTAATTATAAATAACATCACTTTGAGCCGAAATATTGCGTATTATATATAAATAATCGAACGACCATCCAATGCTTAATATTTTTATACATTTTAATATTCTACTATAACTTTCAGCTAGGTCTATAGCTAGACGTAGCTCCATTTTAATAATTTATTTATTTATTGAGTCAATATACGTTTCATATACGTTGGGTGAGGCCTATGTTCATAGACTTGTAAAGCCCTGTAATTATTTCTGAGTATAATTAAAATATAGCTTGCGTATCAAACTCAAAGTTCAATCTTAATATATACATTTAAATTTCGTGTCACGTTGTCCGCGATGGACTCCTAAATTACTTGACCGACTTTAATCAAATTTGCACACCGTGTGCAGTTGGGCCCAACTTGAAAGATAGGCTAGTTTTTTGCTCATGAGTGACCCACAATTTCTCAAATTCGCAAAAATTTTTTTGCGAATTTGAGAATTTTTAATAGGTCCTGACAAAGGGTCGTCGAAAAGGGCAGAACAACGTCTGCCTGGCAAGCTAGTAATATATATATCTAAAGTAAATTATTAATTAAAGTGGACTGCGTCTTGTCGTGGGTATAAAGTTTGTAGAAAATTTTGTATTTTTTCTACAAAACATGTTTCAAGCTATATAATAATAAATAAATAATATATATATATATATATATATAAGCTATATTATAAAGAATATTAAAATTAAATAAGTAAATATTATCGTCAAATTTATTGACTTATTACTTGATAACACGAATAACACTCAAATATCGTGTGTACTAAATCTCTGTACACTGTATAGTGAGATATAGTCTGTCGTAAAAAAAATACCACATCAAAAATTCGCATTGGTTGGAAATAGAAGATAATGGCAGTCGTTCTCAAAAGAAGCTAAAGAAAAGCATGATTCCAGCGATAGATCTTTATATTACATTACAAAGTAAGTGGAACTATACTTCCATGCTGTGTAAAATGGAAACTAATGTGGCCGTGGTAGGAGAAGGGGAGATCTCCCGCCGAGCAAGGTGTTGTGCCCGGGGAGCGGCCGACACTCCATGTGATAGTTCGAAGAAGTTCTATAAATACTGTTTATGATTCGGAATGTTGATAGCGCGATTTAGGCCTCGGTGTGTTTTCGCTTGTGGCGCGACGACAGCGCCGCTACACTAAAAAATTCTAAAATCTAAGGGAAACAGTAATATGATCATTTTTTTTGAGAGTACATATAAATACAGTATTTAAATACTTAATAAAAGCCTTAAAGGGATGTAACAACAGATAATATCATAGTGACTGAGTTAGTGCTAAATGTGATGAACTTCCTCAATCTTTCCTTCCTTTGTTTAATGGAGTCGACAGCCGCTTTGAATCTTTAAGAGCCTGCTTATAGATTTAACGCGCAAATCGCGTACGCTGGGCACAAGTTATTATTATCTATTCTATACATATATAAAGTAACAGCCTATTATCCTTCCATTGCTAGATATATACATTAAAGATGGACCGAATATGGATTTCACCGAATACGAATATTCGGCCGAACGTTCGGTAAAATTTTTACCGAACCGAATATTCGAACATTATTCGGCAGGATCGCCTCGGTACGTAACCAATTTATGTTGAAACTTGTTAGGTACTTACCGTAAAGTGTGCGGGATTAGCGGATCTAGTGGACACTTTAAGTACCACTTTAACGAATGTTCGGTGATTTAGCTGAATATTCGGCTGAACACGAATATTCAGTAAAGCTGCCGAATATGCCGAATACCGAATATGAAACGAATATTCGGCCCATCTAATATACATAATTTACATTTTTTCATCATTGTGATGTGATGAATGATATTTCGCCTGTGCCGATTAAGTGCGTTCAGGCTTTTAAAGTTTTCAAAATGTCTTTGTACACATTTTATTTAAATTAAGTACCATTTTATCTGTTATCTAAATGTCGACAGTTTTTGAAAACCCCAAGACTACTGATAAAAACTATTTTTATGCGATCTCACGTTTAATACTGTGCTTACCTCTTAAATAATGACAAGCGATAAGATATACCTGTATTAGTATGTTAATGAAGTCGACATCTAATGACATAATCAGTAACGGCCATGTCCGGTGAATTTATTACCTGTACACATCTGGCCCGCATACAAGCGAACGCACTTGGTTTTTTTTTTTACTTCCCTGCCCGCCATTGTCGAAAGCACTTGCGAGCAATAAATTTGTCCGTCCGGATCCGGATATTATTTAACGTGCGGCTAATGTGGGGGTCATTTACACCGGGAGCGGTTGCAGTGGGTGTAGCGTCGCCATTTTAATGCGTACCTGCAATGTGGTGACAAAAAAGCGGTCAAGAGCGAGACCCGGCTACCGAAACGAGTGTTCCGTTTTCAAACGTTTCCACTTTTATTCAAGGGTGCTCAGTGTTTTATTCATTTTAAAACTATAAATTTGTAATAATGATTATCGTAATAATGAAGTAAAATATTAGTAAAAGTACTTGCAAATGATGCAAATGATGGTTACATTAATGAACAGGTCATTAAAAGAAAGGGGAATGAAAGTGAACGCAAGTAAGACGAAAGTGATGGTTTTTGAAAGAGATGAAAGCAAAACGGTATGTGAAATAAGAATAGAAGGAGAGTTAATTGAGCAAGTGGATGAGTTCGTATATTTGGGATGTGTATTCAGCAGGGATGGGAGATATGATAAGGACATTGAACGACGAGTGAATGCAGGAAATAAAGTAAATGGGGCTCTACACTCTATTGTGAAAAGTCAGAATGTGTCAAAAAAGGCACGTATGGCAATTCACAGTGCTGTATTAGTCCCTACTTTAACGTATGGTAGTGAAAGTTGGGTGTGGCAGAAGAAGCACGAGAGTAGAATAAATGCGGTAGAAATGCGGTCGCTAAGGAGTATGTTAGGGCTGAATCTGAGTGACAGGGTGAGAAACTGTGTGATAAAAGAAGAGTGTGGTTTGCAAGATGATGCGGTGACCAGGATTAAGAAAGGAATGCTTCGGTGGTTTGGTCATGTAGAAAGAATGAATGCGGAAAGACTGACAAAGCAAATATATGTTGCAGAATTGAATGGAAGAGTCGGAAAGGGACGTCCTAGGCGGAAGTTTGTCGACCAAATTGGCGATATACTAAAAATGGGCCAAATTAAGAGTACCCTTAACCGACGAGCATGTATGCGTAGGTATATGAATGTGGAAGAGGCGAGAAAGGTATGTCAGGATCGTGCTAAATGGAAGTCTGTAGTCTCTGCCTACCCCTCTGGGTGACAGGCGTGAGTGTTTATGTTTATGTATGTTTAAAAGTACTTAACCACCATTTTGTGAAATCAGTATAAAACGGCACACACTCTTCCGAAACAAAACATCTATAGGTACAAATAAATAAAATTGAAGTCTGTTTGCAATGTTAAAATTACAGCTTTATACTAAATGCATATGAAAGTATTTACATTTATAAACAAAAAAATAAATTTTTTTAAATTATGTCTGTTTGTTCTGGCTAATCTCCAAAATAGCTGGGCCGATTTTGACGGGACTTTCTTTGGCAGATAGCTGTTGTTGTAAAGAGTAACATAGGCTACTTTTAAGGGTTCCGCGCGAAAAAATTAAAACTCATGCAATCAAATCGTAATAAATTCGCGGACGAAGTCGCGGGGAACAGCTAGTTAATATTAAAAATATAATCAACAGTTAATAAAAGTATCGCGTGGTGCCGTGAGGGACGGCAGTGGGAAATAAATCAGGACACGGTCAGTAGCGTCTCCCTAATAATCATTAAACTAAAAAAAAGTACGATACCTAACCCGCTTGCTAAGCGTGGCCACTATGGAAAATATCCCCCCTATGAAGCAGTCTGTGGGAGGCCTATGTTTACCAGTAGACTTTAATAAACTGACGGTTACACTTATTTACCCTAAGCTCGCTTAACTCACGATGACAGCAGCAGGTACTAACGAATTAATTAAACATAGGAATACCATAAGGAGGGTTTTCACGTCAGCGACAAGCAACGCTAAATGATGCCAGCTGCCAAGCGGGTAGAAAACTGAACTTCGTTCGCGACGTTGTTGATGTACTTAGTCAACGACGATCCTGTTTATAATATCCGCCTTATATGTAAATACTTTTTGTAAAGCAATGACATTCTTTATTAGTTGTATCGCCATCTTACATTGAAACGGTTCGATTTTCCGCTTTCGTTTACGACATCGCCACCACACTACTATTATGCGTGGTAGAGCCACGCTGCAGTTATATTATGGTTGTAGCACGAATGGGTCGGCCCGACCGGGGAAGGACCACGCTCTCACAGAATACGAGCTTAAAACAGCAGGTTAATCCTGCTGTATTTCGTATGGTGAGTGTAGAGAACCGGAGACCATTTTTACTGGAAAAGAGGCATTCCATCTTAGTCCTCACGGGTGACAACGCATCTGCATTTTTTAGTGTGCTCGTTTGTCACCCTATCCTATAAAAAAAAATAGTATTAAAAATGCGTGTAACATAATTGGTACCGAACTCGTATTGCTAGCCTAATATCTTTATATGCCGTCACAGCCAGCACACACAGCAGTGTTAAAGTCCACTGCTGAACATAGCCCCCCCCCCCATACATTGCGTCAAAGGCAAAGATTTAAATAGTTAGATGCGCCCTTACCATAGTATGACCACTCCAAAATGTGTCCATTCTCAAATGAGTGAGCTCACTCATTCGCAATCAGTGCTCATTTGTGCGACAGAGAAAGTAGTATACACAATTTCTGTAAGATGATAAGAGATGACACTATTGCATTAGTTTGCGCGCGTCAGCGTCTGGCAAACGAACACATCCAAAAATAATGCCACAGTTTTCAAAATGAAGGCGCATCTATTTAAATCTTTGATCAAAGGGGGATATTTGCCTTAGTTAGGTACCATGCTAGGCAAGCGGATTTGCAACCGCAGTTTTTTTATCAGGAAGATGCTGCTGCCCATCTCCTGCCTTCTCCCTCTGTCGTCTCTAACGACACCCACGGGAAGATATGGGGTAGCGGATATTCTTAACCGCCACTACACGGTTATCTTTATATACGAGTTTTTTTTAAGACTCTGCCCCCACACTTGGTTTTTTACTGTATCGTGGGAGCAGTTCACAAACGTAAATTGCACAAAGACAAACATCCAGACCCGGAACAATTATTTGTAGGCCATACAAATTCTTGTACCGTGCGGGATTCGAACCCGTGGCCCCCAGCGCAGCCACTCATTGCTAAGCCACTGCGCCACGAAGCCTTTTTTTTGCGTCCGAAGCAAATATGGGCAACCCTACGGAAAGCGGGGGAGGGAGGTTGGGAATGCTCATAGCATACCACGCAGTCGGCTGCGTGATTATGTGGTGACTTTTACCCACTAAACCCAACCTTTTAGGAACTGGCTTAACGATCTGACTAGAGATCTCTAAGCCCTCCTTGGCAGAAAGGAGGGCGCAGCCACGAAGCCGTAAACGTTATCCTTATATACGAGTAAAAGTTTTCGGTGTACGTGTGATCGTAATTATTTTCCTTATAAACGGCTTGACAGTTTTTGATGAAATTTCCTTGGGTAGTTATGGAGTGCTGGATGGTTCTTAGCTATAGTTGGACATGGTGGCGTTGTTGTCGATATCCAGAAATTAGCCGTGTGACGCCAGGGCGAATCGCTAGTTATCAATTAATTATAAAGTGGTACTCGTTAATTAATTTAGTGGTCTTTTTTTTCGTCGCGCCCGGAGCAAATAAGATCAACCCTCCGGTAACGGGAGAGGGATGGTGAATGCTCATAGCATACCACGCAGCCGGCTGCATGGTTATGTGGAGACTTTTATCCACTCAACACCACCTTTTGAGATTGGCTTAACGACCTGACGAGAGATCTTTAAGCCGCAAACGGACACGAAAAGAGGAAGACGGGCGGATGGACCCATGTGTGAGCGAGGTTAATGCTTATTTCCAATATTTTTTGTTAAATTTTCACAAATATGCTTATTTAGTCTTTGAGCCAATTTATCAATCTGATAAGTTATCCAAAGAATAAAATACATCATAAACAAATTAAATATTACAGTTATATGAACAAAAAAAAAAAAGATAAATTGATTCACTTTTATATTCAGCCAGGTTATAATTTATTTTTTGATTGAAAAAGCAGTTATTAATAATGTTAAACTGAAATTTAGCATAAGATCATGTTTTATGCATTAAAACACTCGAAAGTTTTATCGTACACGGTTTTTTTTCTGGCACTTCGGACGTGTTTGAAAGTCGAAAGTCAATTTCCCGTATAGGAAAAAGATGGCGCCTCGCCCATTTTTTTCTTATTTTAGAACAAAGGGTGTTCACCCTCCGTGTTAAGTGCTAATAGATTTCCGTCACCTGTGTACGGCAGGTGCGTTTGATCGCGATTTCGATTCCAATTGCAATAGCCACGCCCTTATGGGATATAGGATTTACGGCTTAAAACATTACCATTGTAATCCTTGTGGGGCAAGCAGAGTTATATGAGAGAACATGTTGTAGTTAAAAACATCCATTATTAGTAAATCTCCCACCAAAACAACAGCATTAAGCTGGTACGTTACGCCGGTATTCTATGAGAGCGTGGTCTTTCCCGGGTTAAGCCTATTAGCCTACCCATTCGAGCTGCATCTGAACATAGCTGAGGCGTGACCACGTTATGCTACTAAAGCACTTCTCCTTTTCCGTTTATTTTCGCCTTAAAATTTAAAGAAGATTTTAACACATTTTATCCACACTTCGTTTTGTTTGTGATGTGTCCCCCAGGAGAGATTTGCAACAGTCGCAGATGTTCCCACACGCTCCAACACTTATGCGCAAACAACTGGCTCCCCCTTTCACTGTATCCAAAAATAATTGCGCGCCATTCGTTCATAATACCGACACCTACATATTTTTAAATATCTTGCCCAATCAAAAACTTTACAAAATCTACATACAATTTAAATTTTAAATATAATGCGACAAGAATTTATTAATGCTACCTTTTTAACCTTTACCCGAATCGCGTAATGTGAATTCTTTGCTTAGAAAAATGAGAGGTTGTCGTGTTTCGATATTTTCTATACAGAAAAAAATTAAACTCTTTATTTACGTATTTTAGGTATATTACCGACTACTACAATTTGAAAAATACAACTAAATAATCAATATTTCTTAGGAGACTATAGCTTCTACTTAATTATTCTAAATATCTACTTAAAAATTAGCTAAAAATCTAACTCTAAATATTCATATAATACCTTAGTACCACTTTATACCATTAGTACCTTTACTACGTACGCACATTAGATTGAAATCCTTTTTTATTATTAATTTTTACAATAAATTATATAATTTCTATTCGAGTTTACTTGTACATGGAAAATTAATTAATTAATAAATTTACAAAGAAAATATTCTTTTTTGACGCTATTTGTGAAAGGCACGGCTCTGTAGGCCAAACAAAATGTCCGCCTCTGCAACATGGCTCTTGTTTCGTTCGGGAATCGAGCCAAATAATACTCGGCCAAAAAATTCTTGCAATATTTTATTTCTGTTATTTATCTTGCAATTACAATAAATGTGTGATCACTGATCAACATTTCAATGGATTAACAGAAATTAAATTTGTCATGTTAATAATAGGTTGCTAACACATTTTCTAGAAAATTAAATTGTATTGAAGTTTCCTATTTCTGTATATAAGTATAAAGCAAGCGGTATAATTACGTAAACTACAACTCTTGCAAAATGCCTGACGGTTAAGGTCACAAAAATGTAACATTGAGTTGACGGGTCTGCGATACGCACACTACTTTATTCGATACGTCGCAGAACGCACACCAGCGTGTCGTGTGACGAAACGACATGACGTCACGTCGGCACGCGAACACACCCACACGCGCACGTGCCTTTCTTACCCACGTGACGTATTGCGCTAAGGTAACCATACAATTAAATGTTTATTCTGGGACGAATTCTATTTTTTTTATTATGTGTTTGTGGTGATTGCATATTATTGGTTAGCTTGTTAGTAGAATTCTTAGGCATACGATTTTGGCTGGTCTTTATACTAATGACTATTGTATATATAGTGGTTTTCGAGGCCCTTTCCTTTTTACACTAAAAGTAATTCACCGTCTGTACCATTCTGAACTGTATTGGATCCCACGATTAATTATTTATTTTGGTATTCTGTATTTAAGTCTATATTTTTTCTATATAACGTTAATTTATATTATAAATAAACAATTTTAATGGATGGACGGTCAAATTTCTTGAGCCCAAATATAAAACGGATATACACTGATTTTGCAAGCGCTCAAGTTTATTAAGGAGCTCCTCTGTAGCATCAAAATAACATAATTACTTGTACTATTCTGAATTAGAGATTTTTTTATAGAATAAGGGTAAACGACACAGTCCACCTAATGATCAGTGGATCCTATGGCCCACAGACATCTCAAACAATTTTAATGGATTTTCCGTAATAGTTAGTAATGCTTGGTTGACTGACTGTACAATCGACTTAAGTTCGATAATACCGGACGCACACCAAGACGGATGTAAACAAAGTGACGTAAATACATAACTCACACAATGAAACGTTACGTAGACGCACACATTCAGCAGCGCGCTGTGATTAATGTAAACAAACCGGTTAAGTCGCTTCACACAAGCGCCTTGTGCGCTTTAAAAGTGGGCCATCTGATTTGAACTCTGTAGAAATTCAAGTGAATAATAATATTGTGCTGTATGAGATAATTTAAGTGCCCTCATTTCTACTGTTACTTTGTCAAAGATAAATAGAACGACAAGTGATTATAATTTTCGGTCTTTCTTGTCAAATAGGTCGATGCTATTAAAACCAGGAATTGAAAACCGGTTTCAAATTCAAACAAGTTGCACTTTTCGGTACGGTTTCTGTTCTGGTTAAGGTATTGGTTTTAAGATACCGGTTTCAAAATGGCGGAGCATTCGTGGCGTTGCAGCTTAGCTTATTTTTGTATTACTTCGATTGAAACTTAATACTGCATGTTGGTTTTTAATCTAAAATATAATTTTATGACTGTCACTCAATGAAATAAACTAAGTTAGTAACTTTTCATTATATCAAGTATATAATCAAAGGTTAGTACTTGTTGCGTTCGTTTACTGGTAAAATTAAGGTGCCTAGCTATCAGAATCACTCAATACCGATTCCTTACCTAACTTACTTTATCAAATAAGTGCAGACTAGTGATTGTCTTGAAATTAGCCTTAATTATGACCTCATACAAGTAGTTATAATTCTAATTTTTACCAGTAACGATGGAAATTATTATATTATACTTTCATTTAGGCAATATGTCGATCGGTCACAAACATGTACACATACAGCTTTGTATTTCTGAAAAAAATAAATTAAAATTCAAACAAATAACAATAAAATACTGGCATTGCCGCAGATAGCACAAAAATACAGTAAAAACGCACACAAAAATTATTATAAGCGACTGAACGCGAACAAGTACAGTCGTTAATAAAAACGAATAGCCAGCCCACGCTACGTTCGTTTTACCAAAAATGTCCACTATGCCCATTTAATAATTTCATGGTGCACCAACAATATTTTAAAATAGAACGAAGTTTATGCATTTTGTAAAGCTTTCTTTGTTTTTGGAAACTTTTTTGATTCTGTTCTATACCACAGAATAAATTATAGTCGTATTGTATTATACTGTGTTCACTTCATATATTTTTATTGGTTATTGAAAAAAATGAAATTTTTTACTTTTTTTTTAATTTTATTTATTTATGTACACACATCAAGATACGGAAGCAGCCTTATAGTAAGTTCGTACAAAGGTTCTACTTATTCCATAATTTGCTGAAATATCTTCCAGTAGACCCATAAAAGAAATTATATTGAAATGGCAAACTTAGTACATACATTACTACTGCTAATAAATAAATAATATACAAAATGTTATGTAAATTATATAAAATAAAACAATAAATTAAAATAAAATAAATCAGTAGATAAAAATAATAAATACGATACTTACATATAATATATTATATAAACTAGTACTAATATAATAGAATAATATATATTAATTAACAGGATGCAAAGAAGTTATCTCTAAGACGTCTCTTAACCCTAGAACCCTACCCAGGGTGCTGTGTCACCCTGTGGTAACTTTGATAGATAATATTTTTTAACAAATGGCAACACGGCTTCGGTATTTTTTCTAATCCCCTGGCAAATCATGTTTACCATTTTATACAAGTTGAAAATTGACTGTCGTACCGGTAAGTATTGTAAATAATTAATGCAGGGTGTTGTAGCACCCATGGGTAGTAAAATACGCAAATATTTCAAATAAATTAGTCTCTTATTTTAGCTATAAATATTGTAATATCTATGTTCTTGTGTTTAGAAGTGCATTTCTTTTATAGGTTGTAAGTATTGTGAGATAATATGGCGGGTTCTAGAAAAGAGAAGTATATTTAGGAAAAGAAAGTACTCCAAGGACACAACCTGTCGCAAATTACTATCTCCAATCTTTGATATCTACTATACACGGCACCAATAGAAAGCTGACTTGTGACAATTGGTTTACTTCGATTCCATCAGCTACTGCATTACTTGAAAATAATATAACATTAGTTGGAACTCTAAGACAAAATAAAAAAGAGATACCTGCAGAAATGAAACACCAGCATTCTTTTGCGAAAACTTCCCCCAAGTTTGCTTACAGTGGACCTCTTACATTACTAGCTTACTGTCCACCTAAAGGTAGCCAGAAGAAGGTTGTAAATTTACTGTCATCAATGCACATTCTTCCCGATAAAGGCTGTTTCTTTGCCCGAAATGATCGATTTTTATAACAAAACAAAAGGAGGAGACATTTGACCAACTGTGCCATTTCTATTCAGTGTCACATAAGACTCGTCGCTGGCCTTTATGCATGTTTTACGGGTTATTGAATACAGTCGGTATCAACTCGTAGCCAGAAGAAGGTTGTAAATTTACTGTCATCAATGCACATTCTTCCCGATAAAGGCTGTTTCTTTGCCCGAAATGATCGATTTTTATAACAAAACAAAAGGAGGAGACATTTGACCAACTGTGCCATTTCTATTCAGTGTCACATAAGACTCGTCGCTGGCCTTTATGCATGTTTTACAGGTTATTGAATACAGTCGGTATCAACTCTATGGTATTGATGAAGTTTAGTTCCTCAATAAATAAGGAAAATATACCCAATAGACGGGACATATCTGAAAATTTTATCCTTATAGCTTATAACACCTTATTTCAAAGAAAGAATAAATTGGCCTACTTTGAGCCATAATATCCGCCAAATGATAAACGGCATACTCAAAACGCCAAACGAGCCTGATAGACCAGCTCCTAGTGTCGTTAAACAAAGACGTTGTAGATTCTGCCCCTATTCAAAAGACAGAAAAAGTAAGACCTTTCGAAATAAGTGTAAAACGCCTATCTGTGGAGTGCATCAGATAAAAGTTTGTTTTAAATGTGATTAAACCGTTTACTTTCACTATATGCTTTTTAAGTTGATTTCTAAAAGAACTAATAAATAAGTTTATATACAAAAAAACTGCATTTTTAGTATATCTCTTTAAAAAATGTCTCATTACATAACAGGGTGCTCGGTCACCCTGGGTAGGAAAAGTCGCTGTAAAATATGGGTAGGGTTCTAGGGTTAAATACCTATAAAGTTTCGGAATTTCTTATATTAGACGGTAGTGAGTTTCATAACCTTACCGCGTGAACTAAAAAGGATTGGGAGTAAAAACCGGAATTATAGACGGGAAAGTCAAGAAGAGTTTTAACAAGGGATCTGCATGGTTTATCCGGAGGATGGGTCAAGGAAAATCGGCTTCTGAGGTATGTGGGAGAGGAAGAGTTGTGCAAGATGTTATAGAGGAGACATAACAATCGAGTGTTCCTTCGAAGTCGAATTGGGAGCCACTTGAGTTGCTTGCGAAACTGAGATGTACGGTCAAATTTCTTGAGCCCAAATATAAAACGGATACACTGATTTTGCAAGCGCTCAAGTTTATTAAGGAGCTCCTTTGTAGCATCAAAATAACATAATTACTTGTACTAGGTATTCTGAATTAGAGATTTTTTTATAGAATAAGGGTAAACGACACAGTTCACCTAATGATCAGTGGATCCTATGGCCCACAGACATCTACATTTATCCTCGATTAAGAATCAAAACGCAGATGCATTGTCACCTCTGAGGACTAAGATGGAAATATCTCGCTTCCAGTAAAAAAGGGTTGCGGATCTCTACACTCACCATACGAAATACAGCGCTATTAAGGCGCTACCCTGACCAAAACCTGGCAAAAGTGCGTTTTTCAGAGACTATTATCGCATTAGTTATGAGAAATAAGCTACATCTAAAAGCACATTATTAATGTTTGATATCCTATAGTCACATTCCACGTTCTAATTTGTTTTTATGTGTTATGAATACATTTAAAATCTACTTTTAAAAAATGACTGAAATTATTGATTACATGCATCTTTTGCTAAAGGAAATGCTCTAATCATTTGAGAATTACACTAATGGATAGATAATTTAAAAATCTATATTCTACACGTTTTATTTAATTTCTTAAGTTCGCTTATCTCTTTTAATTGAAATAATTCCAAATATTCGGGCGTATTTTTCCACGATATATTGTAGCGAGAGCGCGTGGATTGTATGGAACCGAACGCTCAAGGTCTCTCGCTAGGGGAACCGTCTTAAGCTGCTATTTTACGCTGGCATTCTGTGAGAGCTTGGTTCTTCCCATTCATGCTACAACCATATTACAGCTGCACCGTGACTCTACCACGTATAAATAATTAAGATGAAATATAATTTAAAAAAAATGTAATTTTTTCGAAACTAAGTTTATTACGTATATTATTAGTATTAGCCCATAATATTGTGTTGTGAAGATCTATGCATTATGTTTATCTTATACTCGTAACTACTTATTGATATTTTCATTTTAATGTCACTTAAACCTAGTCGTAAAACGTGAAATATGTTTCACCGGTATTCTAATAACTGAGTGAAAGTGGTTCTCGTTTAAATTTGTTATTTGAATCGCAGCGTTAACAACTTTCTAAAGATTTAACTTACCCTGCCGGATCCAAAATCACCTACTCCTTCACCTACTCATTCACCTGCATCCTTTAAAAATATTGATAAATATGTAACTACGCGCCGTGTACCGACCGTGTAGTGGAAGGCGTCAATTTACACAATCTTGAAAATTTCGATATACACTAAGCCTTGTCACCCACGCAAGTCTTGAACGAAAGTTGAATGATACATACGCGAACACAAATCCACGAATGATGTACAGGACTACAATGAGACCTTGTAACTTAAATTATCAGTTTTCTAACTTAAGATATTGTAGGCGACGCAGCAATATGTTAATTTGTTTGTAATTTTAAATGTTTTAATAAAATTGTAATAATATTTTGTTTTGTTTCTTAACGAGAATTTGTACGCCTCGAACGCCTCGGCTCTCCCTGGATAGGATCTATTAATGTGGCGTTATTTGGATTTAAGATAATAATTATTTTATCCTCTTTTCCTTATTAAAAAAAAAAATTTCAAAACTAATAAAAATATAGTCTAGATCTCTCCTGGCATTGCTTTCTATCTGTTCGTATAGTTTCATCACAATCGAAGATTAATCTGGATATACAGACAAACCGACAGACTAATTTTTTAAGTGGTTATTTATGTCCCACACACACAGCCCACCTGATCGTAAGTGGATGCTGTGGCCCATATACATCTACATTTATCCTTGATTAAAAATCAAAATGCAGATGCGTTGCCACCCCTGAGGACTAAGATGGAATCCCTCGTTTCCAGTAAAAAAGTGTCTCCGGATCTCTACACTCACCATAGCAACACAGCACTATTAAGCTGCTATTTTACGCTGGTATTCTGTGAGAGCTTAGTCCGGTCGAGCTGACCCACTTGTGCTACAACCATAATATAGCTGCAGTGTAGCTCTACCACGTATAGACAGACATAGACATTCTAGAGTCAGTCAGTCAGTCAGTTAAATATTTTTTGCAAAAGTTTTTCGTCTTTCCTCTATTGTCTTATATTTATATAAACTTTTGTATAAATTAACGTTATTATTTTACTGCAAATTCACCCAGTCAGTTACATAGTATGTACTCACACTATACGAAAGTAAGCGTGAACGTATATTAGAGCGGAGTCTCCCTACCTTTTTTGGCCAGGGACCACTTTGATTTTTTTGTTGTTAGCAGGGACCACAAGGTTACAGAAAAAACTGTGTTAATCTAACAATAAATTATAATCAGAACTTTTAATATTATCTTCATTACATATAATAAATCTGTAGAAAAGTCGTGTCTGTAATTCTAATATTTCCTGGAAAAAAAAAACAAGTCCATGGGACTAAATAAAGGATACTGAAGCCAAATTACTGGTTTTTAGACTTTTTGTCTGTCTAATACACAGATTAAAGATTCACGCAAAAACTACTGGACATATCTCCATGAAATTTTGTTTGTAGGCAGTTAGTGATCCGGGGCAACTTATAGGATACTTTTATCCGATTATAATACTTAAAAAGTAGGGTTAAATATTTTCGTTTCTTTAGGACTTGCCGTGTAGTGGCGGTTAAGAATATCCACTACACCATATCTTCCCGTGGGTGTCGTAAAAGGCGACAGAGGGAAACAGGCAGGAGATGGGCAGCAGCATCTTCCTGATAACAGCAACTGTACGACAAAAAAAAACTGCGGTTGCCAACCCGCTCGCCAAGCGTGGCAACTATGGCAATATACCCCCCATGAACAATAACACAAATAGACGGCCCCCAGTCCCAGGCGGCCCCGCTATTCCTGGCTACGGTGGCGACCATGGTAACGGCGGGGCAGGGGGTGCTAAGAATCTCCGGTGGAGGTTCGGTTGCCACCTACGACGACTCGACCTGGCAACATTTAACGCACGCACACTGAGGACTGACGAGAAGATCCTGGAGCTGGAAGAAGAGATAGACAAGTTGCGCTGGAGTATTATAGGATTATCCGAGGTCCGAAGAGAGGGGGAGGACACAGTGATTCTCGAATCCGGCAACTTGTTCTATCACCGGGAGGGCGACCATCTGTCCCAAGGAGGTGTTGGATTTATCGTCCACAAGTCTCTCGTCAACAAAGTTGTAAAGATTGGGAGTGTGTCGACGAGGGTCGCGTACCTGATACTCAGAATCACCAAACGGTATTCGCTGAAGGTCATACAGGTTTACGCACCAACCTCGGCACATCCCGATGAGGAGGTGGAGGAAATGTATGAGGATATTTCCAAAGCCATGCATTCCTCCAAAACCCACTACACGGTGTTGATGGGAGACTTCAACGCAAAACTAGGCACAAGAGAAAGCGGTGAGCTGAAGTTAGGGACATTTGGAGTAGGGCAACGGAACCGAAGGGGCCAGCAGCTGGCCGACTTTATGGAGAAAGAGGGACTATTTATGATGAACTCTTTCTTCCAGAAGCGGCCCCACAGAAAGTGGACCTGGTCGAGCCCTGACGGTTCGACAAAAAATGAGATTGACTTCATTATGACGACCAGACGCCAGCTGTTCAGTGATGTCACAGTGATCGCAAGGGTGAAAACTGGCAGCGATCACCGAATGGTTAGAGGCACACTGAACCTAAACGTTAAGTTGGAGAGGTCTCGTCTAATGAAGTCAACGCTCCGTCCCCCTCGTGCTCTAATCCAGAATCCCGAAAACTTTCAGCTCGAGTTACACAACCGCTTTCAGTGCCTACAAGATTGCAATGCAGTGGACGATATGAATGACAAGCTCGTGGAAACTGTCCATGCGGTCGGAGCTAAGTTCTGCAAGACCCGCCGCAGAAGAACACAAAAACTCTCCGATCACACTCTTAATCTCATGGCTGTTAAACGGGAGATGAGGCTGCAATCGTCAACAGATTTGACAGCATACAGGCAACTGAACAGACAGATCTCCAAATGCATGCGGCGAGACTTACGCAACTTTAATACTGCTCGTATTAAAGAAGCGATCGAGCGGAACCAGGGCTCCAAAGTCTTTGCCAGAGATCTGTCTGCCCGTAAGAGCCAACTGTCAAAGCTGAAGACTGAGTGTAGCAGCATCGTTTCCGGGACATCTGAGATTTTGAGTGAGATTGAGAGGTTCTATGGGCAGCTGTACACATCATCGTTGGAGCCACACGCAAGTGTGAGTAACGATCCAAGAGCAAGTCTTATCCGACACTATTCCGATGATATCCCGCACGTCAGTCTAAGCGAGATTAGAATGGCTCTCCAGCACCTTAAAAACGGCAGGGCCCCAGGCGAGGATGGAATTACAGCGGAGCTTCTGAAAGCGGGCGGAACACCGGTACTTGAAGTCCTTCAGAAGCTCTTCAATTCCGTCTTCCATGGTGGCACTACTCCAGAGGCGTGGAGCAGAAGTGCGGTGGTCTTGTTCTTTAAGAAAGGCGACAACGCTCTCTTGAAGAACTACAGACCGATTTCCCTTCTGAGCCGCGTCTACGTGCTGTTTTCGAGAGTCATTACGAATCGTCTCGCACGCAGACTCGACGACTTCCAGCCTCCCGAACAAGCCGGTTTCCGAAAAGGCTTCAGTACCATAGACCACATACATACCCTGCGGCAGATTGTACAGAAGACTGAAGAGTACAATTTGCCACTTTGCCTGGCGTATGTGGACTATGAGAAAGCCTTTGATTCCGTCGAAATTTGGGCGGTGCTGCAGTCCCTTCAGCGGTGCCAAGTTGACTGTCGGTATATCGAAGTGCTGAAGTGTTTGTACAGTAGGGCTACGATGGCTATCCGAGTACAGAACCAGAGCTCGAAACCTATCCAACTGCAGAGAGGTGTAAGACAGGGTGACGTTATATCCCCGAAACTCTTCACCGCTGCTTTGGAAGACGTTTTCAAGCTACTGGACTGGAAAGGATACGGTATTAACATCAATGGCGAGTACATCACTCACCTTCGATTTGCCGACGATATAGTCCTTATGGCAGAATCGCTGGAGGACTTAAGCACTATGCTCAATGACCTCAATAGTGCCTCCCAACGGATAGGTCTTAAGATGAACATGGACAAAACAAAGATCATGTTTAATGTCCATGTCACACCTATGCCGGTAGTTGTTGGGAGCACTATGCTCGAAGTTGTTGACGAGTACGTTTACCTGGGACAAATAGTCCGACTAGGTAAGTCCAACTTCGACCGAGAGGTCAATCGACGGATTCAACTCGGCTGGGCAGCGTTCGGGAAATTACGACATATCTTCTCGTCGGGTATACCTCAATCTCTAAAAACTAGATTGTACAACCAGTGCGTGTTGCCAGTGATGACTTACGGATCTGAGACGTGGTCCTTCACTGCTGGCCGTATGAGGACGCTCAAGGTCGCTCAGCGAGCTATGGAGAGGGCTATGCTCGGAGTTTCTCTGCGTGATAGACTCAGAAATGAGGATATCCGCAGTAAAACCAGAGTGACCGACATAGCCCAACGGATTAGTAAGCTGAAGTGGCAATGGGCCGGCCATATAGCTCGAAGAACCGATAACCGATGGGGAAGAAAGGTTCTCGAGTGGCAGCCTCGTACCAGTAGGCGTAGTGTAGGGCGACCCCCCACTAGATGGAGTGACGACCTGGTAAGATATGCAGGAAGTCGATGGATGCAGGTGGCTCAGGACCGTGCTTTGTGGCATTACTTGGGGGAGGCCTATGTTCAGCAGTGGACTTGTGAATGGCTGTAATGCTGAAATAGGACTTAATTTTCTATTATGTGTTTCTTTTAGTTATAAGCGGGATAACGTAGTGTTTTTTGAATGAATACAATATTTATAATTAAAGTTTAAAATTTGTGTTAACTGTTATGTAATAATTTGATCTATATTGTACGTTTCCGAAACAGCGCCATCTATCATAAAAAAGTAAAAAGTAGTATTATTCGCCTTCAGTTATCATTTATTTACTAATAAATTAAATAACTTACATTTATATGTTTTAATAATTATATTTATTAAATGATTTGAAAGTTCTAAGATTTATTTTAAGTTTTTCATTTTTTCATTTTAATAGCAATAACTTAAATAGATAATAGTGAAATCTATGAAAATTCAAATGGTTTTTAGTTTAATTACTAAATATAAAAATGAACTGATTGAAATTGGTTGTCTGCGATTATTGCAAAACTCTCATTACACTTATACCTTATTTAAAGATACTTTTATATAAGTACATCGTGACCAGATTGTAGAATTGATTTTATTATGAATATTCGATCATTACGTGAAATTGTAGTATTTCGTGAAATTTAACAGTCTGTTGAGCATATCATAATAAGGCTTGACCAAATCGTCGAATAAACATTGTTTGAAGAAACTAACAACTCAACCCAACATTGTTTCATAATATTCTAATTATATAGTATAATAGTTTCACTATTCGCCCTAGAGGCGCTGACAGCGCGTTTTTTAACATAAACAGAATTTTTAACGGAATCCACAAAACTTTATGCCTCATCATCATCCATCATGATCATTACAGCCCTTCACAAGTCCACGCTGAACATAGGCTTCCCCCGAGTAATGCCACAAAGCACGGTTCTGAGCCACCTGCATCCATCGACTTCCTGCATGTCTTACCATGTCGTCACTCCATCTAGTGGGGGGTCCCTACACTACGCCTACCGGTACGAGGCTGCCACTCGAGAACCTTTCATCCCCATCGGTTAACGGTTCTTCGAGCTATATGGCCGGCCCATTGCCACTTCGGCTTACTAATCCGTTGGGCTATGTCGGTCACTTTGGTTTTACTGCGGATATCCTCATTTCTGAGTCTATCACGCAGAGAAACTCTGAGCATAGCTCTCTCCATAGCTCGCTGAGCGACCTTAAGCGTCCTCATACGGCCAGCAGTGAAGGACCACGTCTCAGATCCGTAGGTCATCACTAGCAACACGCACTGGTTGTACAGTTTAGTTTTCAGAGTTTGAGGTATACTTGACGAGAAGATGTGTTGAGTTGAATCCGTCGGTTGATCTCACGGTCGAAGTTGGACTTACCTAGTCGAACTATTTGTCCCAGGTGAACGTACTCGTCAACAACTTCGAGCATAGTGCTCCCAACAACTACCGGCGTAGGTGTGACATGGACACTAAACATGATTTTTGTTTTGTCCATGTTCATCTTAAGACCTATCCGTTGGGAGAGGGAAAATTAAATTACCTTAATTTATGAATAAATGTAAAGAGTAAAAAGTAAATAACGTAACTTTGAATCAAAGATAATTTACCCTTGTTAAAGATACTTCGGAAGTTGTGACCGATAGAAAAAGTGACGGGGGTTGCTAGACGCATGATATTAATGCAATTCTAAAAAAATCCACGTTTAATAGTCTCCAAGAATTCAAAAAGGTCATTTGACTAACAAACGTGACAACGAGGCGACTCTACAAGTGATCTAACTTTGCAGATTTTGTTACGGAGCAGTATCAATGAGGTTCCTCAAGATAACCCCATGCGAGCGAAGCCGTAGGTAAAAAGCTAGTGATGTAATAAACTGAAAAGAAGCATTCATTAACAGTATAATATATAATAACAGTTTGAAGTCAGGTTCCGGGCCCCAGGCACGGTGACAACTAAGTCCTTAGTACTCGTAAGTACATTGATATCTTTAGAATTATGTAGGACTAAAAATCTAATTTTAAATCAATTTATAGTTAGAAGTATTATAGTATAAGAACAATATTTGAAATACTTTTAAGGTTATAAATAGCCGAATACAATAAGTATAGGTTAGTCAAACAATTTCCCCTAGCAATGCTCTACGTAGAGTTCACAATGGGTACAGAGCTTGCCTTGACCTCGCCACTGACCTGGATAGCTTACAAGGTCGAGCTACTGCGTGTACACAAGCGTTTTATTTAATAAACATTGCTTTGTTACACCAACAGTAGATTGATCTCGCAATAAATGTAAATCTTCACCCCTGTTGTCTTCTAGAGGGCAGGCAGTGTTGAATAAAAGCTATCTGTTCACTACTTGTGGTTGTTAGACTATCTGATCTGAAATTATCAATTACAATACAATACAACACCCTTTATTGTACACCAAGAAAAGGTAAAAGTACAACAATTAAATTAAATTAATATTGTGGTAAAAAACAAAGGGCGGTCTTCGTGCTACATAAAAATCTCTTCCAGACAACCCAGAAGAAGAAATAAAATAAAAATAAAAAAGGAATAACGGGTGGGGTGCACTAAAATAAAAAAAAGATACAACAACATTCTTTACGTAGTATCAATGACTATATAAAAGAGGAAGGAGGGAGAAGGGTTAGAGAGACAAATAGTGTACCTTAACCTCTTTCTGGAATACGTTAAGGTAATGACCACTTTTAATTAACAATAGTAAAGAGTTCTAAAGTCTTACTCCAAAAACAAAAAAATGATTTATCATAAAAAGTCGAGGAGTGCACAGGACATCGGAAGGAAAGATTTTCATACTTACTTCATTCACGCTTTTTTTTCTTCTAGTAGTCAGGCAATAGTAAAATAGATGTTTACTAAATGTTGTTTTGTTTCATATAATGATTTCTTTTTTGTATTATAGCGTAAAATGTTAGCGTTAGCGATGCGCAATGCTTCTGCAGCACGAGCCATTTCAAGAGCACTTGCGGCTGCTGCTCTCCTTGCGGCTTCCGTAAATTTAGCATACTTCCATGCAGCGGCTTGCGCCTTCTGCAAGTTGGCAAGACGTGCAGCGTCTAAAGCTTCGGCGTTCTGAATAGATTTGGCTTGTCTAGCACAGGCTTTGGCTTTAGTAACTCGTGCACTTTGGGTAGCAGAGGTGTCAGCGTTCGCAATTTGGGTGGCAATATTAAACGCGAAAAATTTCATTGTTTTGAGATAGATTTACTCTTAGGTTACACAACCGTATCCGATGTAATTTTCTACAAACGCGTTGAAATGGAACGCTTTGACACAGAACGGAGAAAAAACAACAAGAATCTAAAGTCGTTCTCTTTCTTCTGACAAACTAGCGACCTGCCCAGGGTTCGCCTGGATAGATCTATTATTATCGCGTTATTTAGATTTTAAAACAATTTATTTAACAACTAGCTTGCCAGGCAGACGTTCTGCCTTTTCGACAACCCTTTGCCATGTCCTATTAAAAATCATTAAATTCGTAAAAAAAAATTTTTGGGGTCACTCATGGGCAGAAAAACTATCCTATTTTTCAAGTTGGACCAAACTGCACACGGTGTGCAAAGATTAAAATCGTTTAAGTAGTTTAGGAGTCCATCGCGGACAAACAACGTGACACGTTACTTATATATATTAAGATTGTTCGTTTTTTTTTTAAATCTCCTAAGTCCACTCCTGGCATTGTCTATTAGTTGGTGAAGTTTTGTTACAATCGGTTCTGCAAATCCGACTATTAAGTCCGGACAGACAGGCAGAAATCTTAAAAATGGTTATTAAAGTGTTCACGGCATTTAAATACCCCCCCCCCCCTTACCCCCCTCAGCTAAATATAAGGCAGTAATTTCAATATTTTAGGCAGATACTTCAATTGCCCGCGTAATGGCGGTGTAAAAATATCCACTAGCCCTTATAATGCCGTGGGTGTCGTAAGAGATGACGGAATGAGGAAACGAAACCAGGAGATGAGCAGCAGCTTCTTCTTCGTAACATACGTGGTGGATCCACGCTGCAGCTATATTATGGCTGTAGCACGAATGGGTCGGTTCGACCTGGGAAAGACCACGCCCTCGCAGAATAGCAGCTTGATACTGCTGTTTTTCTTATAGTGAGTGAAGAGAACCGGAGACCCGTTTTACTGGAATCTAGGCATTCCATCTTAGTCCTCATAGGTGACAACGCATCTGCGTTTTGATTTTTATTCAAGGATAAATGTAGATGTCTCTGGGCTACAGCATCCACTTACCATCAGGTGGACTGTGTGCTCGTTGGTCACCCTTATTCTAAAAAAAAGCAGCTGAATAAAAAGACTGCGATTGCTAACCCGGTTTGCAAAGCGTGGCAAGTATGGCAAATATCTCTGTGAGGCAATCTATGTGGAGTTCTATGTTTAGCTGTGGATTTTTGTTAAATTGTTATTAATGTTTATGGTAATGGTATTTAGGGTAATTTGTAAAATTTCTTTATACCGCATTTTTTTGTAATTTAAAAAATTACACTAAAACCGTGAGATTCAAAAAGAGAACTATAAAATTTATTGGCTTATTGCAAAGAAATCTACCATAAAAAGAACGACAAAACAGCCCCACTCAAAAAACGCAGCTGTGCCAACACTGCAATTTTTGTTTTTTCGTTTCACTACACACGGCTTCTTTTTGCAGTTTCCGCCTCCATGCTCAAACTTAAAGGTGAACACGAATTAAAGTATGAACATACTTAGAATTAAATGAAATTTTCGATAGTTCCGGTTATAAGAGTTATATTCAATTTGTGATTATATTTTTGCATGCTGTGAAGTGATGACGTGAGAATATCCATTACCCCATATCATACTGTGGGTAAGAGGTGACAGAAGTCAATGAGGCAGTGGATGGGCAGCGGCATCTTCCTGATAACCCGCTAACCAAGCAGGTCAACTATGGGAATCCCCTAAGCAGTCTATGGGGAATTGGGGAAGGCCTATGTTCAACCTATGTTGTGAAAGAAAAAAAGGAATAAACATCATTTCATTTTCGCATGCATATAATAATAATAATATTCCACAACTATCACACAACGCCATCTAGTCCCAAGCTAAGCAGAGCTTGTGTTATGGGTACTAGACAACTGATAAACATACTTATATATTTCTAAATACATAAATATTATAGATAAATTACACCCAAACACAGAACAAATGATCGTGCTCATCACACAAACATTTGTCCTGGGTGGGAATCGAACCCACGACCTCCGGTATAGCAGTCAGGGTCACTAACCACTAGACCAACAGGCCTGTTTAATAATAAATCTGTAGAAAATTTGTGTGTTCGTGATTCATGCAAAAACTACTTGACGGATTTCCATGAAATTTAATTTAGTGTGTAGGCAGTAAATAATTGTGTACCTATACTAGGTAACATATAGGCAACTTTTTATCTGCTTACGGGAGTAAATAATTTTTAAAAGATTATTGTCAAAATGGTTGTTGATGGCTCTATTACGCATAAAGATGATTTGATGATGATAAAGATGATGATTGAAGCTATACTTACGCGTAATGAGTCGATAGCAAAGTGTGTGTATGAAAATGACGCTCACATTGCGCCTCCAACCAGAATGGGAGGAACAACGCCCATAATAAATAAATAATTTAAAAATTAAAAAGATTAACTGTTTAAAATGATAATATAAAAAGTTTGGATTACGTTATAAAGGTAAGAAACAATAAAACCGTTGTTTTTTAATAACTCAGATGAATTATTTTGAGGAAATATAACTCCGTTGTGGTTGCCCAATAATTGCGATGGAATTGAATGGGGTTTGATTTGATCGTGTTTCGTTGTGTAGTATTGCGGAAATTATTTCACAAATCGGTCCATTTTTCTGCTGAACAATGGGTGAATTTACTTTTGTCATTTGGTCGATTTCAATTACATCAGTCCAGTAGGTACTTCAAAAGTACATTTATTTTTTATTAAGATTTTTATTGTTGTTATTTCGAAATTATACTCACGTGAAAATTAAACATTTATTGTTCCTAATTGCAAGATACATTAAAAATCCAATATTTATGTTACCTAAATATCAAAATATCCGATAGTTAATTTTTATAGAAGCAAAGGTGTTTTTATAGAATCAAACAAGCTCAAATTCTACCTAAAATGCTGTTGAAGCGAGCCTGCCACGTATTGTCACTTGTCACCCCTGAATACTAAGTTGGAATTAAATAGTAAAAACTAAAAAGGTTATCCGGGTCTTGTCAATTACCACATGAAACGCATTAGCATCTTATAAGATTTAAAAAACTTGTACAAGCCTTAATTATGAGCTGTGATAATCCTGGCGTAAATACTAGGTCATAGTCATGAAATTATTGCATTCTCCTGATTTTAGATCTGTTCAGCAGTGGCCTTATGATGTAATGATGATGATTATTATTAATCTAGTGATGAAAGCGGTTGAAAAATTACCACAAGCAAGTCCTTAATGCCTTTAATGAATATTTTTTCAGGTTTTTGATAATTCTATTCGTAGCTGTAGTCAGTAATAAAAGACTCATCAGCAAAAGCTGCAAATCTATAATTAAATAGTTATACATAATAATAAATTCACTAAACTTCTATAATATTGCAATTTTGTCAAAATAAATAAACACCGTAAATTTTGTTTTAAATATTAGATATCAATTGAAAAAAAAAATATATATTTGAACTGATGAGGCAGCGAACTTATCCAAATTATTAAAGTATAATGTTCCTACGATATAGGCGTAGTCCGTCATAAATTTATATTTCATATTATATTGCTTTCGACAGGCGGAAGTGGTTATAATCTCCATCTCAAGCATCAAATCGATCGAAAAAAAAAATACTTGCACCCACGGTTCTAATGTTCGACAGCAACGGTTTTCGACCCCAGCTGTATCAGTTATGAATTTGGATAGGCAGGGTTCGGATGTTAACAGTATCGTAGCGGATCAAGGTTTTCATAAGAATTTACCACCATTGCAAGAGAAAAATTATCAATTATATTAATACATATAAATTCATTTTCAGCTATAAAGTATACCTTTTAGACATCGACGTGACTTCGTAAAAAAACAGCGTTAAATAATCAAACAAATAGTCGTCATGTCGATTGGAATTAAACCTGGATCTGAATTCATCCGCAATTTTCACTGCATCATTAAGTCATCTATAATGTCTAAGGTTTAAGTCGCACGTCGTAAAATATTAACTGTTGTAAAATATTTAGTAAACACATTTCATATGACGGTTTACAAAATATTTCCAATGACGGTTTACAAAATATTGCTTGAATGGTGTTTAGAAAAGGAAATAGATTTATGGGTATTTTATACGTTTAAGATACATAAAGAAGCAGTTTTAATTATGCCTATAAGCTGCGCCTAGGATTACGTTGCGTTGGAAGTAGATAGATTATGCAAATAATAGGAAATAGGACTCTTTTGTAAACTCTTTACGTGGAAGAGCCATGCTGCAGTTATATTAGTAGTATAGTTGTAGCATGAATGGGTCGGCTCGACCGGGGAAGGACCACACTCTCACAGAATACTAGCGTCAAATAATAGCTTAATGCTACTGTGTTTCGTCAGGTGAGTGAAGAGAACCGGAGACCCTTTTTACTGGAAACGAGGCATTCCACCTAAGTCCTCACGGATGACAACGCATCCGTATTTTGATTCGTAATCGAGGATAGATGTAGATGTCTATGGGTCACAGCAACCACTTACCATCAGGTGGACTGTGTGCGCGTTTGTCATCTTATCCTATAAAAAAATTACAATAACACAAATTGGAAATTTTGTTCCACAAGACATAGCAAGTTTCGCAATAAATATATGGAAATAAATAATAAAAGAAAAATAAATCACATATACATTATTGTCAGTGACGTTTGATTGTAATTATTTCTTTTCTGCTTACATCAATTTACTTTTTTGAAGCATTTGGCTTAAAGAGAGACTAAAATTAGAAAAAATCACGAAACTAATCGATTTATTGCGTTTCGTAAACCGCCGATATAACCCTGAAACGCTGCAATGCTCTATCCAACAATTTGAATTACACCATAACTTGACTGTTGTGTTGAGATGTATTAGGTACTACGAAAATATAAACCGTATTATGTTGGACGTAGGGCTAAATTTTGTGAGTTTGTACTCGGTGAATGGGTTTCTCATGTAACTTCACAAAATTTGTGAAGTTCTTAACATGGAATGTCGTATTTAATTTTAACAAAACTAATGCCTCTCACGCAATCTTTTATTGAATGTAAGAAGTAATAATTCTCTTTTATGGAAATTAAAAATAAAATTTTGCGGTTTTACT
Source organism: Parnassius smintheus behrii (assembly GCA_036936625.1). NCBI lineage: Eukaryota > Metazoa > Arthropoda > Insecta > Lepidoptera > Papilionidae > Parnassius > Parnassius smintheus. The sequence goes on from JAUPFT010000013.1 coordinate 14,032,301, forward strand.
TTTTATTTAGAATTTATGGAAACCCAAAAATATTTTATAATTTTTATAGAATTAAACTATTACTATTTCTATTATTTTCAATAAAATATGTAAAACTAATTTTATTCAATGTATAAGCATTCGCGTAAATATGACAGTAATCAAATTATTTATTAATTTTTCATAAACGAATCCGTAAAAATGCAATCTAGTAGAGCGGTGACCTCGTGAGCTGTTATTTCTCTGTAGCTATAAGTTTCTATTAATGGGGGCAATCTTATAATAATTGTCAAAACTTTTATAATTTATATTAAATATTGAAAACTAAGACGAAAAGAAACTTCTGGTTACGATATTTAGGACACGTTTAATTTCCCATAACGATCCGTTGTATTAGGTACAACTAGGCAACTAATGACAAATTAAAATAAATAATTAATTGTAAATAACAGTCTTAGAAAACGAGTAGTTTACTATGGAGATTCTTTTCACATTATACTATAATTGATAATATAAAAGTGACAATACCTAACAAATGCAAGCGAGGGAAGCTTACTTTTAAATTAGACCATCTCTACATTAACACATCAAAATTTATTTGCAACCAAGAACGTAGTACGTGCCTATGTTTGCTTTATTATCTTATTTACATACGCATGGGAATATTAGCTTTGAACGACTTATTAATCAGATCATGGAGAATGGAATGTACAGCTTAAGACATTATTTGTTTCCCAAAATAAGATATATGTAATTGGCCTAAGAAATACAGCTTGGAGTTAAATACATATTAACAAGTGCTGGAACAAAATGTTCCTTACTACGTCGTAAAAATTAGTCCAACTCAAAATTGTAACGTATCGATATTATGTAGGTAGTTTTAAATAATTTTACTGTGGAAGCTTGTTTGAAATGAAATAAAATCTCTTTAATTTTCGATGTTAGAAAAAGGATAATCTAATAATCTAAAAGTTTCCACGGTTTAATACGTCGTTATCTTGATTAGGAGGTACCTACTTTATAAAAATTAAGTAATTAGTAGATGAAGGAAACATCACAAAATAGATTTTGCTCTCAGTTTGTTATTACCAAAATAAGTCAATTATTAACAAAAATACAAAAAAAAATTCTTTAGTCATATCAGAATCTGTTGTATTTATATAATTTGTTTCCTTTTCCCTTACAGGTTTTCACTTGAGCGGAGTTGTGCGCGCGCCCGCCGCGGTACCGCCCTGCTCGGAGCCTGAAAGACTCTATCGGGTCACAGTTTCTTTTGACAGGTAATTGTTTATACTTCATGTATGTTAACGCTGCAGCCTATGTGTACCTCCCACAACCGGGCACAGACTTCCTTTCATTTTGGAATGGGGATGTTAGTATGTAGTGTTCTTACGTGGTAGAGCCATGCTGCATTTATGTTATGGTTGTAGCACTAATGGATCGGCTCGAACGGGGAAGGACCACGCTCTCACGGAATACCAGCGTAAAATAGCAGCTTAATGCTGCTGTGTTTCGTGTGGTGAGTGTAGAGAACCGGAGACCCTTTTTACTATAAACGAGGTATTCAATCTAAATCCTCAGGAATGGCAACGCATCTGTATTTTGATTCCTAATCGAAGTTAGGTGTAGATGTCAATAGGTCACAACATCTACTTACCTTCAGGTCACTGACAGACTGGACTCGTTTTTCACCCTTTAACTCTATACAAAAATATTCCTCAGCCATGCAGGTTTCCTCATGAAATTTTTAACTATGGAGCACGTGGTAACTCTTCACTTAAAATTGCAATCAGCAATTTCATTGGTGCCGGCGGGGTTCAAACTGAGGTCGCGCGTAATATAAAATAATAGTGCGTGCTAGCTTTTGAGATACCACAGCCCTACTTTGTATAATTATTACAATAATTAAGTAGACAAATGTAAATAATATTATTCTCATCAAACCACGCATTTGAAGCGAACGCTTTGTTTCATCATTCATAATGCATACATACAGCAAGGGAGTGGAATAAGTTGCCAGCACATTGCCAGCATTTGTCTTTCAATCCGATTATAATGTGGGTGTCTTCAAGGCAAGAGTGAATTGGGTTTTGTTGAGATAAGTTAGTACACTTTACAATCTTCGGCTGAATCACTATTTACCATCGGGTGAGATAGACAGGCTTATAATAGTAATAAAAAGGTACTTTCACAATTTTGTTCAAAATGTTACCCTCACACTGGGGATTGTCTGTAGCGTAGAGATGTTTAACGTGCGTAAATAGCACACATGGACTAACATTTAAGTATGGACTCGGAGTAATTATTTGTAATGGCCTACGGTTATAAGTATTACTTAGTAATTAGTATAAGAACACATGGTCCGTGCGGGATTCAAATCCTCTACCGCAACGCCTTCCTCTTTAACCTAACTTTCTAAATAAAGTATTTTTCATTTTAAGAATATTAAACAATTCGAAACTCAACAATAAATGTTTTAATCGAAATTATTTTTAAATCGAAGCCATGTTGCTTTCATCGTTTACTTAACGTACAATATACCGTAGCGACAAATTATTTTCACCAAACACAAGACAAACGTTTTCAAAGAGGCAGGCAAGTGGTCCAAGACCATTGTTAGAACAGGCCAATGCTGTAAAAACAATCTTTTATTACGGTGAAGGACTGTGCACCAACATAATGGCTTTTGTTGTGCGTTCACACTTCGCCAGTTTTTTGTAACATTACACACGATTGTGTTACCAAGTATAAAGCCGCAAAAACCGAATGAAAATGTTCAAATCTTAGACTATATGTCCAATACTTAAAATATATAGCTTCTCATAATATGTTTAGGCGACATCAATAGTTTTTACAGAAGCTAACGAAATATATTTATGTTTTGTCTGAACTCCAGCGACTCCTTTAAATTACCTGCTGAATGCAGGCCCACTGTAATACCTAGAGTTAGTAGGTTGGTTTGCTTTTACTACGTTCTTATTTTATATTTAATTTCTTCAATATAGAAATTCCGACATTCCTTCACTGCTCAAAGTTTCTAATAACAATCTTCGAGTACAATAAAATTGAAGTGCCAGATCTCCCCTTACGCTACTAATGCTAAAGCTTTTTTTAGTCTGCTACAATTCGCGGCACGAAAGTCTAGCGGTGATCGTTATTGCGCATAATAGGCCGTATTACGCATTATTGCGTATGATTGGCTGTGCGTATCGTTCTAATTGGCTCTCCAGTCGCATTCCGGACCATATACTGATATGAAATTCACAGGTATCCCCTCCACGTTTTGTTCAGCGCTAGAATTACGTGCCGCAGTTAAACCGTTACAGTTACAGCCCGTAAAAGTACATTGCTGAACAACGGCCTCCCCGATAGATTGTCTCATAGTGGGTATTTGTCATAGTTATGGCAACCGCAGTTTTTATGTTTTAGTCATTATTAGTAAGACGCTGCTGCCAATTTTCTTTTATGGAATAAGGGTGACAAACGATCATACAGTCCACCTGATGGTAAGTGGATGCTGTGGCCCATAGACATTGTCCTCGATTAAGTATCAAAACGCAGATTCATCTTCACCTCTGAGGACTAAGATGGAATGCCTCGTTTCCAGTAAAAAAGGATCTCCGGATCTCTACACTCACCATACGAAACACAGCAGTATTAAGCTGCTATTTTACGCTGATATTCTGTACCGTGATCCTTGCCCAGTCGAGCCGACCTATTCGTACTAGAACCATAATAAAGCTACAGCGTGGCTCTACCACGTATGAAATTGTATTTGTTGCCCTCTGTCACCTTTTACGACATCCAGGGAATGATATAGGGTTATGATTTCTTATATTTACGCGAACACTACACATTGAAATAATACTAGTTTTAACGGAATTTATCGCGTATATTTAACTTTTTTACCCGACGTTTCGAGAGCTTTACAGCACCCATGGTCACGGGAAGGACTGAGATGTTCAACGTCCAGCTGACATAGTTAACCGCGGTTACCATAGATTAAAATTTTAACTTTTGATCCGATCTACACAGTATGAGCTTATGGTATCATGGAGTCTTGCAGTTGTATGCTTGGGTTGGGATTTAATTTTATTTATTATAGGATCCCAAGCAGATGGTAGCACCCAGCCATCTTCTCTATTGAAATTAGGATGTTTTTTGATTTCAATAGCCTCGCGAATCATCCTTGGAAGGAATCGGTGTTCTTTAGCGAGGATTTGTGGTCTATCAAATCTGATGTAGTGACGGGGGCGATCTTGTACATGTTCACAGACTGCAGACTTCCCGGAGCGTCGATTCTTCACATCAGCTATATGTTCTTTGACGCGGGTTTTAATTGATCTTTTAGTTTGTCCTATGTAGGAGAGACCACATTCACAATCAAGCTTGTACACTCCTGCATCTTGCAGAGGGACGTTACACTTGACTGATGGTAAAAACTGACCAATCTTCTTCGGCGGCTTGAAGTATGTTTTGATGGAAGCGCGCTTCAAGATGTAGCCAATCTTGTCAGTGACTCCTCTAACATATGGCAGTACAGCAGGTACACGCTCGACTGTGGCCGGCTTCACTCGTTCTCTGTGACGTAGGCGTGGGACCCGAAGCTTGTTGTCATGCAAAACTTGCTTGACATGTTGGAGCTCGGCAGCCAGGTGTTTACTGTCACAGATCCCTCGTGCTCTCTGAAACAAAGATTTACCCACGGTAGCTAACTGTGAAGGATGGTGGTGAGAATCACCGTTTAAATATCTATCTGTATGGGTCTTTTTTCTATACACAGTATGGCTCAAGGTGTTATCAGGATTCCGAATTACTAACACATCTAGAAAAGCTAAGGAATTGTTTGCCTCTAACTCCATTGTGAACTGAATTTTAGAATTTATAGAGTTAAGATGGTCTAAAAATGCAGTTACTTTATCTAAAGGTAGAATTGTGAAAGTGTCGTCTACGTACCGCTTGTAGAATCTTGGATTTATGGGAGAAGTAAGCAGGGCTTTCTCCTCAAAGTCTTCCATGAATATGTCTGCGACAATGGGAGATACAGGTGAGCCCATCGCCACACCATCTACTTGCTTGTAGAACTCCTCCTTCCACAATAGGTAGCTAGATGTAAGGCAGTGTCTGAGTAATACTGCATATTCTGCGGGCATGTTGTTTTCTTCCAGCCTTCTAGTTACAATTGAGATGCAGTCTTCAACAGGTAAGCATGTAAACAATGACTGCACATCAAAACTGACCATAGTTTCATTGTCTGCCAGACGTAGGTCTTTAATCTCGCTGACAAAATGGTAGGAATCCTTTATGTGTGCTCTTGTATGTCCCCTGAGTGGTGAGAGTATTTTCGCTAAGTGTTGAGCCAATCTGTAAGTTGGTGAATCGATTTGGCTCACTATGGGGCGTAATGGAGCATTAGGCTTGTGTATTTTTGGTAACCCATACAACTTTGGTGATTTGGCGCACGTAGGTATTATCCATTTTACGTCCAGATTTAATTTTTCGGAGTGTTTCTTTATGAGGTCACTAGTTGTTTTTAGTGTGCTATTTGTTGGGTCGTTTTTAACCTTTTTATAAGTACTTACATCCGACAAGAGTTCTTGTATTTTAGAATTATAATCTGACGTATCCATGACCACCGTGGCGTTTCCCTTATCTGCGCGGAGAATCGTAAGTTCTGGTTTATTGCGTAGGTTCTTTAACGCTATAAATTCGTCTCTGGGAAGATTCGGTTTAGGCACAGAACATCGACGTAACATAGACGAAATGTCTTGACGTATCGCCTCCAAATCTTCTTTCCGCATATTGTTTTTAAATAAACAGTCCTCGACACTACAGATAATTTCTTCGTACGGTAATCTGCTAGGAGTTATAGCATAGTTTAGTCCTTTGGATAAAACCTTTATTGTTGCATCATCCAGTGTTTGTTTTGACAGATTATAGAACGCGATTAATCTATGATCTGTGTTTGTCAACGGTTGCTTTTGGTTCTGGCATTGATTCGGATGTTTGACATTTGATTTGGCCGTTAATTTTTGATATTTTTCTATATGTTTGTTTTTGCATTCGTTATATTTACTAATTTCGCGTTTATTTAATGTTTCCATGCAAAAATTATAATCAAACGTCGTTAAAACTTTCTTTAATTCACTGGATGATGTGTCTATGGATTTATTTATGTTATATAGATCGGAGCGTTTTTGTTGGATTACCGCCCGTAACAACTTTTTACTTGCCTGATTTAAGATCTTAGCGCTTCCTCGAATGTCCTTTTTGGTGGATATTTTGACGTAGGAATGAGATTATGGTCTCGACATCTCTTCAAGAAATTTAAGGCTGTTAGATATCTTGCGCGCTTAGTCTTTAGATCTTCTAATCGGCGTATTTTATTTGCAATTACCAGTCCGTACTGGTTTACATAATGATTTCTTATATTTACGCGAACACTACACATTGAAATAATACTAGTTTTAACGGAATTTATCGCGTATATTTAACTTTTTTACCCGACGTTTCGAGAGCTTTACAGCACCCATGGTCACGGGAAGGACTGAGATGTTCAACGTCCAGCTGTCATAGTTAACCGCGGTTACCATAGATTAAAATTTTAACTTTTGTTCTGATCTACACAGTATGAGCTTATGGTATCATGGAGTCTTGCAGTTGTATGCTTGGGTTGGGATTTAATTTTATTTATTATAGGATCCCAAGCAGATGGTAGCACCCAGCCATCTTCTCTATTGAAATTAGGATGTTTTTTGATTTCAATAGCCTCGCGAATCTTCCTTGGAAGGAATCGGTGTTCTTTAGCGAGGATTTGTGGTCTATCAAATCTGATGTATTGACGGGGGCGATCTTGTACATGTTCACAGACTGCAGACTTCCCGGAGCGTCGATTCTTCACATCAGCTATATGTTCTTTGACGCGGGTTTTAATTGATCTTTTAGTTTGTCCTATGTAGGAGAGACCACATTCACAATCAAGCTTGTACACTCCTGCATCTTGCAGAGGGACGTTACACTTGACTGATGGTAAAAACTGACCAATCTTCTTCGGCGACTTGACCCATACAGATAGATATTTAAACGGTGATTCTCACCACCATCCTTCACAGTTAGCTACCGTGGGTAAATCTTTGTTTCAGAGAGCACGAGGGATCTGTGACAGTAAACACCTGGCTGCCGAGCTCCAACATGTCAAGCAAGTTTTGCATGACAACAAGCTTCGGGTCCCACGCCTACGTCACAGAGAACGAGTGAAGCCGGCCACAGTCGAGCGTGTACCTGCTGTACTGCCATATGTTAGAGGAGTCACTGACAAGATTGGCTACATCTTGAAGCGCGCTTCCATCAAAACATACTTCAAGCCGCCGAAGAAGATTGGTCAGTTTTTACCATCAGTCAAGTGTAACGTCCCTCTGCAAGATGCAGGAGTGTACAAGCTTGATTGTGAATGTGGTCTCTCCCACATAGGACAAACTAAAAGATCAATTAAAACCCGCGTCAAAGAACATATAGCTGATGTGAAGAATCGACGCTCCGGGAAGTCTGCAGTCTGTGAACATGTACAAGATCGCCCCCGTCACTACATCAGATTTGATAGACCACAAATCCTCGCTAAAGAACACCGATTCCTTCCAAGGATGATTCGCGAGGCTATTGAAATCAAAAAACATCCTAATTTCAATAGAGAAGATGGCTGGGTGCTACCATCTGCTTGGGATCCTATAATAAATAAAATTAAATCCCAACCCAAGCATACAACTGCAAGACTCCATGATACCATAAGCTCATACTGTGTAGATCGGAACAAAAGTTAAAATTTTAATCTATGGTAACCGCGGTTAACTATGACAGCTGGACGTTGAACATCTCAGTCCTTCCCGTGACCATGGGTGCTGTAAAGCTCTCGAAACGTCGGGTAAAAAAGTTAAATATACGCGATAAATTCCGTTAAAACTAGTATTATTTCAAAATGATATAGGGTTGTCACGCTACGAAAGTGCAATTTACCATCTAAGACTTCATTACCATTTACCACCAGGTTGGATTGTAGCAATCAAGCATTGACTTTATTATAAGTAAATTATGTGATCTTAAGTAAAAGAATGGGAATGAAAATTCCCATCCTTGCCTATAAAAAAGTAGTTTTTGTATTGTCCTCCTCTTTTTCACTACTTTGAGTTCGTTTTAAAAATGCGTATGTAAGACCCTTTACAGTTAACATTCCGAGCACTAACTATTATAAACGGTTTGCTTTGTCATTTCTAATGCATAAAGCTAAGGATTGGAATAGTTATCCAGAATTTATCTTCATATCCCATTACAATGTAATATGTATGTATCTCGAGTAAAAATAAAATTAAAGTGAAAAAAGGTTTTTGATGCGCTAAGATGATTTACCATCTACGCAGCACCTTTTACTAAGAAAAGTAAAGTTACAGCCTATATGACTTTTCTGGGCGCAAGCCTCCCCTCATTTCTGAGAGGGTTTTAGGGCAAGGAGATGTCCGCCGCGCTGCCCCAATGCGTGTTGGCGACTTCCAATGTCTTCAAAAAGTTTGTTTTTGTTAACCTTTCACTAATCACATAACTTATCATGGGGTGGGAACTGAACGGTAAAAAAGCTTACGCTCAGCTCTCTCTCTCTCTCTCTCTCTCTCTCTCTCTCTCTCTCTCTCTATCTCTATCCTTCTCTCTTCGCATCTGCATTTTTAACATTAATCAGTGTTATATGTTGGTGTGTATAGGCCACAGCATACACTTACCATGAAGTGAACTCTATGCTCATTTGTTATATCTTTAATTCTGTGAAAAGTAAACGTAACTAAAAGCTATTACTTGGGTGTTACTAGATGCAAGATAACGGGCGTGACGTGCAGCTGCGAGGCGCGCGACATCTTCTGGTGCCAGCACGTGGTGGCGCTGGCACTGTACCGCATCAGGAACGCCGATTCAGTCCGTCTACGTGTGCCTATATCAGGTAACTGACAATCATCGACTGATCATTTTCAACGTTATTATTTGCCGTATGGTGGCGGTGGCGCAAAAGATGACTGAGAAATACCTTGGGGCTTCCGATAGATGGCGTATTACACCAGACGTAAAATGCCAAGATAGGCGAAGAAGAGCGAACGGCCCGCCTCCCAAACGTAAAGGTGGGTCTACGCTAGAGGAGCCGAGTACGAATTGAGCACAAGCTGAACCGCTCTACTCGCGAAGTCAAGTGTAGACGTACAACGAGCCTACAACATGCAAATCGATGCATGCGATGCAAATCCCTTTGTGTTCGTCATAAAACCGACAATAGGCGGAGTACAGTCGAGCACGAACTAAACGCTCGAAGCGCGATCGTTCGAGGCTTGTAAGGTCCAACACTACACGAATTTGTCGTCGGCTCATGCTCCGCTCGTGCTCGGCTCGTCTAGCGTAGACCCACCTTTACCTTTAAGACCGATTTACACTTCGACAAGTACAGTAGCGAGTTAACTTGCGAACCTGGCGAGTTAATGCTGATGCGTCGCCTGAAACTAGCCGCACGTGTAAACGAGCAAGTTTAGTTCAGTTCATAAGTTGTCAGAACGCATCGTGTTCGCGTTCGACCCTCATAATATAAAATTGTACTTTTTTAACTATACTCGTCACGAAGAAATTTGAACGCTACTGCCCACTTAACCGTTTACTGTCGACTGCCCTGTAACTAAACTCGCTACTGTACTTGTCGAAGTGTATATCGGTATTTAAAGCAAATCCTCCCAAGAACAGGAGAGGAGCATGTCAAGCAGTGGACTTTCAGGGGCTGATACAGAAGAAGCTGCACCAGAGTGCATATTTTATATAATATGTTGGTCATTTTATCATCTATAGCACAAAACATTGAATTCTTAAATCAAATGCTATATTGCATTAATTCAGGCCGTAATCAAAACACTGGTGAATTCAATTATAAAAATTTCAATGAAAAAGCCATTGCCTTGCAATTATTCCCGTGGGATACTAGGTTTTAGACCCCTTGTCACGCACCGATTCCTAAGAAAAGAGGCAGTATTATTATAGAACACACTTCATTTTAGTGTTCAAGGGTGAAAACCTGTAGCGTCCTTATCTGGAGTTAACTGCAAGTTTGCAAGCTCGTTTCTTTCACCACACTAATCAATACTAATATGAATATAAATTTTTAACAGTGGTAGAGCCACGCGGCAGCTTTGCTGTTGCACGTATATGGGCCGGCTCAAACCGGGGTGGTACCACGACCTCACAGAATACCGGCGTGAAGTGGAAGCTCTGCTTCCGCGTTTCGTCTGGTGAGTGCAGGTGGCCGGAGGCCCAAATCCCCCCCCCCCCCCCATCAACATGGTAGCGGAATTATATAATGATAGACTACCCCAGGAGGGTACTAGCACCCCTGGAGAATCCCTCGCTGAGCATCCACGACCATGTTTCTCCACTTCTGAGCGTGGGTGCTCAGGCTGCCCCGCGTATTCTGGGGGGGGCAAAATTCCGCTCAAGACTACAACTGCTCGGGGCAAACGGAGCAACAAAACCAAGGCGACCCCTGCCACGCTGTCCGTGAATTTCTGCAATATCAGGGGACTTCACCCTAACCTAAATGCCGTCCACTACCATCTCGAGACGGCGAGGCCGGCTCTGCTCTTTCTGACCGAGACGCAGGTGTCCTCTCCGGCTGATGTCTCGTATCTCTCCTACCCGGGGTACAAACTGGAACACTCCTTTGTGCCTCGGGCTGGAGTTTGCGTTTACGTCAGAGAGGACATCTGTTCTCGACGCCTCGGCAGACTTGAAGGTTCGGACCTGTCCATCCTTTGGCTACGCGTAGACAGCGACGACCATCCGCGCGTCTACGGGTGCCTCTATAGGTCCCATAGCGGTAATGCCGAAACAGACCGACTCTTCGACCACGTCCAAATGGCTGCAGATTCGTTGCTACAGCAGATCCCCTCCGCAGAGATCGTGATCCTCGGCGACTTTAACGCCCATCACGCCGAATGGCTTGGTTCACGTTTAACCGATCACGCGGGGAGATCTGTTCATGATTTTGCCTTGGCATATGGTCTGACACAACTGGTTACTTCGCCTACGCGGATTCCAGATGTGGAGGATCATGCACCTTCCCTGTTGGACCTTCTGCTGACCTCTCACCTGGACGGATATCAGATTTCCGTCGACGCCCCTTTAGGCTCCTCGGACCATTGTCTGGTCCGGAGTGTTGTGCCACTCACGCTGAAATCGCGGTTGCACTCTGCAGGCTGCCGCCGTGTTTGGCACTATAGGTCAGCCGATTGGGATGGGATGCGGTCTTTCTTTGCATCCTACCCTTGGGGGCGGGTTTGCTTCTCGCCGGATGATCCCAACGTTGTTGCGGATTCTGTTACTGATGTGGTACTTCAGGGTATGGAACTTTTTATTCCTTCCTCTGTGGTGCCCATTGGAGGCAAATCTCAGCCATGGTTTGGTCGCTCCTGTAAAATAGCATCATGCTATAAGCAGGAGTGCTACCAAGCCTGGGTTGATGCATCAGCGTCCCGGGATGTAAACACCAGCGCTCTAAAAAAGAAGTATAATTCCGCCTCTAGGTCCTTCAAAAGAGTCATTGCCAAGGCAAAGTCGGAGCACATAGGCAGAATTGGCGAGAAACTAGTTCGCCTTCCTTCTGGAACCCGTGCATTCTGGTCTCTCGCCAAGGCTGTTCAGGGGAATTTCTGTCAGCCATCCCTTCCATCTCTGCACAGGGAGGACGACTCACAGGCCCATACTGCAAAGGAGAAAGCCGATCTTCTAGGCTCTTTCTTTGCGTTTAACTCGACTCTCGATGACGGGGGGAGTACGCCGCCGACCATCCCGCGGTGTGAGTGCTCCATGCCGGAAGTGCAGTTCACACAGCGCTCGGTTCGCAAAGCACTCTTCTCCCTGGACATCCACAAGTCGAGTGGGCCTGACGGAATCCCCCCAATTGTGCTGAGGACGTGTGCTCCAGAGTTGGCACCGGTTTTAACGCGTCTTTTCCGGTACTCCTACTCCCTAGGCGTAGTCCCAAAATCATGGAAGACGGCTTTCGTCCACCCGATCCCTAAAAAAGGCGACCGCTCAGACCCGTCCAACTACCGGCCAATCGCCATCACCTCCTTGTTCTCCAAAACAATGGAGTCCATTGTAAACTGCCAGCTCATGAGGTACCTTGAGGATCACCAGCTGATTAGTGACCGCCAATACGGTTTTCGCCGTGGTCGGTCAGCTGGTGATCTTCTGGTCTACCTCACTCACAGATGGGCGGAGGCAGTAGAGTTCAAGGGGGAGGCATTGGCCGTTAGTTTGGACATTGCGAAGGCCTTCGATCGGGTTTGGCACAAAGCGCTTCTTTCGAAGTTCCCTTCCTATGGGCTTCCCGAGAAATTGTGCGATTGGATCACCAGCTTTCTTGCAGATCGGAGTATCAAGGTCGTTGTAGACGGTGCAAGCTCCGATTGCAAGCCTATTAATGCTGGTGTTCCACAGGGCTGCGTGCTATCGCCAACGCTATTTCTTCTGCATATCAATGATATGTTGCATACCCGTAACATTCATTGCTATTCGGATGACAGCACTGGTGATGCTCTCTACACCGGCCGAGCCAATATTTCTCGGGAAAACGTCTCCGAGTGCCGGGACAAACTTGTGTCTGAAGTCGAGTCTTTGCTGAACAGAGTCTCGGATTGGGGACGACTAAACCTAGTCTAGTTTAACCCCCAGAAGACACAAGTTTGCGCGTTAACCGCTAAAAAGAACCCCTTTGTCGTATCCCCTCAGTTTCAAGGCACTCCCCTTGTTGCCTCAGCCGGTATCGGGATCCTCGGCGTCGACATATCGAGTGACGTGCAGTTTCGCGTGGAGCTTGGCGTGCTCAGCAGAGCGGGACAGTATTTCATGCCGGCACACCGCCTGCAACTTTACAAGGCGCAGGTTCGGCCGCACATGGAATACTGTTCCCATCTCTGGGCTGGGGCTCCCCAGTACCAGCTCCTTCCACTTGACCGCATCCAGTGCAGAGCGGCTCGAATCGTCGACGACCGAGTGCTTTCCGATCGGCTCGATTCACTGGCGCTGCGAAGAGATGTTGCATCTCTTTGCGTATTTTATCGCATCTATCACGGGGAGTGCTCTGAGGAATTGTTCGGATTAATCCCAGCCGCCAAATTTCGTGAACGCACTACACGGCAAACGTCCCGACACCATCCACACCATCTGGATGCTTGGCGGTCCACCACTGTACGTTTCACAAGGAGTTTTCTTCCACGTACAACCTCTCTGTGGAATAGTTTACCACCGGCGATTTTTCCGGACCGATACGACCTGGGGACCTTCAAGAAAAGAGCTTACTCCTTTCTAAAGGGCCGGCAACGCACCCGCAATTCTCCTGGTGTTGCGGTTGATCATGGGCGGCGGTAGAAAAAAATATTCGTTACACTGGATGATTTTTTTACCGTCTAGAAAAAAAAAATTGGGTGTAACCAGGTGAACGGAATAGAAGACTTATAGCACTGGTACAGGGTGGGCCATTTAAAGTGGAAGCATCGGGCAACCCTATATCTTTGACATTAGTTGTCAGATCGATTAATGACATACCGTGTCGGAAGTGTCATTTCAGTAGATTTTTAACCATGGAGCAGTACATACCAAAAGAACGCGCTGAAATTGTTTATCTGTACATTCAAAATAACTTTTCAATCGTGTAAATTAAACGTGCGTTTCTAAAAAATAAAACAAAGTGAAAATTGCTCCAGGTGGGTCGGTTTTATGCCACCGAAAACCCTCAAGTAATCGAAGACGACCAAAAAGTTACTGTTTGGTGCGGTATTTGCGCGGATATGGTTGTCGGGCCGTATTTTTTTGAAGACGATGATGGAGCTACGGTAACCGTCAATGGTGAGCGGTATCGGGCCATGGTAACGGATTTTCTGATGCCAATTATTCGTGAAAATGACGTGGACGATTACTGGTTCCAACAGGACGGTGCCACATGCCGCACAGCTCGAGCAACAATCAATTTATTGCGACCATTGCTCCCTGGGCGACTGATATCGAAAAATGGCGATTTTGACTGGCCACCTAGATCACCTGATGTGACGCCACCAGACTTTTTTTGTGGAGTTATTTGAAATCCAAGGGATACGCTAACAAGCCAAGGACTCTAGCTGCCCGCAAGAACAATATTCGTCAAGAAATTGCCGCCATATCCGCCGAAACATTGACCAATGTGATTGAAAATGCCGAAAAAAGGACACATGTGGTTGCCAAGGCCAGAGGTGGCCGTTTGCGCGATATCATTTTTAAAAAGTAATTATAACAAATCTCCTTAGATCAAAATAAAATATTCCTTAGATCAAAATAAAATCTACTATTTATAAAAAAAATATATCGAAGACATGTGAAGTTCGTCAACACGCATTAGGGCAGCGCGGCGGACACTTCCTTGCTCTAAAACCCTCAGAGGGGAGGCCTGTGCCCAGCTATAGGACGTATATAGGCTGCTTTAACTTTCACAATAAAGTCCCAGTAAATATACAGGACCTATCTATCAAAAAGTCTAAAAATGTTATCAAATAAAGTGTTATTATAGTGTTAAAGATTGTACGATTTTTATTAACCTCTGGAAGTAATGTAATCGCTACCATGCTATTTCTAAATACACAAAATTATATTGTAAATGAATAGGTACTTTAAAAAAACCATCCCGCGGAGGTTCTTGCTGGTTTTTCACAGCGTCGAGGTTTTTTCCAAACCTCGTTAACCCTTTAAACCTTTTATTGTATACGTTATTGTATGGATTGAATAAAAAAATATCCTTTTCTATTTAGATTTCTCTCTAGGATTTCAAGTCTATAAGCAACAAAAATACATTAAAAATGCGCCATAAAAGCGCTGATTTCCTTTGAGAAACATTGAATTATTGCTCAATAATAATACTAAAATTATGCCCTACAACAATTTAGTTTTAGAAGAAAGTATCTTAGATTATTTTGCTGTAGCTTGGAGACCGCATTACGCAACACTATTTTTTACGTTTAGAAGTTACAAGTAGAACGGATAGTATACACGTTCATGTATCCTTAGTGTAATCAAATCAAATTGCATAGAGGAAGTTCTCTACATATCAAAAAAAATTATTTATTGTAAATTATCTTAATTATTATACGAGTATCTTTCGAAAATCGTAGACTGTAATCGACTTATTATTTTTGAGTAAATTACTTAATCATATAATTAACTGGCCTTCTTAGAAATACACAATATTAACTAAAAACCTAGATAGCTCGAAGAATCGACAACTGATGTAGGAGGAAGTTTCTCGAGTCGCAGCTTCGTACCGATAAGCGACCTGGAGTGACCAGATAAATGATGCAGGAAATCGGTGGTTGCAAGTAGTTAAGGACCGTGCTTTGTGGAATTCTTTGTAAGAGGCCTACTTACTTCTTTTGTTTTTCTGTTTTAGCACTTGCGATGGGTTGTAATGATGATGATGATAATGATGATGATGATGATGAATTAATAACCCTTCGCTTACCCACTTCTCTTTCGATGAGTTGTTGTCCTTACTACATTTCCCTCTTTTTTCCTTGTTACGACGTCCATTAGATGATATGGGGTGGTGGATTTCTTTACGTCACTACTACACAGCGACCTTCGCCGACTCGTCTACTCTCCAGACTGAAAAGTACTACCTATACATTTATTAAACGAAGTCACTCGATCACAAAATAAATAACAATGTCCTCCAGACCGAATTTCGGCCACGGCGGCCTGCTTCAACGGAGGCTAGCCATCGGCGCAGGACAGAATTATAGTGCCCAAGCCCCAAGTGTATGCGCAAGCACAGGTGCACTCTATTCTCTCACTCTCATAATCCAATGGGACGGTAAACCGACACGACCGGAGAGAGATCAGACGCAGGACCAACGGCTTTACGTGCTTTCCGAGGCACAGGGATGAGACACCGCCAACTTCCTGACTACGGGTAACTACTGAGAATTTCTTGACGGAAAAACTCAATAATTAATTTTTTGGCCCGACCAGGGATTCGAACCCAGGACTTCATGATCAGCAGTCGCACTACTACAACCACTAGACCAACGAGGCAGTCAAAATAAATAAAAGTACTACGACTAGATAAAGTTGTTAGTCATTTTTTAGTTTTCTGTTTTTTTTTTTAAATAAGTGTATGCCATTCATAATCTTCCGTTTAACTTAAATTTATTCCTTATCTACGTAAATAATAAATTATAAATGCAACAATCCATTTCAGAAACTCTGCTTCAAATGGACCGGCAGCAGTTACAGAAATTCGTCCAATACCTAATCGCGGAGCACCACACAGAGGTCCTGCCTACAGCGCAGCGTCTAGCTGACGAGGTGCTTCAGGCAAGGTCCGCGATCAACAGGATCTGCGGCGCCCCCGACCCTACCGCTGGACCACCGCCTGATGCACACCACGCGTGGCATCTCGATGAACAGCAGGTGAATTATATTTTGGTAATGACATTCTCCCAGCTGACCGACAATCAACAAGAGTGACGAGCTATGAACTGAGCAGAAAATATTATTTTTGACTTTGGTAATCTAACCGGTGCCGATGTAACATTTTAGCGATAAAATCGAATGTAAATGGGTTGCAGTGTGTTCGGATTGGAATTCGAACCAAGGATCTCGGTCGTCAAACAGGTACTACAAATATTCTAACTAAACCACCATGTGTAATACAATGCATCTGCACTTGAAGCTGCATATACTTACATAATATACTTAATAATACATACGTAGTAAACTCAAACCAGTTTGCACTCAATGGCGTTGTGACTTAACATCGAGTTGCGGCGTAAAGAACCGCGGGTTCGAATTGCGCACAGAACAAGTATTTTTAATTTTTATGGTCGTACAAACTACAAATAATTTTTCAGGTTGGGTGTTTCTCCTTGTGCAATTTGTGTTTATAAACTGCCTCCACGATACAGGAGAAAATACTAGAGTAGGGATAACGTTTTTCCAAAAAAAAACAATTAAAAATAGTGTACTGACTTTGGTATAGATATTTCGTATCAAATACAAAATATTATATAAATTGAGCTAAAAGTAGCAAAAATTTTTATGTTTGATATTACAAAATCCGCAGAGCCTAGTTTTATATATTTTTTTATTATTATTTTCGATTTAGTAGATTCAAGGTCGATGATCCATAATGTGTTATCTCAAAACAGTAGTCAATGACCCTATAATTATAATTTCTGCCTAAACCATCGTGTTAGCGAAAATATTTGTTATTAATATTTCCTTTTTTAATTATGTTTAAAATATGCTGTCGAATAATCGTAGATTGCATTTTTACTTGCAAATGATTGATCTGGATTGTAGTACGGCCATTGTTTACTAACTATATTGATTATTTTTCAGGTGTGCGAACAAGTACGTGCGTATTTACTACAGGGAACGTATTACAATGCAAATAAACAACTCAACTCCTTGTTTTCTAAGGTAAATACGTTTTATATTGCATGTTACTGAATACATCATAAAATAGCAGCACTACCATTTGTCTTCAAAGTGTGACAAGGACTAAATACCTAAACCTAAAACTGGAGACAAATTAGAACTTCACCTACATTTTTATTTTGCATCCACTTTAGGTGTTAATACAAGTAAGACATCTTTACTGAATGCGAGTAAGATGAGTTACGGTTTTTGAAAGAGAAGAAACTAAACGATATGTGAAATAAGAATAGAATGGGAGTTCGTCGAGCAAGTATAGATGAGTTTGTATAATTGGGATGTGTATTCAGCAGGAATGGGAGATATGATAAGGATATAGAACGACGAGTGAACGCAGGAAATAAAGTAAATGGGGCCCTGCACTCTATTGTGAAAAGTCAGAATGTGTCAAAAAAGGGACATATGACAATTCACAATGCTGTGTTAGTCCCTGCTGTAATGTATGGTAGTGAAAGTTGGGTGAGGCAGAAGAAGCACGAGAGTAGAATAAATGCTGTAGAAATGCGGTCGCTAAGGAGTATGTTAGGGCTGAATCTGAGTGACAGGGTGAGAAATTGTGTGGTAAAAGAAAAGTGTGGCTGGCAAGATGATGATGTGACCAAGATTTAAGAAAGAAATGCTTCGGTGGTTTGGTCATGTAGAAAGAATCAATGAGAAAAGAGTGACTAAGTAAATTTATGCTCCGGAAGTGAACGGAAGAGTCGGAAAGGGATGTCCAAGGCGAAAGTTTATCGACCTAATTGGTGATATATTGAAAATGGGCCAAATTAAGATTACCTACCCTTAACCGACTAGCATGTACGCGTAGGTATATGGATGTGCAGCAGGGGAGAGGTATATCAGGATCGTGTTTAATCAAACTCAGTAGTCTTTGCCTACCCCTCTAGGCTCTAGGTAACAGGCGTGAGTGTTTATATGTTATGTTTAGGTGTTAATGGAATGGAACAGTAATGATGTAGTCAACTAGTGTGTGTGTTTGTTTGCCGAACTAATGCACATAAGTTAAGAATCTCAAATAGAATGTGATAGTAATTATATTAAGTGTATATATACATATTTCTTTTATTGACGGCCACTTTGCTCTGGAGTAGGCACTTAGTCTTTATTTGTACAACGTATTAAAAAGGCCGAAAGTTTTCGTAAAGTCCTTGACATAATAATCTTTAAATAACATTTTAAACTTCCTCCATACGGTAGGATGTCGTAATACTACATAATATTGCATAATGCTGTATTATTATTTTCAGGTAAGAGAAATGCTCCGAGCACAAGACTCCAATGGACCAAGGATGCTTATGCTCATGACTGAACAATTTCTCTCCGACCCGCGCCTTTTACTCTGGAGGAACCAAAACACGCCGATGACGGAGAAGTGTAGGCAGCTTTGGGAACAATTGGGCGCTCTGTGGGTCAGCATAGTGCTGGACCCAGGCAGCAACAAGCATCACAGGGTGCAATGGAGGCAGCTGCTCGAAAAATGGTCTGCAGTGGAGGTGTGTCCCACTGAGGACCCAGATTACCGTTCCTTTCCTTTGGTGAGTACTTATAGTTTACAAAAAGAAGCTCTCTTATGCCCAGATTACCCAGATTTTAATATGTCGTTAAGTCTCGTGATGTTTCTATCATTTTTACTCTAAGTGGCTGTGACACCGCGAGACTTAATAACATTTTAAAATTGGGTAGCGTTTTAGTATTTGGCAATTACTTTGTGTAAAACAATGTTTTTATCCAATCATAATGTGGGTTTCTACAAGGCAAGATTAAATATGCTTTTGTTAAGCTAAGTCAGCACTCTTTACTAACTTCCTCTACATCGCCACTTACCATCACGTGTGGTAGTAGTTAAGCACTGGCTTATAATAACAAAAAAAATTGTAACATACTTTTGTCTCATGGCTCAGACATACCTCCTCTCAACCTCCTTTATATCTCCTCTCAAACTTCTTAATATCTTCTCTCAAACTCCTTAATACCATAGGTTTGTGAGAAAGCATTTGCTACAAGATATGAATGATATGAAGCTAAAACTAAAAAATATAATGCTGTGTGCTGGCGCCGTAAGAGAATCCATCGCTCCATTTCGTCCCGTGGATGTTGTGAGAGTTCATATGGATTCCGATAGATGGCGGCATAAAATCATGTACGGTTGACCTTGACGTAAACCCCCTTATTAAGGTGAAACCTACGGACTGTTCCCAGCCATTCTCCCGCAAGATGGCGCTGAAGTCAACATTTTTAGTTTATTTGAAGTTTTGTGTAATTGGAAAATTATTAAGTCGTAGGAATAGACTTAGCGGTTATCGGATATTACATTTTATTGGAATGGGTCATATCATTGCCTCAAAATCAACCCAATTCGACATTAATTTTGATTATAACATCTGTCATTGAATATAGGGTCGTTTACACACACAGACGTATCCCTACGTTTACGAAGCTAGAACACTAGATGGCGTGTATGTAAAAAAACAGTTTTTAATTTTTGTGTATGTGTAGATTGGGAAGGCAGAACTACAAAAGGCTATGTACGATTGTTATAAAAAAAATTATATTTGTTGGCGTAAACTGTTTATTGATTTATAACTTTGGGAAATAAATTATGTCAACATTGATTACAATATAACGCAGTTTTGTAACAGTACCAATTATTACAATAATTAGACATTTCATAACCAACACGTAAGAAACTATAATTCCCAAACAAGAGATAACAACAAATCTATAACACGATTTATTTTGTGATAATAACCAGGAAGTTTGAAAATAATATTTCTAATTTCGAAGCACTCAACAAAAGCTTTTAGTAAAACAAAAATATAAATCCTATACCTACGAGCAATTCTTGTGTATATATATAATCGGAATCTCGGAAACGGCTCCAACGATTTTCATAAAATGTTGTTTTATCCCCGTTTTCATGCAATGAAAAACTATAAGAAGGTAAATTTTAACACTGTAACAATGGTCGTAATAGCTCAAATGGATAACGCACTGTCGCGAAATCGTAGTTCCATGGTTCGCGTCTTGTTTTAAGGATTGACTTTTTTCCCTTTTTTTTCAAGTTCCCTTCTTTTGTGAAAAATCTATTATTTTGAGCCTTTTTGTAGTATTTTTAAAAATACGAAAATTTTATTGCACTCATAATTTTTCATTTTAATAACCAGTTCAGTTTTTTTCTATTATGTCGGTAAGATCAAAAAATATTCTTCATACTTTATCAGTATGTATTTTTAATCTAAATATAACTTCAAAAACACACGATTTCCAAAAAAAAATACCGAGAAATGCTCGGTCATCCAGGTACTATACAATATAATATATACAAATCTTCCTTCAATTCTATATGAATAGGGTTGCGTTCGGAACACAAATCTAGAGCACTAAAATGTACAAAAATTTACTTATCTTTTTATTTCAATGTTATCTTTATATTCCTGGTAGAATTGGCCGACGAATAAGAAAAATATAACTCAGATTAGAATAAGCTATTTATTTATAAACAATAAAGCAGGACCAGAAAATAGGATTTTATGTAATTGAATTATATTTGTTTCTGAACGCACCGTAAGGTATGACGTAGTGACGAGTGAACTTGAGCTCTACAAAATATAACAAAGTAATAATGTGTGTCTATCTGAAACTGTTTGCAAAATGCGTAAAGGTTGTTTAATGTAACCCGACAAAACCATATTTAGCAAACGTTTGCAAGTTTAATTTTGGGACTACTTTGGTAGTTTACCGATTTATAATAATTGTATTTATTGTTGACCAAAAACATATTCAAACACATTCGATATTTCAGAAAAATCACGGGCCAGCCTGCTGTTAATAATACTACCGAAAACATAATTGCGTTTTTAGAATAATTAATTACTATAACTACGATAAATTACAATATAGTCTCAAATATATACTAGAGAAATATTGCAATTCGGATCAATGAAAACATACATACAAAATATGTATAATACACAAGAAATTCCGCGCGCAAATCATAGCGCGCGACAACCGATATCAGAATATATTGGGTGCGTTTGGCAGAAAAAAGCGCTAGCAAGCGCTTGTAAGCAAAATGGCGATCGTAAGCGGTAAGCGCTGTCAAATCGTAAGTAGCTATTTTCCTCCAGGACACGATGTTAGTTTTAAACGGGGAATGTAACCTAATTTAAATATATGTTTGTAAAGTATTCATATTAAAAACTTACCCATCATGAATTTTTAATAGCATGTATATGTTTATTCATGTCATTATATTATTTAAAACTAAAATTGCGCAAAACAACTTATAAACTCTACTTCAAAAGAAACAAATTAAATAAGCAAAATGGCGGATTGTGTCAGCGCTACTGAAGTAGCAATCGTGTCCTGGCCGAAAACTATTTTAGCGCTTATAAGCGCTTGCTAGCGCTTTTTTCTGCCAAACGCACCCATTTTATACAAGGCAAACAAGAGAACGTGCGTAAGTTTGGCAACGCTTTTGTTTCGTCAATTCAAGGTCAGGAATACGTTAGAGTGCGCGCAAGATAACTCTGCGCGCGACTGATGGCGTGCTTAATGTTGCCAGCTTAACTAATATTTTTTCCTTCGTTTAATCTTATTACTGGAATTGTATAATTATATCAAATTACATAAATTACCTAATTGATTACCAAATCTCAATTAAAAAAACTGTAATGTTCAGCCTAAACTTACAAAGACCTAATAATTTTTTAAACCCCATATTTATTGTTTAAGATCCGCGTAATAAATATATTTCTTGATTCTAACTTTCATAAGTTTGATACCTCACTACACAAGTTTAACTACGCCACTACAATTTTTTTTACACAATTACAGGTACCTATTATATTCGTGTATAAAAAGGACTAATACTAAGATTAATGACTACTGATATTTTGTCTATAATAAATTTTTCCAAAAAGGTATTTTGAAACAACTGAAATAGCATTATAATATTTATTATAAAGAACGAAATAAAAAGTCCAAGGAAACCTAGTAAATCTTTTATTGAATACCTATTATTATTTATAAATTTGGTGTAACAATGGTCCTGCAGTGGATCAACGCCTTCCATTCGCATATCTTCATCAGAATCCATGCTAGAGTCTTCATCAGATGACTCGGATGTGTCACCTGTAACATTAATTACAAATTCATCCATTTCCATATCCATTAGCCTATCTGATTGGAAATATTTATCTTCTATTTTTTCTGCATGTTGGCATACGTTGAACCATTCTTCTGTCGTTACTGTTCTAAACGCCGCCTCAGTAATAGCAGCTATTTCGCTAGGAGCTTGAGTGATATTTTTCTCTGCAATGCGTCTCTTTACTATTGCCCAAATTTTTTCTATGGGATTTAAATCGCAGTGGTAAGGCGGCAAACGGAGAACCTCATGTCCATATTCATTTAGCATTTGATCTATTTCGTACTGTGGGTCTCCTTTGTATTTTTTAATTAATTCGTATAATTGCGCTTTTGTCCAACAGTTTTCAAATGTAATACCATTTCTCGTAAGCCATCCTTGGAGCTTTGCTTTTGTATTGCCAATTGTAAGCGCCTTGTTGATCTGTATGCAGTGGTATGACGCATTATCCATCACTACAATGCAATTCGTTGGAAGATTCGGCACAATTTTTTCTTTCATCCACCGCATGGAGTTAGCTGAATTCATATCGTCGTGATAGTCATTCGATTTGGAGTTAGACCTGAACAGCAGCAGTCCGTTTTCAACAAACCCAGTTTTACCTCCACCATGGGCTATTATCCATCTTGCACAGACGCTATCAGAAGCAAGAATACCAGGCTGTTCCTTCGATTGCCAGCATTTTTGAAGGTGGTATGAAGCATGTATATACGTTTCGTCAACATAAATTACCGGTCGATTTTCTTCCTGACGATTCTTGCGCAACCTCAGAATATATTTTGCTCTCCAAGCTGCAATATCACTGCGTTCTACCAATACTTTTCGTTTAGACTGGCACCTTTTGTATTTGTAGCCCATAGTCTTTAAAATACTCCTCAACGATGTTCTGCCATATTTAAAACCAATATCAGTTTTCAATTCCAACCAAAGTTTATTTATGATAGGAATCTCCTTCTTGACGACGTAAAATGATTGAATTAAATGCCTTATAGCGCACATATCGAAATCGTCTAAATCATAATTTTTTTTTCCTTCGGTTCCTAGTTTTTCCCGGCGTCACAATTTTAGAAGATGAAGCTTCTGCTATATTACCCTCTTGACTTATCTGGGTGACGGTGCGTTCAGAAACACGTAAAACATAATAAAAACAATGCATTATAAATACATGATATTAATGACACGAGGAAATTAAAAAGGAACAAATAGAGAAAATTGGGGAATTTTATTGTAATGGCATCCCTAAAAATTACCTGTTAAATATGCAACGCGGGCTCTAACTTTGGAAAACGGTACTATAGGCCCGTTATTGTCTCGTTCTTCTTCACAAGCACGTTTGACCTTCAAAATAACATCCCTGCCAGCACTTTTAATCACTTTCGGCATAATGATAACGATTAATTACTGCAAAAAAGAATAAAAACAGGACACCTACCACTCTGTTTAGACACTTGCCATAAACAGTAAGATGGCGGCACACGATTAGTTCCAATTTTGGCCGCGCGCAGAGTTATCTTGCGCGCACTCTAGTACCGTATACTTATCTGTCTACGGCAGTTTGTTGTCAGGAAGGACGGCAACGTCGCTTTACCTACGACTTTTGGTATGTCACACAACGATAATAAGTAATAAAATTGTTTACAAAAAACATAGGTGTCTAAGGTCATTAGTTTTATGTTATTTTATACTGTTTTTTTAACGGTTGGAAAGGAAATTAACCAATTATCGAACTTAAGATATTGATTTATCAGAATTATTTAAGATCACTTGGATGCCGTCTAGCGTGCCAATGTTTAAACGTCGCCTTTCGTTTGCTTGTCAAAAGTCACGCACACTACTAAAGAAGTGTCAAATTTTTCCGGGATTTCACTATTGTTTTTCTCGGTATATGATGTAAGTTATTGCCTATAAAGGTCAGAGGCGTACACATTCATTGTAGAGAAGTGATAAAATGATTAGTTTTAAAGAAAGAGTGTCTGTGTTTACTGTATATTTTGGTT
This sequence comes from Parnassius smintheus behrii, assembly GCA_036936625.1. Classification (NCBI taxonomy): domain Eukaryota; kingdom Metazoa; phylum Arthropoda; class Insecta; order Lepidoptera; family Papilionidae; genus Parnassius; species Parnassius smintheus. Next base: position 14,056,955 of record JAUPFT010000013.1, read on the forward strand.
AAAAAATGTATGGACGGACGGTCGACGCATCCACCTTAATAAAAAAATTAAACGCTTGATTAGTTGAATAGTGTTTTGTCTCATTTTGAACTTTACGAGACACTTGTTGCTAAAAAATGACAAAACACTATTTAACAAATCAAGTGTTTAAAACTGTTTATGAATAAAAGGGAACATATATAGACGGGCAACGTGAGGCAGTGTCAAAGGCGATACATGCGATCGTCAATCCGACGTGATCGTCAGACGTGACGATTAAAGCCCTTCTTCAGCTGAAGACATTTACGACTAATGAGGAAGGAAATAAGACGGAAGGAAAAATAAAAATAGACATATTTTTATTTTTAAGTACCCGATTGTTTACGTATCGCCTAGGCAGGATGGATTATATCGGATCGGACCTATTAAAATCCCATGGTGTTTTACCTTTCTCGTTTTTGACAACGCCTTGCTAACACTTATCTTTAGTCCCACGGAGTATTTCGAGTCTGTCACGCTGATGTCGTGAAGTCGAGTCCGATAACAACGACAGATCTGGTCTATGACATTCTCACCAACCACGGAAGACAATTAGTGTAACGCATCGAGAGCCACGTAGGTGCTTTTGACTTAAGTGGGCGATCAAGCCACCGCTACTAAGTAGCGTATCGTGAGTTTCGTAATTGTCGACTTCCAGGAAATGTCAAAAAAATGTTCTGTCCCCGGGTAGATGGCGGCGTAACTGTCACATAATGTGCTGGATGTGGAATTAATAGACTGTCGACGAAAAGCAACTAACGTCAAAGGTGCAAAGGATTGGTTACTGCGCGGTGATTACGACAAATCGTCCCAAACTTTTCTCCTACATGGTTTTAACGACCATCATCACAATAATTAAAAAAAATAAAGAAGTTAAATTAGAACACGCTTCATGCTTACAAATAGATGTATACAACAATACAATCTTGGGAATATACCGCTCTCCTTCAAATACAAACGCCAATAAATTCATTAATTCGTTAAGTTTGCATTTAGAAAATATAAAATCAAAAGAAGTCATGATTTTAGCTGGCGACATAAACGTTAACATTGCACCTAAAATAAATGAAAATTCATATGAACGTAGTAACAGAGAAAATTATTTAAATATGTTAAGTATGCACGGCTTAATACCCGGTCACTACTTACCCACAAGAGAAACCAGTTGCCTAGATCACTTCATTCTAAAGCTAACACAAAGTAAGGTCTATGCTCAAATTGCTGTCTTACTTACAACAATTACTGATCACTCAATGATACTACTAAACCTATCTAACTTAAAATTAATAAATGATTGCACAAAGATAAAAACAATTACAGATTATAAAAGTGCCTTTAACAGCTTATTACAAAATAATCTTACTGAATTACTTTTTTGTGACAATCCACATACAGTTATGGAGATGTTAGTTAATAAATTGAGCAAATCATTACGAGAAAATACAAAGATTGTGCATCTTCCAAAAAATAAACGCATCTTAAAACCTTGGATAACACCTGGCATTGTGCGTTGTATTAGAAATCGCAATAATTTGCAAAAAAAGGTGCGTTCCGATCCTTACAATGAAATTCAAAAAATTATATATAAGAGATATCGTAACTTTTGTACTAAAATAACAAAAAAAAGCAAAACAGAGTTATGAAAGACAAGTCCTGCAGATGTCTCTCAATAACAGTAAAAACCTTTGGAGAAATATTAAAAGAATAGCGCATTTAAATCAAACAAAAATTAGTAATACAGATTTATTACAAGCAAAAGCAACACCATTAGATTCGGTAAATTATGTTAATAACTTCTTTGCCAATGAAGGCAAAAATCTTGCCAAAAAAATATTAACTAGAAATAACAATAGTAAATGTATAACACTGGTTGGACAACCACAGCTTTCATCCTTTGTCTTGCTAGATACAGATCCTTACGAGGTACATGGTGTTATCATGAGCCTAAAATCAAACAGTGCTCCTGGATGGGATAACATTCCAGCGCATTTTTTAAAACTTGCAGTAACTAAAATTACTCCTATAATCTGTCACTTTGTAAACATTTGTTTTAAGCATGGCGTTTTTCCTCAACCTTTAAAACAAGCTGTTATAACACCAGTGTATAAGAATGGGAATAGAGGTGACGTTAGCAACTACAGACCTATTTCAGTACTACCTTCACTTTCTAAGATATTGGAAAAGCTTATCAACACAAGATTATTAAGTTATCTTACTAAGTTCGATATCTTGTCTGACTGTCAGTATGGATTCAGACAAGGTAAATCCACTGAAGATGCAATCTTAGCTCTTAGCTCGTATATAATTAACAATTTAGATCAGGGTAAAAAATGTCTTGCAGTTTTTCTAGACCTTAAAAAGGCCTTTGATGCTATCTCTATCCCCATCCTTTTACAAAAATTAGAAAACATCGGCATCAGAGACACAACCTTGACATTGTTTAAGAATTACTTATTTAACCGTACACAAAAAGTTAAAGTAGGACAGTTTATTAGTGAGGACACATACACCACTTACGGCGTACCACAAGGTAGTATTTTAGGCCCAACATTGTTTCTAATTTATATCAATGATCTATGTAATCTGAAAATTAATGGTGCCCGTGTGTTCACATATGCCGATGACACAGCTGTAGTTTTTACTGGAGCATCGTGGGATGAGATTCGTAAAAATACAGAATCTGGTCTTACTATAATTGCAAGTTGGCTTCAATCAAATTTTCTAACGTTTAATGCACTTAAAACTAATTATATTTGTTTTACTATTGAAAACCGAGCTCAACCAGGAAGTAACTTTAACATAAAGATACACACTTGCAACATTGACGAAGTTCAAAATTGTAACTGTTCTGTCATTACGAAAGTTTCTTCAACCAGGTACTTGGGGATCATTATAGATGAACGTTTAACTTGGCATGAACATATCGATGTAATAACATGTAGATTTAGAAAATTAGCCTGGATTTTTAAAACGCTAAGACATATTACTTCAGATACGCTCATTAACAAAATTTATGTAGCATTAGCTCAATCTTTAATAACTTACTGCCTTCCGATATGGGGAGGAGCAACAAAAACAAAATTGTTGCAATTAGAAAGAGCTCAACGTGCCTTAGTAAAGACAATGTACTTTTTGCCTTATAAATTCCCAACTAAAAGCCTGTATTTAAAAACTGATATACTAAGTACAATACGGCCGACGTATCTTGGCGAGTCTGAATATAGGCTCTGCGAAGTTTAGCGCATGAACACTCGTGAAGAAAACTGTTATTGTCATTTTTTTATATATACCAATGTACAAATAAAATTTCCCTAATACAGTGACCAAAAATATCAAAACACTTTGGAGACATTATAAATTAAAGATTCAATTTTGATACCTCACCTTTCGATAGGGGCAGATTTTATCACAAACACATACAATATTATTTACATTTAATACTTTTTATTTATTTACACTTATTATTATTTAATCACTGTCGCTGAGGGGGGAAATTCCTAACATAAAGTCGTCGGCCCCTTGTGTACCATGTGAGGTACTTGGCATAGGTTCATCTTCGTAATCGTCGCTCTCACTTTCAGACTCACTTTCTGAATCTGAAGCTGTATTAATGATGAATAATTGATCCGTCATTTCGTCAATAATATGGTCGCTCTTCCTATAGTCATGTTCGACCTCTTGCACTTTTCTGCATAAAGCACTCCATTCATTCTGACCCATTAAATTTACTTTTTCTTGTATGAGCTCCATTGTCCGGGTTACGTTCCAGTCGACGTTTTTAGCGGCTACGTGCCCTTTAATGGCAGCCCACACCATCTCGATGGGGTTTAAATCGGGATGATATGGGGGTAAACGAAGGACATCGTGGTTGTTTTGTTTAAACATTTCATCTATTACGTATTTTTTATTCACGTCTTTGTTTTTTTTTTATTAGATCGTAAAGTTGTGGTTTACGCATGTCCTTTTCATATGGTATACCCTTTTCTAATAACCACGATTCCATTTTTGCCTTCTTGTCATTAGATGTAGGGGCAGGATCCATTAATTTGTTGTGGTACGGAGCATTATCGATAACCACCACCGAGTTAGGGCTCAAATTTGGAATCAGTTGGGTCCGTAACCATTTCTCATAATTTTTGAAATTCATGTCATCATGATAGTCTCCGGTTTTGCTGCCAGATTTGAACATTAGTAGCGCGTTCGGAACAAACCCTGCTTCTGACCCAGCGTGTACCATCACTATCCGCTGACCTTTTGATATCGGGCGCTTTAGTCCTTGAGCGGAACCATCTGACCACGCCTTACCTTTTGTATGTGATGAGTGGGCATACGACTCGTCAGTGAATACAATTGGTCGCCCTTCGTCCCTGTATTTTTTCATTGCCTTCAAGTACAAGATCCTTTTCAGGCGAATGTCGGTCTTCTCTATAAGAACCATTCTATTGGTTTCGGTCTTTCGCCACTTGAAACCCAAGTTTTTGATAATTGTCTTTAAGCTCGTTTTACCACCTTGAAAATTTATATCCCGTTTGAGTTTCGCTAGTAATTTGTTTATCGTCGGCATTTCTTTTTCAGTTTTGTGGAAGTTGTGTATGCATCTTTTTACTACTCCCTGGTCAAAATTATCCATATCAGTAATAGGTTTTGATCTAGACCTTTTTTTACCAGGCGTGCGGAATACTGAAAGTAAGCCCGAAATATTGCCTTCAGTTGCGATCCGCTGTACTGTGCGTTGGGACACACCAGTTGCGTTAGCAACTCTTAAATAAACTTTATCGACATCTTTTACGCCTTCTTCTTTTTCTTTTTTCATATATTGCGTTAAATCGTAAATAATTTTTCTCGCCTGGCGATTTAACACACTGTTATGTTTTGGTGGCATGTTTGGCGAATAATATAAGTGCTAACTGACACTTGCAAATAAAACAAATAAAACAAACAAAACAAACTTAACACTATTAATAAAAACAAACAACAATAACAACGAAAACTTTTGTAACCGACTGTGCTCAAGACAGAGATAGCGACACGAACACGACACCAATGCTAACGTGTGACTGAGAAATATTACCGTGTACCGAGCATTGCCGAATAAGCACGAAGCTTTACGAAGTAACCAGAAAGGGATGTCCAACACGCGTGCCTGAGGGTGTTGTTTAATCGATTTTTATTCAAATCGATTAAAATTAAGACATAAAAATATATTTATTTGCAATTTATAAGGAGGTTCTAAATTTTCTCAAATAGTCGTTACTCAAGAAGACGTTAATAGATAATTGATATTTAAGTACATTATGTCTTTCAGCTGAGAAAATAATATGTTTTTAGTTTTTTTTTTATTTAAGTCGAAATCTTGTTTATTATCAACAAAATTCACTATATTTGTAAATCTATTTCGTTTAATATCTTATATAAACAAAAATTGGACTAGACAGAGTTACTGCTGAAATGGTCAAGTACGGTGGGCCTCGCGTCTGGGACAGCTTTCATCTGCTGTGCAATTTGTGCTGGCGGACGGGAGATGTCCCGGATGATTGGCGATCCGCGGTCATTGCGCCTTTATATAAAGGTAAAGGTTCACATTTTGACTGCGGGAGCTATCGGGCGATCAGCTTGACCAGTTTAGCAAGTAAAGTTTATTCGAAGGTTTTGACACGCAGGATGCAAGAGAAATCGGAAAGATTCTTATGGGAGGCACAATGCGGATTTAGACCTGGAAGAGGATGCACGGATCAAATGTTTTCTCTCCGCATGATCACGGAGAAGCTTCTGAGTGTTAACCAGAGGACTTTCTGTGCTTTTGTGGATCTGGAGAAAGCATTTGATAAGGTTATAAGGAAGAAAATGTGGGAACTGTTGCCGGGATATGGTGTGGATGATCGATTGTTAAGGGCTGTGCAGTCACTTTACTATGACTGTAAAGCCTGTGTGCGGGTAGGGCATGACCTGTCACCCATGTTTAGCGTCCAAGCGGGCGTAAAACAGGGTTGTGTCATGTCTTCCTGGCTGTTCATACTGTATCTCGACAGCTGTTTACAGAAGCTGAAAGATAGCTGTTTGGGTGTGAAATTGGGTGACATAAAAGTTAATTGTCTGCTGTATGCTGATGATGCAGTGCTTATTGCACCATCAGAAGCAGAACTGCAGGCATTAGTCACGTGTATGAAAGAGGAATGTGAAATTAAAGGTCTCCGTTTGAATGCTAATAAAACTAAGGTTCTGGTATTTGAAAAGGACGAAGAGAGAACGAAATGTGAAATATGGGTAAATCAGGAATGTCTAGAACAGGTAAATGAAATTGTATACTTGGGGAGTGCTTTCAGCCGGGATGGAAGATGTGATTTAGATGTGGATAGGCGTGTCGCTGCCGGAAACAAAGTCAATGGTGCCCTGAATGCATTAATAAAAAGGCAAGGCGTGGTGAAGAGTGCACGCCTTGCAATACATAACGCAGTGTTGGTACCGACTTTGTTATATGGCAGCGAAACCTGGGTATGCCAGAAGAAGCATAAAAGCAAGTTGAATGCAGTGGAGATGCGATCTCTTCGTAAAATGTGTGGCGTTACCATAGCCGACCGAAAGCGAAACGAAGAGATTCGCAATATGGCAGGATTGAAAGATGACCTTATCACAAAAATTGATAGGGGCGTACTCCAATGGTTTGGACACGTTGAACGAATGAGTGAAGACCGAATGGTGAAGAAAATATATAGAGCGAAAGTAAATATTAAAAGGTGTCGAGGTAGACCGAGACTAACTTTCGAAGACCATGTGAGCAAATTGCTCGAAGAGGGGAGGGTCAAGAGTACTCGGATACCTAGACGTGCATGTATGAAGAAGTTAATGAACCTGAAAGAAGCGAAAGAGGTATGTAAGGATCGTGACACTTGGCGATCTGTTCTCTCTGGCTACCCCGTTAGGGATTGTGCGTGACGATAAGTAAGTAAGTAAGTAAATATAAACAAAAATCAATAACTTCTAAATAAAACTAATCGATTGCGATATTTTATGACTAAAGGGTCGATTGTGTTTACTTATGGTCAATCTCTAGCCTAGACCACCGCCCCCCGTACGTCGCCTCATGCCACCATTTTGTTCCTTAAAAAAGCTATTGCGCAACCTTCTGCGCGAAGGTCGGACTCGCCAAGATACGTCGGCCGTATTATATAAGAAAATTATATATTTTGCACACAATATTAAAAAAGCATAAAGGTTTGATTTTCGACCCAAATACTTTGAACAAAAGTAGAAAAGACATTGTACTTAATTCATTTTGTGTTAAAACTGCATTCGCTAGACGTCAGTTCATTAACCAATCTATCTATCTATATAATTTTGTCAACAAAAAGCTTAATATTTACTGTAGAAATGCCAAGGACTGCAAGATTTTGATTATAAATTGGCTAAAGACCCTGTCTTACGAAGACACAGAAAAACTTATGTTTCGACACATAGGGTGAGAGAGAGAGAAAAACCACACAACAACACACACACACACACACACACACACACACACACACACACACACACACACAGACACACACACACACACATTTATTTTTGAATATTGTATTTTTTTTGTATAATATTTTTTTTTTTTATGTAATCTCACGTCTCTTGAACGTTTTGTTTGGCTATGGAAGAGCGGGAGTCTCTGACACAAGTGCCTTAAGGTACTTAAAAGATGCTCCCTACCCTATGCAAATTGTAAATAACAAGAGAAATAAACTATTATTATTATTATTATTATTATTGTTATTAATAATAATAATGTATTACTACAGGCTGTTGAGGAATAAAAATAATTTTGAGCGTTGCACAATTTTCATCACTTACAGAATGTATAAGATTTTTGTGGGGATTAAATTAATGGTTGATTTCCTTGTTCCAGTATGCAAGAGAAAGGGAGAGAAACGAGAGGGATCGCGACAGAGACCACAGGGACAGAGATAGAGAACGGCATCGCGATCGAGAAGAGAGGGACAGAGAGAGACTGCGTGAACGCGAGGAGAGGGACAGGTAACTTACTTGTTTATTGATGTAATATAAAAAATTTGAATCAAAGCCTACGTTCAGCATTGGACTTTGATAGACTATAATGATGATGATGACATTGATGAGGGGATAATAATTATTATATTAATGTAATTTTCTTTTATTTCAGAGAAAGACATAGAGAAAGACATAGGAGAGAAATGCATTCTCATTCTGAGAGTTCGGATGAAGATTCTAGACCAAACAAGTGAGTTAATTACCTAGTCTGAAATAATATTTTTGTAAGGACCACTATAAATTTAACTAACTTTTAAAATTAACACACTATCATAATGTAGGGTGTAATTCAGCTTACACGCAATTTAGGACGTCTAAATGATCTGAAATTTAGTATATATTATATTAAAATCAATACAGAGTACAGAGTAAGTAATACATACAGAGTACATTAATTACATGTTGTAGGCATAAGTTTAACTCTAATATTAATTATGCCACGACAAGATATTCCGAGAGAGTCGTAAGGAGCGACAGAGGGAAACTGAACATATTTAAGAGTAAATTCGGGTGGCCTTTTCTCCATACAAACGTTCTCGCCTGTTTTATTTATAGTTTATGACTATCAATGATTTTCTACGGTAAAATAAATACCAACCTCTTCTATGTCACTGTTTTCTTTTTTTATCTTTATAAGATACATTATCTTTATAAGCACTAGAACCCTTACCAAATGCTCAAAATTGCCTATTTCGACCACAGACTACAGAGGCCTAGTGTTCAAATTTGATAACTAATACTGAAAAAAGAAAAACACGGTGTATATCCTTATTATTCAGTTTATAAAATATCTTTTAAATTGGTCCAATATTGGAGGCGGCAATGGTACAGAGCCAAACCTTCAATTATGCCTTTTTACTCCTTATCGCACTTGCACTCGTAGAGCGCAAGCGATAGTTTGTTCAAATACCTAATTTTCAAACTTCTCTCGGCCCGCATTTCCTTCTTAAGCAGTTGGGCAGTAGTTAACTTGATGGTAGGATTCCTTTTTTGCATAGAATTCCGTCTTAGAAGATTTCACCCCGTTAGCTGTTTCTACCGCCAAACACTACGCTTCTGTGTCTGGCATGCTAGCAGAGTCTAAGATCTAGTTTACTGCGTACCTATCCATCTACCAGCGTGGCGAATTTTGCCAATCTTCCCTGTGATGTTCTGGATGTGGGCAGTGAACTATTTACGGACGTAAAGAAGAGAGTTACTTAAACTGTTTCCCCCATTTTGTGTTTTTGAACATACAGAGGGTACTTAATAATCAAATATGATTCAACAAGATACCAATTATTTACAGGTTCATTAAAGCTTTAAAAACGATATTTTGATCTCCATATTTGCAGTTATGAAAGAGAATACAGAAGAGCCAGCAAAAGACTCAGACTTCATAACCAAAGGCCTCCACCTCAAACCACTCCCCGGACTGTATTCCACAAGTAAGTTGTAGCATCATTATAATTATTATGTAATATCATTATCATGATTTATCATTACAGCCCTTCACAAGTACACTTCTGTACATAAGCCTCCCGCAAGGAATGCCACATAGCAAGGTCCTGAGTTATGTGCATCCATCGATTTCCTGCATGTCGTAACGGGTCGACAGTCCAGCTAGTGGGATCCGCCCTACACTTCCCCTACCGGTACGAGGCTGCTACTCGAGAACCTTTCATCGCTATCGCTTGTCAGTTCTTCGAGCTATACGGCCAATCCATTGCCACTTCAGCTTACTAATCCCTGGGGCTATGTCGGTTACTCTGGTTCTATTGCGAATATCCTTATATCTAAGTTTATTACTCAGAGAAACCCCGAGCATAAAACTCTCCATAACTCGCTGAGTGACCTTGAGCTTCCTCATACAGTCAGCTGTGAAGGATCACGTCTCAGATCCATAAGTCATCACTGACAAAATGCACTGGTTGTACAAACTTGTTTTCAAGTTTTGAGCGGTACCTGACGAGAAGATGGTGATTTCCCGAACGCAGCCCAGCCGAGTTGAATCTGTCGATTGACCTCTCGGTAGAAGTTGAATTTAGCTATTCAGATTGTTTCAAGTTTTGAGGTACCTAGCTTATCAGTATGCTCTAAGTATGATAAGTTGTATTAATGTAAAGAAAAGCTAAGTTTCTTCGGGAAAATTCATCAAATCAAATCATTTTATACTGTCACAACAGCTAAATAAGAAATATGAGATTGTCCTTCTTCTCTTTTTATCAAATATTTTAAATAATTATCCTTAAATTTTGTTTACTTACACAGATTTGGTTTCATGGATAGAGAGATTAAAGCTCTTTAACGGTACAAAATAATTAACAGCCATCTGCAAACTCCTCAATATTTTTTCTGAATTTTAAGTTAATAAATATTATAAAATATTTAGTTAAACTCTTTAAATAATAATCATTAATTATTTCCGTAGGGCCTTAGATGCAGTGGACATTTCTTGGGAAAACGAACATTTGAAAAGCATTCTCAGCAGTGATGAGTACTGTGACTTTGAGAAGCCGGACAAAGCAGGCAGTTCAGGAACCAACACACTACAGCCTTACCCCAAATTCAACGAACTAGGACAACCTTTGTGGCATGGTTAGTGTGATTGTATTAATTTAATATGAACGGATGAGAGTATTAGAGTGGTGGAAGGTATTTTAATAAACTAATTTAACCTCTCAAAAAAAAAAAAAAATAATAAATGTCCAAATTTGACCGCTTCGATATTCCGTCAAAATTCAAGAGGTCAGATTTGAGCGCATCCACCCACAACGTTTTCATCATCATCATTACAGCCTTTTACAAGTCCACTGCTGAACATAGGCCTCCCCCAGGGTATGCCACAAAGCACGGTCCTGAGCCACCTGCATCCATCGACTTCCTGCATGTCTTACCAGGTCGTCACTCCATCTAGTGGGTGGTCGCCACAACGCTTTAACCCATGAATAATCGTACTTATGTTTAGAGACCACTTTTTATGAAGAAGTTTGGCATTATAGAATCAATATGAAATATTCTATTTCTATCCTCTAGTGAAATAATAGAACAGTTAGTCTATGGATATTAATCTATATTCTGCATTCATTGCATACGCTATTTTCATTTCAATGTTGTTGTGTTGATTTTTGGATTTTTTTAGTGTTTTACTAAAGTGTTTTATTATAAAATTGTTATAAAAGTTTTTGTGTGAATATAATTTCTTTCTTTCTTTCTTTAATAATCTTTTTACGTAAATAATTTCGAGTAATATATAGAAATAATTGTGATTTTCGTGCTGCCGACATCCGTTTGGTGTTTTTTTTGTTATCAAAATACAATACAATCTTTTTGTAATGAAGTAAAACCTGACTTTTATTTAGACCACAGAATAATGTTTTTTGTATAGATTTTATAATGCCAAACTTCTTCATAGAAAAGTAGTCTCTAAATATAAGTTTTAATAGCTTTAAGTGATGTGGGTGGGTGCGGTCGCATGCGACCGCTCGGGATTTGCCAAGCGCATGGGACTGCATGGGTATTTTATGGGGATTGAAGAGTTAAGGCCATGTATTCCTGCAAAAGTAGGCATTTAGCGCTGTCCCGGCCGCGCACGAATTATTTCGCGCGGACTCCAAGGCAGTGAACTTGCATGACCCAACCAGCAACACAGTATAGAAATAAGCAGTAGGATGACTTTTTATTTGACTTTACAAATGCATTTTTTATTACCAAACTTTTTTTTATTATAGCGATAAATTAGAGTTACATAATAAATAGAAATTTAACAACCAGTTCGCTTTTAATAGGTATGGAAACTGTATGAGTAGAAAACTGTTTTTAAGTTTCGTGTGAACACACACAACGCTAGGGGAGAAAGTCAAAATTACAGTAAAATTCATTATAACTATTAAAACCACAGGATTTATATTTATAGCACGCAATATTTAGTCTGTGACAACAATTATATAAACTCGTCAAGAACTGATTTATTGGTGCACGGAGAAAACTGACACAGGTCCGTCGTCCATAAGCGCCAGCGCGCGACTGGTCAGGTGGTCAGGCTTGCCGAGCCGCCGCGCTCGCGCTTTTAGGAGGTATCTAAATATAGTAATTAACACAATATTTTATCAAGTCAAAATCTGCGAATTTGTCTGTAAAAATGGCTGTCTGTAAATGTGGCTTTATTTGAGTACAACTCAAATAAAGCCACTTAATTTTTAACAAAATATTGAAAAAACAATACAAAAAGGGGTCAATTCGGGATTTTTTTGAGTGAAGTTCTATAGATTTTGTAACTGAATGCGATTTTGACTAGACTAGATCCTTAACTAATAGTATATATTTTTACCAGAATTTAAAACACTAATTTCTATGCCTCAGATGGTTTAAGAGAACTCAAAAGCGAGGCCTCTGCGAAATACCTAGCCTTAATGGTATTTTTATCTAGATTCCCAGAAGAACGGTAACGTTTTTTGAGTGTATATAGTATGTATGTATGCCTATTTCTTTGGCACACTTTGTAGCCTAAAAGGCTTGATGGAATTTAACATAACGGGATATCGTTCAACTTGTCTTAGTTGTGGAACATAGGGTATAAAAATTATTTTGTCAGTAAACTTTGTATGTAGTTGGGTTTTTTAATTACTGTGTTAACTATTGGTCTCGTTCAAATAATAATTTTTTTTGTTACTTAATATTGCATTCGCATTATTCGCTGACTATATAACGGAATAGGTAATTATCGTATATATTACTAGCGATCTGCCCCGGCTTCACACGGGTGATATATTATTATATAACCTTCGGAAGTGCAAGCAATATGTTGACAGAGAGTTGTACCACAATCTGATGATATGGCAGCGCATAAAGTACGAACAAAATATATAAATATGTATTATTTATATTTATTATAATTTACATAACATTATGTATATCATTTATTTATTATTAGCAGTAGTACTAGTAATGAGTGCTAAGTTTGCCTTTTTTAATATATTTTCCTTTATGGGAAATGGATGGATTTTATTTACTGAAAGATATTTCAGAAATTATTGAATATTTTTTTATTTTATTTATTTATTTATTTAAGAAATTTATGATTACAAAGATAAATAGTTTTAGTGTAAACATAAACTCATTAGAGTTTTTCCGTACACCATTGCTGTCGACACATTATTCTAACACATTACAATACATTACATTACCAAAGTTACATTAATATTATTATCAACTTAAATTAGGTGCATTAAATGTTATGTTTCTATTTGACAAACTATTTGTGGGTACATAACTATAAAATAGTTTTAGGCGATGGCAAAATCACATAGTGAACTTATTACATTCTCTGAATAATCGTGATACAGGTGATTATAACATATATTTTCATAAATTTATAATAAGATAATACGTTGGTAAAGTAAAGCAATAACATAGAACGAGAAGTTGTTTTAAGTGTTACGAGTATTTAGTAAGAGTATATGAGTGTCTCTGTATGTAGTTGTGTGTACATAAAGATGGATTGGCTATCGGTGGTGATTGCGTGTTGTGTGCAGAGCACCTGCCGGTGGTGGGCGCGCGCATCGAGGCGCTGCGTGCGCACGGACGCGCGCCCGCTGCGCTGCGCCTCGCAGTCAGCGCCGCGCGCGCGCTGCGACACCGCCAGGTACGCGCGCCGCGCTCACGACGCAGTCAACACCATCATCTAACCACTAACATTTCTTTTATGGAACCTATTGCGACAATAAGTTTCTTCTGCAACAGGGAACCTGTAATAACCACGTTTCTGTATAGTCTTACTAGGTAACCATCTATATACGTGGTAGAGCCACGCTGCAGCTATCAGCTAGCAGTCCCGTCGGCTCGACTGGAGAAGGACCATGCTCTCACCAGTGAAAAATAGCAGCTTAATGCTGCTGTATGTATGGTGAGTGTAGAGATCGGAGACCTGTTTTACTGGAACCGAGGCATTCCATCTTACTCCTCAATGGTGACAACGCATCTGCATTTTGATTCTTAATCGAGACTAAATCTTAATGTCTATGGACAACAGCATCCACTTACCTGTGTTCTATAAAAAATAGTGACAAAATTAAAGCGATAAATAACGATAGTTTCTTTGTTACCAATAAAAGTTAAACAATTACTATGTATGTATGTACCAATATTTTCACTTTTATTGATATTTCAAAATATCAATTGGCAGACCTTTTTTATAGAAAGTTGAGTTCTTTCATCAGAAGTCGAGGCCGTAGAACAATATAACTAAAATGAAGCAAAATTATCAACGTCGACGTAGCAATGTTAGCGCATTTTGCAACTGGTGCAACCTATTGTACAATAACATTTACTTTTACCACTAAAGCAAGCTTACTGAAACAACCTAATGCACGATTTGTTGTAACTGGTTACATTTTTATTTTCAACCCAACGTGTTGCTGTAAAAGATTGATATTATCATACAGAATATGATAAAAAATGATAAAAAATAAAAAGAAAAAAAATATATTAATATAAATGAGTGAAAACTAATTATATAATTATAAATTAGTGATTCTTTTTTTATTAAATGAGTAATGTTTCAGGGGAGATCCCATATAAAAAGTTCTACCCCTAAAGAAAGGTAAGACGAAGTTTTTAATGCAACTATTTAAATGACCGTTGAGTTTGTAATATTACTTCGTCTACTAAAAGGGTGATAAAACGCTTATTCAAAAGTAAAATCCGACTTGAAAGTAAGTACTATGACCATAATCTGAAGTCGGGACTTTAACTACATCACTGTGTCTTAACATAGACTTCAGAATTTAAATTATTTTATTCTTTTAGTTCTTTGAGTCGGCATTTACTTTTTATTCAAAGTTAATATTTAGCCATCAAAAAGTTGTTTCTGTCGCGTTCTCATTTGCCTCTAACGTCTCCTACGACGCCCACATTAATTATATAGACTTAGTCACTCTGTAACCGTCAATTCTTTTTACACTCATATGATACGCCACCGTTATAAATATTATGTTAAAAATATACCGACAGAAAATGCACTTTTTTTAAAAATCTGCATAACAATGCATACAAGGTTAAACACATATGTGTATCTTATTTCCTTTCGACACTGTTACGGCCTATAAAAGCCACTGTTGATCATAGGCCTCCCCCAAATGATTATTATATAATGAAAATATCACCTCTTAGGAGGTTTCGCCATAGTTGCTACGCTTGGCAAGCGGGCTGGTAGTTTTTATAATTTTAAGTTTTTCTCAGAAAGATGATGCTGTCCATCTGTTTTAATTACCCTCTGTCACTTCTTACGACACCCACATAATGATATGGGGTAGTGGACAATCTTATACCGCCACTACACGATCATTTAAAAAAAGAATATTGACAATGCTATAAACATTACTAATATTCCCCTTAACCACTCGTGGTAAGCTTAAATTGCTTGTGTTACGAGTAGTTCACGCCAGTAGTCGAATGGCGGATCGAAACCACGACCTCTTTGAGTTCGCGGTCCGCGCCCTGCTATTAGGCTACTGCCGCTTATTTTGATTAATTATAACAAACTCATAATGCACTTCACTATGTCCGTCCGCGTTTCGCTAACGTGCAAAACTTACACGCATACAGGAAGTAGCGCAGCAGCGGTGGCAGAGCGCGGGTGCGGGCGCGGGAACGAGCGAAGCATCGTCATCGAGCGGGACTTGCGGCGCCAGCGAGGCGTGTGCTGGGCTGTGCGAGCGCGTCAAGCTGTCGCTGCTGTGCGCGCACATGGACGCCGGCGCCTGCCTGCCCAGCGGCGCCACGTGCGCACTCTCGCACACGCAGCGCTGCATCGGACGAGGTAAGTCATACCTCAATGCTAACTTACAGCGCTTCATTGGCTGCATCGATCGAGATTAGTCCTCCTCGCGCGCTCACATCTGCAGCGCTGCATCAGTTTTACCGATCTTGATAGGTTCGCTTCGTGCTGTCACACACGCTACTGCATCGGACGAGGTGAGTGATGCCTCAATGCTATACTTACAGCGTTGCATCGGCTGCATCGATCTAAACTAATCCTTTTATGCCTCGCGCTCTCTCGCTTCTCCAGCGTTGTATCAACTTAACCGATATAGATTAGCTCACTTCGTGCTTACACACGCAGCGTATTATCTGACGATGGAAAAAATCTGGTAATAATGCAGTCGCTATGCTGCATCGACCTAAATTAGTCTGCCTCGTGTTTTCACACATGCAGCACTGTATCGGACAAGAGGAGTAATCCGATAATATTGCAAGTGGACCGCCGCATCGGAGGCATCGATCTAGACCGGTCATTCTAGCACTTGTAACGCTATATCGACTCGATTGCTGTAACGGTCTTAATGTCCTACAGACCGAATTTCGATCCTAGCGGCCAGTCTCAAAGGAGACGGAGTATATCTGGTCATCATCAACGTTATGTGCTATCACAATCAAGTTCAGTGATTTTACGGAGGGTTACACTCATAACGCTGTATAAATCTATATTAGTTTTTTTCCACTCAGTGACACTTTTCGCACTGTGTTCCTAAAGTCAGTGTAATACGGGTTTGGATAGCGTCTTTCCACATCATTTGTATTAAAGATTAAATGCTGTCTTATTAACAACCCATTCTTCATGTCTGAGTCGAGCTTGATTTGACTAATGTGAAAGTTTGACGACTCTGTAACTTAGTGGAAAAACGGTAGGATCAATTCTCGCAAGTTATTGTACGTTGTTGTTTTGAAAGAGGTAAAAAAATAAAATCTTATAATATTGAAATGTTTTCAAAAAAATTAAGTGAGTAAAGAGGTATATTTGATGTACAGACAGCCGCGGCTGGACGGGATGGGCGCTAGAAGCGGTGTGGTGTGTGCACGAGTGTCTGGCCGACGCCTGCCTGGCTCCTGACGACCAGCGCGCCTCCCCGCGCCTGCACACGTACCTCGACGAAGAGCCCGCCACCGGATTGCCGCCCAGGTGACCACTCCACGCACGCAATCACGCACACACACGCACAGCAGCACGCACGCACCCACTAATGCTCACATGCGCACACGCACGCATGCATACACGCAAACACACACACGCAGCTTTACTTAATTGACTCGATCTTTAGATTATATTAGATATTTGTTATGAGTAAGTACACTAATAGCACATTTATTCCATTTCAACAAACTATGATTTCAATCCCACACAATTTCTATGAAGTTTCATTTTAACAGTTTGTTAAATGTATTTTGATTGATATTTGCGTCAACTACCGTCTTATTCATCATCATCTGATCATTATTATCATTACAGCCCTTTAACAAATTTACCACTAAACATAAGCCTAACCCGAGTAATGCTACAAAGTCCTGAACCTCCTGCATCCATCGACTTCCTACATGTCTTGCTAGGTCGTCACTCCATCATCATCATTCGTCATCATTCTTAATGATTACTAAAAGCGCTGAAACTTTTGAGTAAAAAAAAACAGTAATGTTTTTTTATATGGTCATTCCTGCCATATAAAGTATCACTTTAGTTTCCATGTTTTTGTTCTGTCTGTTAGTTTTAAAATCAATTTTACCAAACAGGAAAACACTTGTGTCACTCAGAAGTATGTCTCAAAATTGTGAATTTTTATTCATATAAAAATAATATACAGTAATTAATTATTTTATCTATTCAACTAATTCAATACAACATACATACGATAGTTACATACATACTATGCAACTATTTTGTCATTAATTTTAATTTTAATAAACACTTGGAAAGTGTTTATTTTTTAAAATCAATTCTCACCCATCTTAATCCCTTGGAACACAGCCTCTGAGTGTTATTTAATAAAATAAAATGTTTAATTTTATTTTAGGTACCAACATGTGCCTGTGGCAGGTAGCAAGAACCCTGAAGAAACATACCTGGCCTTAGCTTTAGAAGCTGCGTTGTTGGGTTTAGGCATGCAACGAATGCTTCCTAGTGGACTGTACGCACAGGAACGATATTGCAAACAGGTAAATTGAATAGTATTAAATGTAAATTACCTTCTTTTTTTAATATACAGAATCGTAATCCTCAGAGATGACAAATCATCTCAACACAACATCTACTTAACATCACGCTGGCTAGTCACCATAACTTCTATAATAATGTAATCTTATTGTAGCAGCATAAGGTTGAAAATGTTTGAATGGTGATTGTGTGTGTATTGTATGTATAAAACTGATGTCATACATTGTAATAAGAACTTCTGATTGATATGATGACAATATTGAATGGATTTATAAACTTGATAAAGATATGAGTTATTTTATAAGATAATTACCATATCATCCAGTATATTCCTGAAAAAATTTCAAATAAATTTGTAAAAACTCACAGCCTATATAATATGCCCCACTGCTCTGCAATGGTCTCTCACACCTGAGACGATTACACATCGTGACCTGAATTTATTTTATTCCTTAGACATGCATGTTTTCTCACGATATTTTGCTTCGTCGCTAAGCACATGTTAAATCGCTACCGCCATCGCTCGACCGTCGCTATTTTTTTACCCGCAGCCTTCGAGTCAAGCTGCAGCTATATTATGGCACGAGTGGGTCGGCTTGACCAAGATCGGGAAAGATCACAGTTACAGAAATCGAATCGAACGAATCGTAGAACATCAGCCTGAAATTTCAGCTTAATGCTACCTTGTTTCGAAGGTATTTGAAAAGGTGAGAGTAGAGAACCGAAGACCCTTTTTATTGGAAATGTGACATTACATCTTAGCTTTCATAGTAGATAACGCATCTGCAATTTGATTCTTAATCGACGATAGATGGAGATGGCTATGGGCCCCGGCATCCACTTGTCATCAGGTGGGCTATGTGCACGTCCGTCATCTTTATTCTATAAACAGAGTAATATATAATATGTACTGCGTACTAGAAGAGACGCCCAGACTTGTGGTTTGCAATATGCGTTAGAGCTCACGGACTAAAACTTACTTGGTCTGTGCCATAAAATGCTGCTGTCACCCAGATTTTGTTCGCGTTGTCTGTTCTGGTAACAATGCCTTTCAGACCTAATTTCGGTCACGGCGGCCTGCCTCAATGGAGACTTACCATTTGCGAAATACAGGATTATAGTGCCCAAGTGTATGCGATAGGACAGTAATCCGACAGGACCTGAGAGAGATTAGGCGCGGGGCCTACGGCTTTACGTGCTTTTCGAGGTACGGGAGTGAGACACCGCCAACTTCCTGACTCCGGACAGTTACTGCGAATTTCTTGACAGAAAAACCCAATAACTGATTTTAGTCCGATTTAGAACTCGAACCTAGGACCTCATGATCAACAACCATGTTTACGACTACTACACTAACGAGGCAGTTATTGTATTTGAAAGTTCAAGTACAAACGGTGGCCATATCGTTTGAAGCGTTAGGTACTTGAGAAAACGAAAACGAAGTGATATTTGATTGATAGGTGCATCATGTAATATAAAGTAAGTTGAAAAAAAAATTAGTGTGGTACGAGTGCCGGTGTAAGAATATCCAGTAGCCTGTATAGTCCCGAGGATGTCGTTAGAGGCGACTGACGGAAAATGCAGCAGCAGCAGCAGATAACAAATTAAAATAATGAAAAACTGCGGCTAATCCAATTTTGAAATGCAGCAACTATGGCAAATATCCCCCCCCCCCATGTAGCAATCTATCAGGGAGGTCTATGTTCAGCAATGGACTTAAAAAAGACTTTTTTTTATGGAATAAGGGTGATAAAGGAACACAGTCCACCTGATGGTAAGTCGATGCTGTGACCCATAGACATGCCTTTCCCCGATTAAGAATCAAAATGCAGATGCGTCGTCACCATTGATGCATAAGATGCTTCGCTTCCAGTAAAAAGGGGTCTGAGTGTAGAGAACACTCAGCATACGAAGCAGCAGCATTAAGCTGCTTTTTAACGTTCGGCTGTGTTGGTAACGAGCGTGGTGCGGTGTATGCAGGAGGAGCGGCTGATATCCGCGCTGCAGCGCGTGGAGGGCGAGGCGGTGGCGGGCGTGTGCGCGCGCGTGGCGGCCGCGCTGCTGGCGGGCGGGCCGGCCTCGTGCCTGGGCGCGCGCGTGCATCCGCGCTCGGCGCCCGCGCACACCTTCGCGCGCTACCTCTTCCTCGCGCTGCTGCCCAACGACCCAGACCTCGCCTACCGCGTGGGGCTGCGCGCCATGAGGTACGTTGTGGTGCAGGAGGAGCGTAACGTCGGCGTGCTGCTGGCGGGCGGGCCGGTATCGTGCCTGAGCGCGCGCGTGCACCTTCGTGGGCTACCTCTTCCTCGCGCTGCTGCCCAATGATTACGTTGTGATGCAGGAGCAGCGCCCACCGAAAAAAAGCAATGAGAGCAAATAGTTCTTCGCTCACGAGATGTCGTTAGTTACAACTGAGATGAAGTTATTTGTTACATAACGCCATTTAAATTAACAAGTTGCGTTTTATCATTTTCTAGAGTGTGTAATTATATTTAAAAAAAATCATCGGTGGTTTTCTCTTTAATATTTTCGCTTATTTTTAACTCTTTTATTATTTACTTTTTGATTTTAGGAGTATCCGTAGTTTAATTTATTAATTTCTAATCTAATGAATATATATAACAAATGTTTTGGAAAGAAGCGTTAACCCTTACATTTTTCTGACTAATTACGTTCCTCATCATGTAATCTTTCAAATAATTCATCTCATTTCTAAGTGGTGCCGGACTGGTGGCAGGTAAAGTCGTCACTTCGTTTTTTCTGGTCGTTCGTTTGTAAGTTGAATTTTATAAATAATTGTGTGTTATTGTGTACACGCGTACGTAGTGAAGCGCCTTTACGATATGCTATTCCATTTTATTTTACATAATTAGGTTAAATAATAGTATACTCATGCAGCCTCGGTGGAAAAACGTTACAAGAAAACTTGACTTTTTTTAAATACCGTACTAATTTACTTATGTACATCGATAAAGAAGTTTGACTTGAATATTTGTCGTGTGCAGGCTGCCGATGGTGGAGGAGGCGTACGCGCTGGACGCGGGCGGCTCGGGCTGTGGTGCGGCGTGCGGGGCGGGCGCCTGGCACACGCTGCAGCACGCCGAGCAGCAGCAGGCCGCGCTTGCCAGCGCTCTACTCGGTACTGCCTTTCTTCTCTCTCTCTCTTTCTCTCGTTCTCTCTCTCTTTTTCTCTTTGTCTCTCTCTCTCTCTCACACACACACACATGCTATTTTCACCTTCTTTCTTATTTTTGCCTCGCTTTTGTATTGCATTAGCGATGTTCGGGCATAAACGAACAGATGACTTTCTCGCAATAACGCGTAAAATAGTGTACTCCCTGTTGAACAAAATACGTGGCGGCCGTAACAGTATTCTGAACATCTTCGCCGATCGACATGACGGGCATATATTGAGTCACTGGGATGGTGTATTAAAGTGTTTAAACATATTTAAGGTGGATGCGTCGACCGTCCGCCCATACATTTTTTAACCAAAATATACACTAAACACAGACACTCTTTCTTTAAAACTAATCATTTTATCACTTCTCTGCAATGAAATGTGTACGCCTCTGACCTTTATAGGCAATAACTTACATTATATACCGAGAAAAACAATAGTGAAATCCCGGAAAAATTTGTACACACACACTTCTTTAGTAGTGTGCGTGACTATTGACAAGCAAATGAAAGGCGACGTTTAAACATTGGCACGCTAGATGGCATTCAAGTGATCTTAAATAATTCTGATAAATCAATATCTTAAGTTCAATAATTGGTTAATTTCCTTTCCAACCGTTAAAAAACAGTATAAAATAACATAAAACAAATGACCTTAGACACCTATGTTTTTTTGTAAACAATTTTATTACTTATTATCGTTGTGTGGCATACCAAAAGTCGTAGGTAAAGCGACGTTGCCGTCCTTCCTGACAACAAACTGCCGTAGACAGAGAAGTCTACGGTACTAACGTATCCCTGACCTTGAATTGACGAAACAAAAGCGTTGCCAAAGTTACGTACGTTCACTTGTTTGACTTGTATAAAATATATTCTGATTTCAGTTGTCACGCGCTATGATTTGCGCGCGGAATTTCTTGTGTATTATACATATTTTGTATGTATGTTTTCATTGATTCGAATTGCAATATTTCTCTAGTATATATTTGAGACTATATTGTAATTTATCGTAGGTAAAGTAATTAATTATTTTAAAAACGCAATTATGTTTTCGATAGTATTATTAACAGCAGGCTGGCCCGTGATTTTTCTGAAATATCGTCACAATACTGATTACCTACGTCATACGTGTCAGTGTTTTATATATGAATGTGTTTGAATATGTTTTTGGTCAACAATAAATACAATTATTATAAATCGATAAACTACCAAAGTAGTCACAAAATTAAACTTGCAAACATTTGCTAAATATGGTTTTGCCGAGTTACATTAAACACCCTTAACGCATTTTGCAAACAGTTTCAGACAGACACACATTATTAGTTTGTTATATTTTGTAGAGCTCAAGTTCACTCGTCACTACGTCACTCCTTATGATGCGTTCAGAAACAAATATAATTCAGTTACATAAAATCCTTTTTTCTGTTCCGTGCTTTATTGTTTATAAATAAATAGCTTATTCTAATCTGAGTTATATTTTTAACCAGGAATATAAAGATAACATTGAAATAAAAAGATAAGTAAATTTTTGTACATTTTAGTGTTCTAGATCTTGTGTTCCAAACGCAACCCTATTCATATAGGATTGAAGGAAGATTTGTATATATATTATTTGTTATAGTACCTGGATGACCGAGCATTTCTCAGTATTTTTTTTGGAAATCGTGTGTTTTGGAAGTTATATTTAGATTAAAAATACATACTGATAAAATATGAAGAATATTTTTTGATCTTACTGACATAATAGAAAAAAACTGAACTGGTTATTAAAATGAAAAATCATGAATGCAATAAAATTTTCGTATTTAAAAAAAATACTACAAAAAGGGCTCGAAATAATAGATTTTCTCACAAAAGAAGGTAACTTGAAAAAAAAGGGAAAAAGTCAATCCTAAGATAAGACGCGAACCATGGAACAACGATTTCGCGACAGTGCGTTATCCACTTGAGCTATTACGACCATTATTATAGTGTTAAATTTACCTGCTTATATTGTAGCAGTTTTTCATTGCCTGAAAACGGGGATAAAACGACATTTTATGAAAATCGTTGGAGCCGTTTCCGAGATTCCGATTATATATATACAAGAATTGCTCGTAGGTATAGGATTTATATTTTTGTTTTACTAAAAGCTTTTGTTGAATGCTTCGAAATTAGAAATATTATTTTTAAACTTCCTGGTTATTATCACAAAATAAATCGTGTTATAGATTTGTTGTTATCTCTTGTTTGTGAATTATAGTTTCTTACGTGTTGGTTATGAAATGCCTAATTATTGTAATAATTGGTACTGTTACAAATCAGTGTTATTAGTTTTGAGTGAATAGGCATGTATCAGTATAATTATGTTGCTTCAAATAGGTACTTCTGTTTTGATAAAAAATTCAATAGTGTAATGTATTAAAATAAAATTGCGTTATATTGTAATCAATGTTGACATAATTTATTTCCCAAAGTTATAAATCAATTAAATAGTTTACGCCAACAAATATAAATTTTATTTTTATAACAATCGTACATAGCGTTTTGTAGTTCTGCCTATCCAATCTACACATACAGAAAAATTAAAACTTGTTTCTTTACATACACGCCATCTAGTGTTCTAGCTTCGTAAAGGTAAGGATACGTCTATGTGTGTGTAAACGACCCTATATTCAATGACAGATGTTATAATCAAAATTAATGTCGAATTGGGTGGATTTTGAGGCAATGACATGACCCATTCCAATAAAATGTAATATCCGATAACCGCTAAGTCTACTCCTACGACTTAATAATTTTCTATATATTTTCTATATAATAATTAGTACCGTATTGTCCGTTCAGTCTAATAGTATACATAGACGTCTTTTTTTCTCTTAATTGTGGCAAAAGGCCCTTTGACCACTGTGCTAGTTTCAAGTTATAATATAGAAGACTGTACTATCCAATTTTTCGTCAGTAATGACGACATTCTCGACTTTTTCCGTTACAAAATGGCGCCACTTAAGAATGAGGTGAACTATTTGACAGATTTTGTTGTGTTACTTTGTTAGAAAAATCTAAGGGTTATGTTTCTGTGTGTAATATTAGTTTCATTTTATATTAATTACATTAGAAATTAATAAACCAAACTATGGATATTCCTAAAAGTAGTTAAGTTAAAATGTGTAAAAAATAAAAGAGTAAGCTAGTGAGGAATTATTTTGTGTATTTACATAATGCTATAAATGTGATATACTTAATTTTAAGCGCAACTCAATTATATGAGATTGTATAGCAAAAAAATTCACCACAGTTCAAATAGCGACATCTAGTAGATGAACGATTACCGTTACCACTACCGTTACAGCCTGTTTAAGTCCACTGCTGAATATAGGCCTACCCCATAAATTACCTCATAGGGGGATATTTGCCATAGTTGCATCGCATGGGAAGCGGGTTAGCAACCGCAGCTTTTTTATTTTTAGTCGTTAGAAGACGCTGCCGCGCACTCCATTGGATGATATGAGGTAGTGGATATTCTTTCACCGCCGCTTAACGGAAGATTCTTAGCTCTCATTTACTACAAATTACTATAAAAGCGTGTTTGAATTTTTCTGGCAGGCGCTGCGCGAGGAACTCCGGCGCGGCTGCGCGCGGCGTTGGCAGCGGCGCAGCGGCACGTGCGCTCGGCCGCGCAGCTGTTCCGCCTGGCGCAGGACGCGCTGCGCCACGCCGCGCCGCCCGACGCGCCGCACCACCACCGCGATCTGCTCGCCGCTGCTTTCGAGCTGGGCCTGCAGGTGCGCACTGCACACGCACCACGCACACAGTCACCGTACACACCCACACATACACACCCACACACGCACACACACACACCCACACACGCACACACACACACACACACACACACACACACACACACACACACACACACACACACACACACACACACACACACACCATACCCACTCACACACGCACGCACGCACGCACGCGCACGCACGCATATACACACACACACACACACACACACACACACACACACACACACACACACACACACACACACACACACACACACACACACACACACACGCGCACGCACGCACGCACACACACACGCACGCACACACGCACGTAAAGTAAAAGTTTTTTTTCATTTATTTGGGTCGACAAACAGTTTCACAATAAGAAGTTTAAAATAATAAATACATATCACAATAAAAAATAAAGTTTATGCTACTACAAAATACCTTACCCTATATCTCAGATTTGTTATCCTATAAATTATTTTTTTACCAATAAATATTTT
This sequence comes from Parnassius smintheus behrii, assembly GCA_036936625.1. NCBI lineage: Eukaryota > Metazoa > Arthropoda > Insecta > Lepidoptera > Papilionidae > Parnassius > Parnassius smintheus. Next base: position 14,082,448 of record JAUPFT010000013.1, read on the forward strand.
ATCAAACACTTCTTTGCAGGTATTGCGCATGACGCTGTCTTCTGTGAATTGGCGGCGGCGTGAAATGGTTCGCTGGCTAGTCACGTGTGCTACGGAGCTGGGCCTCGACGCCTTGCTCTCTATCATGCAGAACTGGTGAGCAATTGATGTTCAATAAAATACAAAAATATAAACACAAACAATTTTGTTTATAAATTTCGGGCACCTCAAACGTATGTTCTTAAATACGAACATGGATTACCAAACAAATTACCTTACGAAGTTCAGTTAATAGATCTTTGTGGTGGCGGCATAAGCGAAACCATCATCTGAATACAGGATATAAAAGTTCTAAGTTCTAGCCAGCGTCGCGATGGGCAGATGAGTAAAGCAATATTTGAAGAGTTAAATAAGTTGCGTGTTGTTGCAGGTACGAGTTGTTCACGCCGACGGAGGCGACGGGCCCGGTGGCGGCGGCCGCCATGTCGCACGCCACGGCGCTGCGCCTCGGCCTCAGCTTCGAGCAGCAGGAGAAGCTCAGCGCCTGTGCTCGCACGCTGGCGCTGCAGTGCGCCGCCAAGGTACACGCTGCTTGTGACTTACACCCGCGGGATTACATGTTCAAAAATTTTCATTGAAAGAAAGAAAGAAAATATTTCGCCACGTAAGCACAACGCCATAGATTGTAAAAAATAATTGCACATATTCACAACACCATATATTGCATAATTTCATGATGAACTGCAAACAACAGCGATGTTTTTAGACGCGCATATTTTGGTGTGGCGAATCACAGACGTTGTTTTTAGTATGACTCGTTTTGTCTCTTTTAAGTAGTTCGAGCAGTGGTCTATCTTAATAAAATTTAAGTAAATCTTAACAGTGCTCATTGCGACATTTACCTCGTATAAAGTCGGTTGTTTTTGATAAAGCTGCGCTGCAATTAATTAAGGCAGCACCGATAGTAGTTCGGTTCGATCGAGGAGAAAACGCATTCGGAAATAACGATGACAATCACACACCTTAGTTTAACTTTAGAGTTGATAAAGCTTTTGTGTCTAATTCTAATAATTGAGAATAGATAGAAGAGACAGGTAGTGGTCTATAAACCGTGGCACACACAGTAAGGTTGATCAATTCAAAGATCAATCAAAAGTTGATGAAGTTGAATGGTAACGCAGTTCAAATTGTGTTTGAAAGGTTGTAATAGAAATAGATTTTTTTCATTTAATATAGATTATAAATAATTCTTATTAAAAGTATTTTTTATTTTCAATTTACCGCTGGTTTGGAAAATACTTCTATCCAAAGAAGAAACTGTGAGACATTTAAAAAAAAAGAAGAAAATTTTACAATTATTGTAATTAATATAGACAAGAAGCAGAAAGGGGCCTATAATTAAGCCCTGAGGCAAACCCATTAATACTATCGGTAAGAAAGAACTATCCCCGCTATTAACATCTTTTCACGTTCGGTTACTTCAAAATACAATAATAAGTTTAAAGCTACGGCCACACTACTTTACCGTCTACCGCCTATTTACTGTAATAGTTATGGCATTAAATTGCCTAAAGCACCGCGTGAAGTAATGTAAAAAAAAGGAAAGTAAAGTTACAGCCTATATACGTCCCACCGCTGGGCACAGGCCTCCCCTCATCTCTGAGAGGGTTTTAGGGCAAGGAAGTATCCGCCGCGCTGCCCCAATGCGTGTTGGCGAACTTCACATGTCTTCGAAATATATCTTCTCTCTTATTCCTCAGACTTGCAGGTTTCCTCACGATGTTTTCCTTCACCGCCGAGCCCGTGGTAAATCAGCACTTAAAATTGCAATTAACAATTTCATTGGTGCCGGCGGAGATCGAACCCGGGTTACTCGCGTTTTGTTATATTTACAGCGAGCGTTAACCATCTGAGCTACCACGGCTCCACTGAACAGTGGTGGTTCGGTGGTGGTTTCACTGAAATCTACCTCTTACCTAGATATAACAATAAACTAGGCAAAAAAATCTTATGTCACACACTGAACAAACTATGGAGGTTAAAGAACAGGAGAACGATCGCTACGTACTAAAGCATAGCCCGCCTGTCCTTGAAAATTGTAGAATTTGTAGCGGCGCTGACGTTGTTGAGTATTGATTGCGAAATTAGCTGTTTATAAGTACAAGTAGAAGTTAATTGAATAATGTATAAATTTTCTTCACGGCATTGGTGAGAAAATTTTCATGCTCCGTAATTTTGTGATTTTTGACAAAAAGAAACATTAAAAATGGGGAAATATTTTATTGTGCGTCGATGTGCAAGTGGTTTAGCACCTGATCGGAAAAATAGACTGAAAATGACTATTGAGCGAACTTAGCGACCGCAGCGCCTAACTTATGATGTCCATATTTCTGGGACACTATTTTCTACGACTACGGATCGTTCTCCTGTTCTCTAACCTCCATGGAACAAACTGTAGTGTGGGGCCACATGACTTAAAAATTACCGGTAATATGGCCGTAGCATAGGCGTATACTACTTACACCGTGGTGTTTTAGTTTCTTGATTGATGTTTCTGGTAAAAATTCGAAGGTTTCAGATAGGTCACAGGATACATGCCAAGCATCCTGTGAATTCTCTCATTCATCAAAAACATGTTTAATCAAATGAATACCAGAATCGGTTGTGGAGTGGCCCCTTGTGAAACTAAATTGATTTTAATGAAATAAATTATTTACATTAATTTGTTTTTACATTTGATCAACAATTAGTTTTAAACTTTACTGACTATTGACAGTACCGCTATAGGTCTAAACTGTCAGAGTCAAATGTACTGTCAGCTTTAAATAAAGATACATCGCATGTAAAGTTTAACTAGATCTACCAATTGAACGATAAATTGCGTGTGGAAAGTATGTTGGAGGCGTAACAATGAGCTGGTGGTTTTGGTATGGCAGGACCCGCCGGGGTGCGCGCTGAGCGCGCTGTCGGTGTGCGAGGGCTCGGCCGGCGCGTTCGAGGCGGCATGCGCGGCTGTGGGCGGTGCGGCGGCGCGTGGCGCGCTCGCCTCCGGCCAGCTGTTCGCCGTGGCGCGCTACATGGAGCAGCGCGGCCAGCCCGCGCGTGCCATGCGCCTCGCCACGCTCGCCATGCGCAACCTGCACCTGCACTACAACCAGGTGCGTACAGCCCGCCTCCAGCCAGCTGTTCGCCGTGGCGCGCTACATTGAGCAGCGCGGCCAGCTCGCGCGTGCCATGCGCCTCGCCACGCTCGTCATGCGCAACCTGCACCTGCACTACAACCGGGTGCGTGCAGCCCGCCTCCAGCCAGCTGTTCGCCGTGGCGCACTACATGGAGCAGCGCGGCCAGCCCGCACGCGCCATGCGCCTCGCATCGCTCGCCATGCGCAACCTGCCTACAACCAGGTGCGTGTAGCCCGCAGGCCGCCCGCCTTCAGCCAGCTGTTCGCCGTAGCTCTAACTTTTCGTTACTGATGGTTGAAATTTTTTAACCACAAATCAAAAACAGTGGCAAATGTCATGAATAACAATGATATAAGTACTCGTTGCATTTTAAAAGGGCTTGTTTGTTTTTAAGTTGATTTAGAAAAAGTTCGACTTACATTTTTTTATGGGATAGGATGACAAACGAGCATACCAGTCCACATCTATCCTCGATTACGAATCATAATGTAGATGCGTTGTTATCCGTGAGGACTTAGGTGGAATGCCTCGTTTCAAAGGGTCTCCGGTTCTCTTGACTCACTATACGAAATACAGCAGCATTATGCTACTATTTCACGCTGGTATTCTGTGAGAGCGTGGTCCTTCCCCGGTCGAGCCGATCCATTCGTGCTACAACTATACTACTAATATAACTGCAGCATGGCTCTACCGCGTATAAAATACATTATTAACACTCGAAATTCTTACAAGGAATGATGGTAACTTTCGAAAACTCTTCACTATTGGATAAGATATATGAAGAGATAATAATAGTTGAAATAATACTAGTTTTTACGGAATTTATCGCGTATATTTAACTTTTTAAAAACCTAACGTTTCGAGATAGCTGATGTGAAGAATCGACGCTCCAGGAAGTCTGATGTCTGTGAACACGTACAGGATCACCCTCGTCAGATTTGATAGACCACAAATCCTCGCTAAAGAACACCGATTCCTTCCAAGGATTCGCGAGGCTATTGAAATCAAAAAACATCCTAATTTCAATAGAGAAGATGGCTGGGTGCTACCATCTGCTTGGGATCCTATAATAAATAAAATTAAATTCCACCCCAAGCATACAACTTCAAGACTCCAAGATACCATAAGTTCATACTGTGTAGATCGGAATAAAAGTTAAATTTTAATCTATGGTAACCGCGGTTAACTATGACATCTGGACGTTGAACATCTCAGTCCCCCCCGTGACCTGGGTGCTGTAAAGCTTTCGAAACGTCGGGGTATTTAAAAAGTTAAATATACGCGATAAATTCGGTAAAAACTGGTATTATTTCAATGTGTAGCGTTCGCGTAAATATAAGAAATCATTAGATAATAATAGTGCTTGATTGTCATATATACGTGTACCAATTCGTTTGAATATTCGGCTTGCAGGACAGCCACCCAGCGATAGCGGACATCCACTGGGCCGTGGCGCTGGCGCACTCGCTGGGCCGCGCAGAATTACAAGCGATGCTGCCACTACTTGTTAAAAATGTTCAATGTGCACCAGTCTTGGTAAGCTTTCACCTTATTTCTCTGCACCAAATATTTGTTAATTACAATTTTTGTCATACCAAGGCGGGACAATCGTAATGTAGACAGGAATTCGTCATGGCAGACGAACCCAGCATCCTGCATCCAGCTGCATCCAGGGCAGCATGACTGCACCAAAATACCACGAGGTGGTAGTAGAGCCTGTTACTGTCACACACAGAATACAAATGGGCCAGTAATTTCTACTCATTAACGATAATGCTCCTTCGCATACGGCGCTACTGGTGCCGGCCGCTCACTGAGACCACGATATTATGTTTTTGGATTGGCCTGCACAGTCGCACGACTTAAGTCCTATCGAGCATGGTTGGGACATGTTACAAATAAAAGCTTTGAGAGATTTCTCGCCAAACAAACGGAATAACAACTTTACCAACACTTGCAAAGAACATGGGACCTTATACCGCAGCAAGACATTGGCGATTTAGTTTTAAGTATAAACAATCGATTTCGACGTGTAATTAATGTAAGAGGTGGCAACACTGATTATTAATAATTAGGTTTTATAAGATTTTTTCAGTTTCAGTGAAAAATAATAGTTGTGTAAGAAGAAATGAACCTTTTTATGATACTAATTTTCTACACCGATAAAAAATGAACGATTTTAAATAAAACAAAAATTACTAAATGTTTTTTTATTTTTTTATTAAAGACCTTAAAATAACCTATCATTCTTCTATTTACTATATCAAAAAATGCTTCATAGATTTTCAGATATTTGATGAAATGTAAAATATTCCTAGATTCTGTTGATGTGTTTGTATAACGTTATTTCGTATTTGTCTAAAAATAGTAACTGTTGTTAATGGAAATACAACTGTGTGTCATACGAGTATTTCCTGTGGTAGTTACCTTTCTGGACGAGTCGACGCGGTTGACATAATTTTTTTCTTAAATTGCCGGATTAGTAGTAAATAAATACATAAGTTTTTACGAGAAATAGTTATGTATGTATGTATGTTTGTGTATTTGTGCGCGCATATTTACAGCTGTGACAGTGTTGTTCTGCCGGTTTAGTAGCTTTTTTTATAGAATAGTGGTAACAAACGAGCTCACAGTCCACCTGATGGTGACTGTTGTGGCCCACCGAAATCTGCATTTATCTTCGATTACGAATCAAAGGGCAGATAGATGCGTTGTCACTCTTGAGGACTAAGATGGAATGCTTCGTTTCCTGTTAAAGGGGTCTAGTTCTCTACACTGACCATACGAAACACAGCAACATTTAGTTGTGTGTATTCTGTGAGCCGATACATTCGTGCTACAGCACGGCCCACCACGTATAAAACAGTATAGATACAGTGTTTGCAACAAGGCGTTATATGAGGCCGTGGTAGCTCAGATGGTTAGCGCTCGCTGTAAATTTCACAGTACGCAAGTAAACCGGGTTCGATCCCCGCCGGCACCAATGAAATTGTTAAGTGCAATTTTAAGAGCTGATTTACCACGTGTTCGGCGGTGAAGGAAAACATCATGAGGAAACCTGCATGTCAGTGAAATAAGAAAAAAAATATTTCGAAGACATGTGAAGTTCGCCAACACGCATTGGGGCAGCGCGGCGGACTACTCCTTGCCCTAAAACCCACTTAGAAATTAGCGGAGGCCTGTGCTCAGCAGTGGGACGTATATAGGCTGTAACTTTACTTTTATTATATGTGCAGTCGGACGTGCTGCGGCGCTGCTGCGTGGCGGCGGCGGGCTGCTCGCGCGCGCGGCCGGCGCCGCCGCGGCCGCCCACGCCGTTGCGGCCGCTGCTGGAGGCGGCGCTGCGCGCGTACGCCTCCACCACGCACGCGCGCCTCGCACACATCTCGCCGCGCCACTACGCAGACTTCGTCGACTTCCTCGGTAGCCGCGCACACCGACACTCATACGTGCTGCATACATCACAATAACTCACACACCGTTATACGTGCTGCAGACATCACAACAACTCACACTTTGTCATATGTGCTGCAGACATCACAACAACTCACACTTTGTCTTATGTGCTGCAGACATCACAACAACTCACACAACGTTATACATGCTACGGACATCATAACAACTCACACACCGTAATACATGCTACAGACATCACAACAACTCACACACCGTAATACATGCTACAGACATCACAACAACTCACACACCGTAATACATGCTGCAGACATCACAACAACTCACACAACGTTATACATGCTGCAGACATCACTACAACTCACACACCGTTATACATGCTACAGACATCACTACAACTCACACAACGTTATACATGCTACGGACATCACAACAACTCACACACCGTAATACATGCTACAGACATCACAACACCTCACACACCGTAATACATGCTACAGACATCACAACAACTCACACAACGTTATACATGCTGCAGACATCACTACAACTCACACAACGTTATACATGCTGCAGACATCACTACAACTCACACAACGTTATACATGCTGCAGACATCACTACAACTCACACACCGTTATACGTGCTGCAGACATCCCAACAACTCACACACCGTAATACATGCTACAGACATCACAACAACTCACACAACGTTATACATGCTGCAGACATCACTACAACTCACACACCGTTATACATGCTACAGACATCACTACAACTCACACAACGTTATACATGCTACAGACATCACTACAACTCACACAACGTTATACATGCTGCAGACATCACTACAACTCACACACCGTTATACATGCCGCAGACATCACAACAACTCACACACTGTTATACATGCTAGAGACATCACAACAACTCACACACTGTTATACATGCTAGAGACATCACAACAACTCACACAACGTTATACATGCTGCAGACATCACTACAACTCACACACCGTTATACATGCTAGAGACATCACAACAACTCACACAACGTTATACATGCTGCAGACATCACTACAACTCACACACTGTTATACATGCTAGAGACATCAGTACAACTCACACACCGTTATACATGCTACAGACATCACTACAACTCACACACCGTTATACATGCTACAGACATCACTACAACTCACACACCGTAATACATGCTAGAGACATCACAACAACTCACACAACGTTATACATGCTGCAGACATCACTACAACTCACACACCGTTATACATGCCGCAGACATCACAACAACTCACACACTGTTATACATGCTAGAGACATCACAACAACTCACACACTGTTATACATGCTAGAGACATCACAACAACTCACACAACGTTATACATGCTGCAGACATCACTACAACTCACACACCGTTATACATGCTAGAGACATCACAACAACTCACACAACGTTATACATGCTGCAGACATCACTACAACTCACACACTGTTATACATGCTAGAGACATCAGTACAACTCACACACCGTTATACATGCTACAGACATCACTACAACTCACACACCGTAATACATGCTACAGACATCACAACAACTCACACAACGTTATACATGCTACAGACATCACTACAACTCACACACCTTTATACATACTAGAGACATCACAACAACTCACACAACGTTATACGTGCTACAGACATCACAACAACTCACACACTGTTATACATGATGCAGACATCACAACAACTCACACACCGTTATACGTGCTACAGACATCACAACAACTCACACACCGTTATACGTGCTACAGACATCACAACAACTCACACACCGTTATACATGCTACAGACATCACAACAACTCACACACTGTTATACATGCTACAGACATCACAACAACTCACACACTGTTATACATGCTGCAGACATCACAACAACTCACACACCGTTATACGTGCTACAGACATCACAACAACTCACACACCGTTATACGTGCTACAGACATCACTATAACTTACACACCGTTATACGTGCTACAGACATCACAACAACTCACACACCGTTATACATGCTGCAGACATCACAACAACTCACACACCGTTATACGTGCTACAGACATCACAACAACTCACACACCGTTATACATGCTGCAGACATCACAACAACTCACACACCCTTATACATGGTACAGACATCACAACAACTCACACACCGTTATACGTGCTACAGACATCACAACAACTCACACACCGTTATACGTGCTACAGACATCACAACAATTCACACACCGTTATACGTGCTACAGACATCACAACAACTCACACACAGTTATACATGCTACAGACATCACAACAACTCACACACTGTTATACATGCTGCAGACATCACAACAACTCACACACCGTTATACATGCTACAGACATCACAACAACTCACACACTGTTATACATGCTGCAGACATCACAACAACTCACACACCGTTATACGTGATACAAACATCACAACAACTCACACACCGTTATACGTGCTACAGACATCACTACAACTCACACACCGTTATACGTACTGCAGACATCACAACAACTCACACACTGTTATACATGCTGCAGACATCACAACAACTCACACACCGTTATACATGCTACAGACATCACAACAACTCACACACCGTTATACGTGCTACAGACATCACAACAACTCACACACCGTTATACATGCTGCAGACATCACAACACATCACACACCGTTATATGTGCTACAGACATCACAACAACTCACACACCGTTATACGTGCTACAGACATCCCAACAACTCACACACCGTAATACATGCTACAGACATCACAACAACTCACACAACGTTATACATGCTGCAGACATCACTACAACTCACACACCGTTATACGTGCTACAGACATCACAACAATTCACACACCGTTATACATGCTGCAGACATCACAACAACTCACACACCGTTATACGTGCTACAGACATCACTACAACTTACACACCGTTATACGTGCTACAGACATCACAACAACTCACACACGGTGATACATGCTGCAGACATCACAACAACTCACACACCGTTATACATGCTACAGACATCACAACAACTCACACACTGTTATACATGCTGCAGACATCACAACAACTCACACACCGTTATACGTGCTACAGACATCACAACAACTCACACACCGTTATACGTGCTACAGACATCACAACAACTCACACACCGTTATACGTGCTACAGACATCACAACAACTCACACACTGTTATACATGCTGCAGACATCACAACAACTCACACACCGTTATACGTGCTACAAACATTACAACAACTCACACACCGTTATACATGCTGCAGACATCACAACAACTCACACACCGTTATACGTGCTACAGACATCACAACAACTCACACACTGTTATACATGATGCAGACATCACAACAACTCACACACCGTTATACGTGCTACAGACATCACAACAACTCACACACCGTTATACGTGCTACAGACATCACAACAACTCACACACCGTTATACATGCTACAGACATCACAACAACTCACACACTGTTATACATGCTACAGACATCACAACAACTCACACACTGTTATACATGCTGCAGACATCACAACAACTCACACACCGTTATACGTGCTACAGACATCACAACAACTCACACACCGTTATACGTGCTACAGACATCACTATAACTTACACACCGTTATACGTGCTACAGACATCACAACAACTCACACACCGTTATACATGCTGCAGACATCACAACAACTCACACACCGTTATACGTGCTACAGACATCACTACAACTTACACACCGTTATACGTGCTACAGACATCACAACAACTCACACACCGTTATACATGCTGCAGACATCACAACAACTCACACACCGTTATACATGCTACAGACATCACAACTCACACACCGTTATACGTGCTACAGACATCACAACAACTCACACACCGTTATACGTGCTACAGACATCACAACAATTCACACACCGTTATACGTGCTACAGACATCACAACAACTCACACACCGTTATACATGCTACAGACATCACAACAACTCACACACTGTTGTACGTGCTACAGACATCACAACAATTTACACACCGTTATACGTGCTACAGACATCACAACAACTCACACACAGTTATACATGCTACAGACATCACAACAACTCACACACTGTTATACATGCTGCAGACATTACAACAACTCACACACCGTTATACATGCTACAGACATCACAACAACTCACACACTGTTATACATGCTGCAGACATCACAACAACTCACACACCGTTATACGTGCTACAGACATCACAACAACTCACACACCGTTATACGTGCTACAGACATCACTACAACTCACACACCGTTATGCGTACTGCAGACATCACAACAACTCACACACTGTTATACATGCTGCAGACATCACAACAACTCACACACCGTTATACATGCTACAGACATCAGTACAACTCACACACCGTTATACATGCTACAGACATCACAACAACTCACACACCGTTATACGTGCTACAGACATCACAACAACTCACACACCGTTATACATGCTGCAGACATCACAACACCTCACACACCGTTATATGTGCTACAGACATCACAACAACTCACACACCGTTATACGTGCTACAGACATCACAACAACTCACACACCGTTATATGTGCTGCAGACATCACAACAACTCACACACCGTTATACATGCTGCAGACATCACAATACCTCACACACCGTTATATGTGCTGCAGACATCACAACAACTCACACACCGTTATACGTGCTACAGACATCACAACAACTCACACACCGTTATACATGCTACAGACATCACAACAACTCACACACAGTTATATGTGCTACAGACATCACAACAACTCACACACCGTTATACGTGCTACAGACATCACAACAACTCACACACCGTTATACGTGCTACAGACATCACAACAACTCACACACCGTTATACGTGCTACAGACATCACAACAACTCACACACCGTTATATGTGCTGCAGACATCACAACAACTCACACACCGTTATACATGCTACAGACATCACAACAACTCACACACCGTTATACGTGCTACAGACATCACAACAACTCACACACCGTTATATGTGCTGCAGACATCACAACAACTCACACACCGTTATACATGCTACAGACATCACAACAACTCACACACCGTTATACGTGCTACAGACATCACAACAACTCACACACCGTTATATGTGCTGCAGACATCACAACAACTCACACACCGTTATACATGCTACAGACATCACAACAACTCACACAACGTTATACATGCTAAAAACACGGTGTAATTTTCAAGTGTGCGTTCTATAAATGTATTAGAGTACCCTTCCTTCTTGCTCTTACCTTAGCTGTAGTAAGAATTAAAAAAAAAACTTTAACAACACTCATTGATCATGGCCTATGATAATCCTGATAATAATTATATTTTATCCTGACCAGGATCCTAGGATTAGGTTATTAATTGTAATATTGACATCGACACTTGATACGAGTGCAAATGTTTAAGTCAATCATCCATCTACAAGTTGGTCAAAATTACATTAAAAGATTCCGTTGTATAGATAGACAGATTACACGCGAAGCTAATAAGTCTATTAAAAATATGAATTAACCAACTTTTGTGTCATTTGATGATAAATGGTACTGCAGCCCGGGGACACCTGCAACCAACTACAGACAAATAAAACTACAGACACAATGTCACCTTTGAGGACGAAGATAGAATATCTCATAGCCTGTAATTATACCGGCTCTCTATAACCTTCAGACCGAAAGTCAGAAGTGCACGCACTGCCATTTAGCGGCAGAAACAGGTACGGTATGGGACGGTGGCAACCATTCAGATGCACTCCTTTATAGAAATGGAGTAGGAGTATCAGTATCGCTACAATCGGTCACTAATCCACTACTGAATATATGCCTCCAAAATATATTTCCATAACTTCCGGTTAAGGTCATTTACCACGTGCCCACCGGAGAAGGAAAACATCGTGAGGAAACCCGCATGTCTGAAAAATAAGGAAAAAAACACGCATTTCCCAATACGCATTGGGATAGCGCGGTGGACATTTCCTTGTCCTAAAACCCTCTCAGAAATGACAAGAAACCTGTGCCCAGCTGTGGGACGTGTGGACCACCTGCATTCATCGACATGTCTCATGAGGTCATCGCTCCATCTGATGGAAGTTCGTCCAACACTGTGCTTGCCAGTACTGGTCTATCACACAAAAACCTTTTCGGCTCATAGGTTTTAGGTACTTCGAGCTATATGGCTGGTTCATTGCCATTTTATCCCTCTAATCTGATATGCTATGTCAATCACACTTTGCAGAGACAATATAATCATACAAAAGAATGCGATGGGATCATGTTTGAGCATTTAACACATCTTATAGCATTTAAATTTTATTAATTTACCTTTACTTTCATTTTTTTTTTACAATAACATATTTTCAAATTTACTCAAAATGAGACTGGGTCAGTTTTAAAAGTGCTAAAGATTTTCTTTATTAAACTTCATACGGTTTCGTTTGCAGGTAAAGCCCGTGACACATTCGCGCTGGCTCACGACGGGCCGCATCAATTCGCAGCGCTCCTCCAAGAGATCAAACTTAAATATAAAGGCAAAAAGAAACTAATGTTCCTCGTTAAAGAGAGATTTGGTTAATACAACATGTAAAAAACATTTTGATTTTTGGAATTATGTGCAATAATCCCTAAAATTCCGTTTTGTTTGTTTCTTGTTTTTTTTTGTTAACTTTGTGCAATAGGTAACGTATACAACAAGAAATTTTTGTTAAAACATTATCGAAATTTTTTGGTAGTTTTGGGCAAAAATAACAAAATTCACATAAATAATTACCTCATTGAACGCGTGAGCCTAATGTCCCGATGGGTATCAAACCAGTCTACTCTAAAGTATTATTATTTAACGTTTATAGTAATGCGTCTTGTGCGTCATCACTTGTAAGTAGACAACAATGTAATGATCTCAATGATTCCATTGTGTATAATATAAGCATAGGTTATGTAAATATAGATTAGTTGAATAATATTAAATCTTAATTAGAGTAAAAATATTAAGTTTATTATAATATAGTTAGCATAATATGAAAGATATGCCCTCATTACAACTTGTAAAAATAGCATGTACCTATACTGTCTCCTATGAGACGGTATTGTTTATATCAGTTATGTTGTATAACGGCTCTAAAGAATAGTTATAGTTATTATTTAGTACGCCAATCGTATAGCGTCCAATAGCAGTGGAATCAAACATGATTGAAATGACACAACACCAAAGAAGTAAATGTAAGTAATTCCAAAAGCGTTAAGCAATGCCATTTTTCTTTCAGTATTGTCGAGTATTCAGTTTCAGTAGCTCTTTTTCTTTAAGTTTATTATTAATTTTTTTGTCTTTGTTATATTATGTTATGACATCGTCATCAAGTTGAAGCCGCCTGAAGACAATATATATCTTACCGGTGTTAAGTCAGTGGCGCGCTACCCTTGTTTACTCAACCAGACTTCACCTTCAATGATAGAATAGAATAAATTTATTAACAAGAAGTGCATTTATAAAGATAGAAATGTTTAATATTTACGGATAATTGTGGTGACATTTGGATAGTGTTAAAATACAGAATGAATTGATAAGGGATAGATTGTAAGTTGTAAAAGGTTTTGTACAATTCGAGTGTGACAGTCTAGGATTCAACTAAATATTTTCTTATTCTTACAAACACCTGTTTTCTTGCCATCAAATGAAAATGTTTAAAATAATAAACTCTTAATTTGCAGTTCTGGCATAGACATACCATTGACAATATTACATTAGTAAAAAAAATAATGATTAAAAACAAATTTAGCCACACAGATTGTTAATAGTGTAAATAAAGATAAAATTATTTAGATTGCTGAGAGATCATAGATAAACTTCCAATATATTCCTAATAAGTTTGTTTAGGATTTCTATCGAAGTGTAACGGACTACTGTGAGTCCGCAGCAATTTACTAAATTGGTAATGACTTAGATCATTTTGCTTTTGTATGTAAATTGGCGACATTATGCTATTTTCAGACTGAGTACTTTTACAGATTATAATATCAAATAATTAACTTAGAGAGTAATGTTAATGGATACATAAACGCGTATGTTTCGCAATGTTCATAGATCATCTTAACACTTTGTCATACTTTCGTATAATTCGGTCTGAATTAGGCGTAAAATTTAACTTATAACTGGTTTATTTTTTTACAAAATATTATTTAAAAAGCAAATAAATATTTGATGTCAAGCAATAATTTTGTAGCCTTAGTCGGTCTAAAAGTGACTTAGTATTTTCGTGATGTTTATTTTTAAGTTTATATTCGACTCTTGTTTTCTGAAATCGCTTAAGCTACGACCTTTAGTTATTTATAGCGTAACGTGAAATGATTATGCTTAAATATTGTTAGTAAATACATAGCAAAATAGAAAAGGAAATCCAAAATTATAAACTGTACTAGCGATCCACCCCGGCTTTGCACGGCGGTTTCAGGGTCCAAATTGTGAATCCAAACTATCCAGGGATAAAAAATACACACAAAAAAAAAATCATCAAAATTGATGTGTCGTTTTAACTAGCAGACAGCAACTGAGTTTTATGTATAGAGATAATTCAAGTTAACTAAATAACTATTAGCGTCGTTAATTTTAGAAGACAAGAGTGATTAAAAACGTGATTGACTTGCCAAATCAAACTCCAAGCAAATAACTATTTGTCCACAAGTGCCTTCAGGCAAGTCCAAACAATGAAATGACCGACTTTACTTTACATTGAATTATTTTATATTGAACTGTTTATACTGCACGCACTGTATCATTTGTAATTGTGTTTTACGTAAAACGTAGACACCCTTCAATGCTGGTTAAGGAGGTGATAATAATTTCAATATAAATAATTGAAAACATACTTATTTGAGTTTTATTTTATTCAACTGATCCACAGCTTCGTTCATTGGATCTAATACCTATTTTGAGAAGTTCATAAAATAGAAAACACTGATGGAACAAAATTTGGCTTGATCCAGTTCTTCAGTAAACAGTACTGAAAAATATGCTTATACAATCTTTAATGTAAAGTTTTTAGCAAGATGTGCCAGAATATTTTATGGACGGGTAGGTACAACTGGCTTGTTACGGCCCAAGTATATATAGTTCGCTTTGATATGGCCGCTTTTGTTTTACGCCTTGGCCTTGGCACTTGCCGAAGCTTGTCGTTCGTTGGGCGAGAGCTTAACATCAGGTATGTGACATAATCACAGTCATCTAGGTCTCCATGAATTACTCGAATTTGCCTTAAATAAAAAGTTACAGAATACAAAGGTGTGAAATTCCCGCGAAACATGCTTCACATGGGCACCCGCTGTAGCGCTAGTAATAAGCACTCATAGATGCGTGTCTCGTTTATTTCGGACATAGTATTCTTCTCTCGGTATAAAGTGATTGAGTTCTGTGGTCCCAAGCATCCATCCCAGGCCTTTACAGGAGTGCTTCTCGCAGGGTGCTAGTCTATTTTGGGTATTTCTTTATTGCATGAAATATGAATATAATTTAGAAAAAAAAAACAGTACAAATTATTAAATGTATCATAGAGTTTTTTAGTATAGAATTCATGCTCAACCATTAAGCCGTAACTTAGAAATTTTACAATTTATCTTTAAAAAGAGCCTATTTACTACGATCATTTCACAAAGACGTTATATATACGTTTCCAAAATAATACAATGTCTTTGTGATGATCTAAAAGTATAACATATTTTTTATGTCATAATCATCATCATCATTACAGCCCTTCACCTAGGGCCACCCTTCATCAAGGACATATCCAATATTTTTACCCACTTCAGTCGGTACCAAGTGGTTTTTGTAGCCGACATTCGGATGATGTTTCGACAATCAGTGGTACACCGTGATGACCGTCGATATCAGCTGATATTGTGGCGCGAGAAGCCCAGCGATCTACTGCAAGTCAACTGTCAAAACAAGTCTACTTCTGAACATAGGCATCCCCCAAGTAATGCCACAAAGCACGGTCCTGAGCAACCCGCATCCATCGACTTCCTGCATATCTTACCAGGTTATCACTCCATCTAGTGGGGGGGGGGGTCGCCCTACACTACGCCTACTGGTACGAGGCTGCCACTCGAGAACCTTTCTTCCCAATCGGTTATCGATTCTTCGAGCTATATGGACGGCTCACTGCCACTTCAGCTTACTAATCCGTTGGGCTATGTCGGTCACTCTGGTTTTACTGCGGATATCCTCATTTCTGAGTCTATCACGCAGAGAAACTCCGAGCGTAGCCCTCTCCATAGCTCGCTGAGTGACCTTGAGCGTCCTCATACGGCCAGCAGTGAAGGACCACGTCTCAGATCCGTAAGTCATCACTGGCAACACGCACTAGTTGTATGTACAATCTAGTTTTCAGACGAAGGTCGAAGTTGGACTTACCTAGTCGGACTATTTGTCCCAGGTAAACGTACTCGTCAACAACTTCGAGCATAGTGCTCCCAGCAACTACCGGCATAGGTGTGACATGAAATTTAAATTTCATTTCACATTAAACATGATCTTTATTTTGTCCATTTTCATCTTAAGACCTATTCGTTGGGAGACACCATTGAGGTCATTGAGCATAGTGCTTAGGTCATCCAGCGATTCTGCCATAAGGACTAAATATATCGTCGACAAATCGAAGGTGAGCGATGTACTCGCCATTGATGTTAATACCGCATCCTTTCCAGTCCAGTAGCTTGAAAACGTCTTTCGATGCAGCGGTGAAGAGTTTCGGGGATATAACGTCACCCTGTCTTACACCTCTCTGCAGTTGGATAGGTTTCGAACTTTGGTTCTGTACTCAGATAGCCATCGAAGCCCTACTGTACAAACACTTCAGCACTTCGATATATCGATATATCGACAGTCGACTTGGCACCGCTGAAGGGACTGTAGCACCGCCCAAATTTCGACAGAATCAAAGGCTTTCTCACAGTCCACATACGCCAGGCAAAGTGGCAGATTGTACTCTATGGTCTACTGTATAATCTGCCGCAGGGTATGTATGTTGTATATGGTACTGAAGCCTTTTCGGAAACCGGTTTGTTCGGGAGGCTGGAAGTCGTCGAGTCTGCGTGCGAGACGATTCGTAATGACTCTCGAAAACAGCAAGTAGACGCAGCTCAGAAGGGAAATCGGTCTGTAGTTCTTCAAGAGAGCGTTGTCGCCTTTCTTAAAGAACAAGACCACCGCTCTTCTGCTCCTCGCCTCCGGAGTAGTGCCACTATGGAGGACGGAATTGAAGAGCTTCTGAAGGACTTCAAGTACCGGTGTTTCACCCAATTTTAGAAGCTTGGCTGTAATTCCATCCTCGCCTGGGGCTCTGCCGTTTTTAAAGTGCTGGAGAGCCATTCTAATCTCGCTCAGACCGACGTCCGGGATATCATTGGAATAGTGTCGGATAAGACTTGCTCTTGGATCGTTACTCACACTTGCGTGTGGCTCCAAAGATGATGTGTACAGCTGCCCATAGAACCTCTCAATCTCACTCACAATCTCAGGTGTCCCGAAAACGATGCTGCCACACTCAGTCTTCAGCTTTGACAGTTGGTTCTTTCTGGCAGACAGATCTCTGGCAAAGACTTTGGAGTTCTGGTTCCGTTCGATCGCATCTTTAATACGAGCAGTATTAAAGTTGCGTAAGTCTAGCCCCATGCATTTGGAGATCTGTCTGTTCAGTTGCCTGTATGCTGTCAAATCTGTTGACGATTGCAGCCTCATCTCCCGTCTAACAGCCATGACATCAAGAGTGTAATCGGAGAGTTTTTGTGTTCTACTGCGGCGGGTGTTGCAGAACTTGCTCCGACCGCATGGACATGTCATTCATATCGTCCACTGCATTGCAATCTTCTAGGCACTGAAAGCGGTTACGTAACTCGAAATGAAAGGTTTTGGGATTCTGGATTAAAGCACGAGGGGGACGGAGCGCTGACTTTATTAAACAAGACCTCTCCAACTTAACGTTCAGGTTCAGTGTGCCTCTAACATTCGGTGATCGCTGCCAGTTTTCACCCTTGCGATCACTGAGACATCACTGAGCAGTTGGCGTCTGGTCGTCGTAATGAAGTCAATCTCATGTTTTGTCGAACCGTCGGGGCTCGACCAAGTCCACTTTCTCTAGGGCCGCTTCTGGAAGAAAGAGTTCGTCGTTGCCCTATCCCAAATTTCCTTACCTTCAGCTCACCGTTCTTTCTTGTGCCCAGTTTTGCGTTGAAGTCTCCCATTAACACCGTATAGTGAGTTCTAGAGAAATGCATGGCTCTAGAAATAACCTCAAACATTTCCTCCACCATCGGGAAGTTCCGACGTCGGCGCGTACCTCGGATAATCCTATAATATTCCAGCGCAACTTGTCTATCTCTTCTTCCAGCTCCAGGATCTTCTCGTCAGTCCTCAGGGTGCATGCGTTAAATGTTGTCAGGTCGAGTCGTCGTAGGTGGCAACCGAACCTCCACCGGAGATTCTTAGCACCCCCTGCCCCGCTGTTACCATGGTCGCCACCGCAGCCAGGAAAGCGGGGCCGCCGGGTACTGGGGCTGTCTACTTGTGTCTGTACTTCATGGCTGGTATATTACCATATTTGCCACGCTTGGCGAGCGGGTTGGCAACCGAAGTTTTTTGTTGTAAATTTGCTGTTATCAGGAAGATGCTGCTGCCCATCTTCTGCCTGTCTCCCTCTGTCGCCTCTTACGACACCCACGGGAAGATATGGGGTAGTGGATATTCTTAACCGCCACTACACGGCATTATTTATGGCACACATGCAAAAAGCGATTCATATACAAATTTCTTTAAATTTAAGGTGTTTTTGGGATTTGAGCGATGTAATCCACTTAAAGTAAAAATAAATAAATGACAATATAGTAGGTATTGTTTTTTTGAATTGATGTTTTAAAGTAGGTAAGTGGGTTACGGCAAAAGAAGAATGAGAGTAATATATTTTCATAAACCTTCATATTATGTAGATATATTTAATTTTTTCTATCTTTAACAGCTGCAAATTCTAAAATCACATCTTCCATATTTCTAACTAAATGGCCTACAAACTGGGCAAACTTTTTAGGTAGTCAGCAGGACTAACGTGAAATGCCTTGTAATTAGAAAAACTGTATCCAATTCATAACATAAAACAAGTTAGAATACGAAAATAAAACACTATCAAAATTTTATGTTTATTGAGAAATGAAATTATGAAATTTAAATTAGTAGAATATTTTTACCTAATAATTATAACTTTTAACAAAAGGTGAAAGCAGATTTTAAAATACTTAAAAGGAAGTTATTTATTAGCTAAACTAAGGGTGGATTTTTTTCTCCTAATTGATATGAGACCACTCTTTAAGTATAATCTACTTAATACAAAAATTAATTATAAAAATCGCTCCACAATCTGCGAAAATATTGTTTGACACGTACAAAAAACATACAGCCGAATTGAGAATCTCCTGCTTTTTGAAGTTGGTTAGAAATGGCAGCTGTAAAGTTTAAAGTGGCAGGGACTCAGCAACTCAGTAAGAGCCGCGAAAAGTAAATAGCTTGTTTAGTTTTCGCGGCAGCAATAATCCAAACACAGCTTCTGAACAAACTTCTAACTCGACTCGAGGCAATCCGCGCTAATAAGCTAGCTAAACTTATTTATCTTTTGATCTTAAAATAAAAAAAATTCTTCCCTTTCAACCGAGTCCACCTCGACTCCCACCCTGTAAAAATAACACCAATGGATAGAGCTAAAATATAAATGTGAATTACAAGACAATAAATGTAGTAAAAAAGTAAATGAGGATTAAACTGAATTAAATCGTTTTTACTTAATTGATAAAAATAAATCAACTAAATAGGTACCAATCACGAGAAACTGGCAACACACGCTCTAAGCATAAGCTATTGTCTATAGAAAGATAATCCCGTACTCCTACGACCAAAATCTAATGATGTGCCTCAAATTTTGTACAAAGTATCGAGTAGTTATAAAAGTATCGATACCTCAAAAACATCGGAACAAAAGTATCGTGTCCAAATATACATAGTATCGGAATGTATATTTGGACACGATTACTTCTTCTTTCTTTCTTTCGAAGATAGGAATAAGTCAATTGTGCCGCCCCTCAGTTGTTGCCGCTCTGGGCAAATGCCTGTGTTTGCTGTGGCCTATAGACACCTACATGTATCCTCGAACTCAAAATGCATATGTGTTGTCACCCGTGAGGTCTAAGATGGAGTGCCTCATTTTCAGTAAAAAGGGCCTCCGGTTCCCTAAAATGTAAATTAAGTATTTCTTTCATGCTTTCAATATATTTGATCCAATTTTTCAAAGATGGTACTTGAAATTATTTTGTAAACTCAGTCCCATTCCTTTGCTTGTGAACAGTTTCAAGCCCTATTGAACGCAAAATTGGTGAAAATTCGTTCCACTTCTTAAAATGCGCAATTTCTTTTTAGACATCCTTTTAAAGTTTTGTGTCGTCCTTGTACTACGATCCAATGAATGAGTCGAACAGCTGATCAATTATATTTATAAAGACAGCTGTCCCACTGGATTCCCCCGGCAATGCTTTATTTCCTGTAAAAAAATAGTATTGTTACGCGCTCCAGTCGACGATATACTAGCGCCATCTAGTGTCAGGAACGAGAGCGAGTAGAGCGTTGCAGAAAATGAGATCACAGATCTCTCAACCGACAGCGCCACCCGAAGAACTAAGTTTTTAGAAAATCTATACTCGAACTCTCGGTACCTTGCGCGTGTTTACTTGAACATTCCGGATATTTTGCTAATTTAAATAAATAGGTGGCGCAAGATGCGATCGGGACAGAGTCGAACTCAGCGACACAAGCGAAACTTCGGAGCGGAATTAAGTGAATTAGTGTGTTTAATTATTAGTGTTTTAACTTTAATTTGTGTAAAGTAAATTAAAGTGTTAATTTAGGTAATTTTATCGGCAATTTTTATTGTCACGAACCTCAAGCTCGTAACAGTATTAACAATAGTGCTAGTTTAACAGGTTGTATTTTGTTTATATATACATAGGCTAGTTTGTTAATATATTAAAATTAAACGTTTAAGTTACAGTAGCCAGTGTATTTATACACACTTATGTATACTCGTATACTAAACTAGTACCCGACGCGTTACAGCCGCGCAATAAATATATATTCGTAGCTAGCTGCAGGCTGCAGCTAGCACCACTCCGCCTACCTTATATTACGGGGAACTAAGGTGCGTACACTCTCTACTATCTGCGAACCATCAATCTTGTGATACAGTATAGAGAGGTAATGTGTCAGCATAAGCATAACTCTTCCAAATTTCGCCGTTTCCATATCAACCATGCCTGATACGAACATAGAAGGATACATGTGAGGATAGTACCCTTATCGTTTCCTTATGCACCTTCAGGCAAACTTACGTTGTATCTTCTCGACCATAAGGACATACTTGTCCTCAAATGGGTCCCAGACAACAGCACCATATTCCAGCTCGCTACGAAAAATTCGTTAAACATTATTTTAGCAACTATTTCATTGTCAGATTGTGCTCCAGTCCTAATAACAGAACCTAACATTCTATGGGCATTCTTACGGATACTTGTCATTTGTTGATGAAAGTCGAACTTGGAATCTAATAACAGCCCTAGGTCTCGAATATCATGTACTCTTTCCAGAGGAGTGTCAAGTAAGCTATATTATTTTGCATTTATTGTTATTAAAAGGCAATTGATTTTCTTGGCACCAATTCAACACCGCATCAATGTCTCTTTGCGGATGGTATCTGATTCAGATTCAATACTAGACTGAGTTTAAGTCATCTGTAAAGAGGAGGCATTCAGAAAAACAAAAGGTGTTCGGCAGATCCTTTATAAAGAGCAGGAAGGGGTTGGACCCAACGCACTGCCCTGACTTACCCCTGACCTCGTGAATTAATTACTGGAATTATACTCGTCCAACCGCACATACTGACATCGATTATTCAGAAAGCACGTGAACAACAGTATGAGTTTGGGGGTAAAGCCAATAAATGCCAACTTTTCTAACAATTTGTAGACTAGGTCGAAGGCCTTTCTGAAATCGAAGTATGCCGTGTCTACGTGTTTATAATTGTCCATCTCCTTATATATGTAGTCTACACGCGCAATTAAGTTCGTAGTAGTAGAACGAGCCTTACAGAATCCGTGCTGGCTATTAGGTAATAAATAGCCAACCTGATTACAAATGTCTTTGCTTAGAATAGACTCAAATATCTTAACAAACACTAATAAGACAGCAATTGGTCTGAATGCTGACACGTTAATACTCCCATCCCCTTTCGGCACGGGAGTAACCCTGGAACATTTACAAATTTGAGGGTACCTAGCATTACTTAGTGATAGGTTAAAGAGATGCAAAAGAGGCCCCTCCAGTATCGCTATACAATCTTTAACCAAGAAACCAGGAATGCCATCAGGTCCACTAGATGAGCTCGATTTGAGACGTTTCACAGCCTCCTTCAAATCCCTCGTATTGACGGTGTTTATAGATACAGACGTAATGTCCTGGTTAAAATGTGCAGCTTGAGCAGCCAGCCTTATTAGGATCCAAAAAGGTTATATTCGGATGAAACACAGAGCTGAAAAATTCTGCAAAGATATTAGCATTAGCAGTCTGCCCCTCTATCTCAACATCCTTATATGAGTATCCGCATGTCTTCTACCAATTTATTTAATGAAATAAACCCATAACAACCTCTTCTCGTCCATCAAGTAGCGACAAGCAAGGCAAGAGTTTGTGGATGAATTAACTACAGACTGATTACT
Source organism: Parnassius smintheus behrii (assembly GCA_036936625.1). Lineage (NCBI taxonomy): Eukaryota > Metazoa > Arthropoda > Insecta > Lepidoptera > Papilionidae > Parnassius > Parnassius smintheus. The sequence goes on from JAUPFT010000013.1 coordinate 14,106,033, forward strand.
ACTTATTTATCTTATTCCTTTGAGTTTAATACTCAAAGCCATATTCAGCGTGACCAAACCACAATGTTACCTACGGAGTCCGGATATTGTGATTTCCTGTTTTAGCAGTAAATTGACTTAATATTATTCTTATATAATTTATGTGAATTTCACTACAGCTCCAACTATCGTATCCTATCATAGCTGTGAATAATTTTTCGCCAAAATAAATATGTTGTTATTAAATAAATAATGTTTGATAAAACAAATAATATTTACTTATATGTATAAAATTAACGAGGGAAAAACGGCCCAAAAAGGGAAAACTCAAAGTGTGGGGAACTGAAAACATTAAAGTGGAAACACTGATTACAATAGATATTATTATCCGGAAGTCCCGCCCATAGAGTACTTCGTATGAACTGAAAGTCCCGCCCAAGTGTATACTACGTAGTACGTACCACCGTGCTGTCATACTGTGTTCTGAAGTCGCATCCGCATCATAAAAGCAGACGCACTTGCACGTGTGGCACTACTATTGCGCAGTACAGGCTAATAAATAATTATCTTTGGAGCATAACACTAAATTGTCTAAAAACTCTTCAAAAACAATAATCCATATCAAGAAAAGATATTTTGTTGTTTTCTTCAACTTGCAGGTATGTGTAGTAGTTATCAATATCAAATATTAAATTTTTCCTGGATAATTTTGACATTATATGTATGGATTTTTGAACAAATGTACCTATTTATGATTTCATTGTTTGATAAATGCTTAAATTTAGTTTTTAGTAATTAAACGGACTGAATGTATGTTTGTATTTCTATAAGTAACTAGTGAATCTAGTAGTACTTTTGCTGTTGTGATAAATGACGAAAATTTATGTGTACCTACTTTGAGAACCGCAGACCCTATTTACTGTGTACGAGGAATTCCATCTTACTTCTCAGGGGAGAAAAACATCTGCATATTAAGTCTATGGTCCACAGCAATCACTTACCATCAGCTCACTTAATATTACTGAAATGTTTCGTTATGTCACCACAGATTGGTTTGCAATAAGACGCGTTTGTAGTGCGAAAAAAAAGGGCAGTTCAGTTTACGGTCTTAAAGTGACCTGCAATAAGAGTTGCATGTAACCCGTAGGTCCTGGTAGATTGTATGCTCGTTTTTCACCCTTATTTTATAAAAAAGTAATCGCGAAGACCATTTTCTGAATATACATAAACATTCAATTATTCACTCAATCAGACAAACTAAAAAATAAAACAACAGGCAACAAATGAACTGGTGAATGGACCCACAAACAAAACCTAAGAAAAGTATTAGGCAAACTAGATGCTTGTGTTTCATATTGTTAATAAGCATCAAACTGAACGCTACATGGATAAGCTGCTGCAAAACCTAGTAGAACACATATAGGGTATGTTCCGAAATACAACGCAGTACACTGGCCAATGCAAATGACGTCATTAATTGACGGCGTATTCCACCATATTCGATACAACTTATATGTAATTGAAAATTTGTGCGGATGCAAACAGTTCCTAAATACCACCTATTGTGTGGGGTTGAGACTTATCAATTGTTATAGTAATTATGTACCTACATTGTTTATTACACTTTGTCGTTGTTACCATTTGGGGTATACCTAGGTCAGGAGTAAGGTGTTATGTGGGCGGGGACTATTATACCACAATTTACTCTCGAATTTCTCAAGCCAAAAATTGGTTCCCATACAAAAGAGCGGTTGCTCTAAATAAGAAGCCCAATCACCAATTATTCGTTTTGTGTTATAAGGCACCATATTTACATTTATATTAAACATTTCTATCATGGCTTAAATAGGAATGTATGGGACTTGATTGTGATATAAGGCACCATTACAGTTATATAGAAAACTATCATGGCATTCAGTAGGTACCTAATAGGAATGTACGGGATTGGAATCAGTTATTAGGTTTTCTGCCAATTCTTTTTTACTCAGTTGCAGTCATTTTTCCTCGTACAAATTTAAACACCCTCTGGCATTCAGCAACTGATTAAGGGTTGTTTTGAAAACTTTGCATATATTCATTTATTTTATTAACAGTGCTTTCAGTAATTTCTGTAAAATAAAAAGTCTCATTATACCCTACTTCACCCCCTTAGTTTGTAAGAATAGAAATCTTAGTTTGAATTTTACAAAATCTTGTCTTAGTGGATGACTTTGTTATAAAAGGCAGCTATTATCCAAATTTCAGATTTCTATATCTAGTAGTTATTGCTGTGCGTTGATAGATAAGTCACCCACTCAAGAAATCTTTTAAATAATGGTATATAGAACATAGATACCTTTTAGTTTTAATATTTTTGACATTTATTTATTAATGAGCTTATATATTAAACATCTGGTAGGTGTGGAATGAGGTGATCGCTATCAAGCTACTTCTAATTTGTTTTCGACAGACTTCAAAAAAAGGTGGAGGTTCTCAATTCGACTGTATTTTTGGTGTGTGTGTTGCCTCAGATTTCTTTCTAGGTGAACCGATTTTGATGATTCTTTTTTTGAAAGCTGTGCTTCTTATGTGGTCCTATATAAATTGGATCGATAGCTGACCAGTAGTTTTTCAAATTATCGTTAATAATGCATATTGACTTCCAATACATTGATGAAGTTCTCATTGTTTATATATATATATATATATATATATATATATATATATATATATATATATATATATATATATATGTATATATATATATATATATATATAAGACTTCATCTGTATATTTTTCTTTAATTTTACAACTTGTTTATGTGTTCTTAATTGGGTAACATATTTTTATAAGCTGTTGTTATGATTTTTCAAAAATATTGCTGTTGGTTTTTCTGCTGGTCCTTCCTAGGCAGAGGTTCTTTCCAAACCAGTGGTAAATTAAACAAAAGAGTGACTTTCAATAAGTATTATTAATAATCTATATTGAAGATGAAAGTTTGTTTCTGTGCTAGATTCTATTTATGTGCCATACAGGATCTTAATCTCTACATATAAATCTGTAGAAAAGTTGTGTCTGTAATTGTAATATTTTCTGAATAAAACAAGTCCAGGTGACTAAATAAAGGTCACTGCAGTCAAATTATTGGTTTATAAAACTTTTGTCTGCCTGTCTTTCTGTCTGTGTTGGTTTGTCTGTGTATTCACGATTCACGCAAAAACTATTTGACAGATTTCCAGAATTATATGTTTGACAGAAAGTTTGTGTATAGGTAGTATGGGACCCGGGGCAACTTATGGGCTACTTTTTATCCGATTACGAAACTTCAAAAAAGGAGGGTTAAGTAGTTTTCTTCCTTAAGATGTTAATTTCTATTTATTATGATTGATTAGTCTTTTTTTTAAATAAATAACATATTAATAAATAAAGATTTAAATAAGTTTTAACCGCTGTGTAATAATTTGAATTACGCCCACAATCTATGTTTCACTTTTTTGACACAGTGGCATCTAACGTAAAATATAAAAAAACGGCCAAGAGCGTGTCGGGCCACGCTCAGTGTAGGGTTCCGTAGTTTCCCGTCCGTCACAATAAGTGTTCCCACTTATGAGTTTAAAGGTGGGTATCCATTATGTTCGCGCTCCAGCAGCTCTCCGCGCTCCTGCAACTGCTCCCGGTAGTGGGTACTGTTGCTTCCATCCATGTTCAAAATGATTTTCCTAGAAAGTCCTTATAAAGTTCTACTTTTCAGATTTTTTTCATATTTTCTAAACTTATGGTTCAAAAGTTAGAGGGGGGGGGACACATTGTTTTTTACTTTTAGAGCGATTATTTCCGAAATTATTGACATTATCAAAAAATGATTTTAGTAAACCCCTATTCATTTTTAAATACCTTTCCAACAATATATCACACGTTAGGGTTGAAATTAAAAAAAATCACTTCCCACTTTACATATAGGGGGGCTATCCTAATAAAACATTTTTTCCAATTTTTATTTTACCACTTTGTCGGCGTGATTGATACACATATTGGTACCGAATTTCAGCTTTCTAGTTCTAACGGTCACAGAGATTAAGCGAGGACGGACAGACGGACAGACAGACATGGCGAAACTATAAGGGTTCCTAGTTGACTACGGAACCCTAAAAAATAGCATTGAGATTTTGCCTCCAGTTTCGAATAAATTAAAATAATAATATAAATAGCTTACATTTAAATGTTAAAATAATTAAATTAAAGATTAATTTCATCAAAAACATCAATTTATAATTGGTTTAAAAATTCTAACGTTCATTTTTCAATTCTTTTATTTTATTTTAGTAAATAAATTTTATAGTATCGGACTAATTACTACCTACATAAATAGATAGTAGTAACATTTGTCGAAAATTGTAAAATCCGAGATGGTTCTAAGTTTAATTTCTAATCTCTAAAAAGTTTTATCAGTTTTTTATCTTTAAATAAACTGATAAAAACTCTGAAATTGAAATTATTGCAAAATTTTCCTTATAGGTACTTTAAATAAAGGTATTTAATATGTGTATTGGCAAAGTCTTAGAGTTAATAATATCTTAAAGTAGGTAGTCGATCATTGCGTGAATTTTACATTTAACACTTTGTTGACTAGATATATCATGATATAGCTTGACCAAATCAATAAATACAGATCGTTTGGCGATATTAACAACTAAACACAACATTGTTATTTCAAATAAAATATTTTCATTACACACCGCTAGCAGCGCTAATAGCATATTTTTGACAGAAGCGGAATTTTTAATAGAATCTACATCACATCATTATGCCTTATTTATGTTTCATCTGTACTCGGATAGCCATCGTAGCCCTACTGTACAAACACTTTCAGCACTTCGATATACCGACAGTCAACTTGGCACCGCTGAAGGGACTGTAGCACCGCCCAAATTTCGACGGAATCAAAGGCTTTCTCATAATCCACATACGCCAGGCAAAGTGGCAAATTGTACTCTTCGGTCTTCTGTACAATCTGCCGCAGGGTATGTATGTGGTCTATGGTACTTAAGCCTTTTCGGAAATCGGCTTGTTCGGGAGGCTGGAAGTCGTCGAGTCTGCGTGCGAGACGATTCGTAATGACTCGAAAACAGCACGTAGACGCGGCTCAGAAGGGAAATCGGTCTGTAGTTCTTCAAGAGAGCGTTGTCGCCTTTCTTAAAGAACAAGGCCACCGCAATTCTGCTCCACGCCTCCGGAACGCTGCATTGGAAGACGTTTTCAAGCTACTGGACTGGAAAGGATACGGTGTTAACATCAATGGCGAGTACATCACTCACCTTCGATTTGCTGACGATATAGTCCTTAAGGCAGAATCGCTGGAGGACCTTAGCACTATGCTCAATGACCTCAATGGTGTCTCCCAACGGATAGGTCTTAAGATGAACATGGACAAAACAAAGATCATGTTTAATGTCATTAATGTCGGGGGTCATTGTAGAAGCGTGCTCGTCGCGACCCCTGCCAGCCCTTTTCAGGGCTGCAATTCTACACAGCTGCGCACCCATGCGAACGAGGGTTAGGGCGTCCCCCCAAGGCGACGCACACCAGCTCGTCCCCGTTGGTGTGGAATGCAGCGCGCAAAGCGGCGATGGGGACCGCCACCCGTCACGCACAGCCCGACACGGCGGAAGGTGGAGGACGGAGTGCAGAGTTGGCACGTGGAATGTTAGAGGAGGCATGAGAGATAAGACGAATGAGTTGATCAAAATAATGAAAGAAAGAGAATTAGATGTCGTGTGTATGTCGGAGACCAAACGGAAAGGCAGTGGTATTGAAGAACTCCCTGGCGGGACGTTAGCTATATGGTCCGGAGTCCCGGAAAGCGAGAACGCCTGCCAAGGAGTGGGAGTGCTGTTGTCGTCCCGGTTGGTCGATCTTATGACTGAATACAAGGTTGTGAACTCAAGACTTCTCTGGGTTCGCTTCAAAATGGGACTGACGAAGTTATTCCTTTTGGCTGTTTATGCGCCGGTAGCTTCGTCGTCCAGGGCTGAGCTGGAGGAGTTTTGGGAGAATGTAAGAGAAGTTCTAGATTTGGTTAAGGGAAACGAAAGAACTGTTGTATGTGGTGATTTGAATGGATGGGTAGGTATCGCTCGACCAGGATACGAGTCGGTGCTTGGAAAGTTTGGAGATAAAAGGGTTAATGATGCTGGCAAGCTTATACTGGCTGTATGCAAGGAAAAGGGTCTTCTTGTGACAAACACTATGTTTAATCACAGGAAGATCCATATGTACACTAGAGAAAGAAAGAATGAGAGAAGTATGATTGATTTGTTCCTGGTGGATGACCGACTGCGAAAACAGGTGATGGATACACGAGTGTTCAGAGGTGCTGACCTGGGAACGGATCATTATCTAGTAATTACTAGATTTAGGGGTTTGTTCGCGGGTTGGCGCCACCGGACGGCAGTAACAGAACCACAGTCGGTCTGTCGCATCCGAAGCTGGAAGCTTCAGGAAGCGGATACTAGGGACAAATATCACACGAGGGTAGCCGAAAAGCTTGACACCATCGATGGCAGGAAAGAATGTGTGGAGAGAACATGGCAGAACCTTAGGGATGGAATGGTAAGTGCAGCGGAAGAAGTATGTGGTACGACAAAAAGAGGTAGTAGTAAAAGAAGAGATGCATGGTGGAATGACGAAGTGAAAGAAGCTGTAAAAAAGAAGAAAAAAGCATGGTTAGACTACTTAGCCTCTAGTAACGATGAGCATATGAGAGAGAAGATGAAAGAAAGATATAAGCTGCAGAAAGTTCATGCGAAAACATTGATTGAGGAAGTACGTGAAAGGTGTAGAATAGAAGCGGACGAGAGGTTGTCGCACAACTTTAGGGAAAACTCCAAACTCTTCTGGAAAGAGGTTGGAAGGTCCCGGAGTGGTGCGACAGCTTTAAGAATGAACAAAGTGCTTTCGAGAACCAATGACGTCCTCTCAGAAAAATCGGACGTCATGCAGCGATGGAGTGAATTTTATAGAGAATTGTATGCGTGTCATGATCTTAGTGAAGGATCCGGGGGTGACGCCGTGACTGGCACGCCAGACACGGACCTCGATGACACTGAGGTCATCAGCATGAAAGAGATTGAACGTGCGATTCGAAGTTTGAAATGTGGTAAGGCTGCGGGACTAGACAGAGTTACTGCTGAAATGGTCAAGTACGGTGGGCCTCGCGTCTGGGACAGCTTTCATCTGCTGTGCAATTTGTGCTGGCGGACGGGAGATGTCCCGGATGATTGGCGATCCGCGGTCATTGTGCCTTTATATAAAGGTAAAGGTTCACATTTTGACTGCGGGAGCTATCGGGCGATCAGCTTGACCAGTTTAGCAAGTAAAGTTTATTCGAAGGTTTTGACACGCAGGATGCAAGAGAAATCGGAAAGATTCTTATGGGAGGCACAATGCGGATTTAGACCTGGAAGAGGATGCACGGATCAAATGTTTTCTCTCCGCATGATCACGGAGAAGCTTCTGAGTGTTAACCAGAGGATTTTCTGTGCTTTTGTGGATCTGGAGAAAGCATTTGATAAGGTTATAAGGAAGAAAATGTGGGAACTGTTGCCGGGATATGGTGTGGATGGTCGATTGTTAAGGGCTGTGCAGTCACTTTACTATGACTGTAAAGCCTGTGTGCGGGTAGGGCATGACCTGTCACCCATGTTTAGCGTCCAAGCGGGCGTAAAACAGGGTTGTGTCATGTCTTCCTGGCTGTTCATACTGTATCTCGACAGCTGTTTACAGAAGCTGAAAGATAGCTGTTTGGGTGTGAAATTGGGTGACATAAAAGTTAATTGTCTGCTGTATGCTGATGATGCAGTGCTTATTGCACCATCAGAAGCAGAACTGCAGGCATTAGTCACGTGTATGAAAGAGGAATGTGAAATTAAAGGTCTCCGTTTGAATGCTAATAAAACTAAGGTTCTGGTATTTGAAAAGGACGAAGAGAGAACGAAATGTGAAATATGGGTAAATCAGGAATGTCTAGAACAGGTAAATGAAATTGTATACTTGGGGAGTGCTTTCAGCCGGGATGGAAGATGTGATTTAGATGTGGATAGGCGTGTCGCTGCCGGAAACAAAGTCAATGGTGCCCTGAATGCATTAGTCAAAAGGCAAGGCGTGGTGAAGAGTGCACGCCTTGCAATACATAACGCAGTTTTGGTACCGACTTTGTTATATGGCAGCGAAACCTGGGTATGCCAGAAGAAGCATAAAAGCAAGTTGAATGCAGTGGAGATGCGATCTCTTCGTAAAATGTGTGGCGTTACCATAGCCGACCGAAAGCGAAACGAAGAGATTCGCAATATGGCAGGATTGAAAGATGACCTTATCACAAAAATTGATAGGGGCGTACTCCAATGGTTTGGGCACGTTGAACGAATGAGTGAAGACCGAATGGTGAAGAAAATATATAGAGCGAAAGTAAATATTAAAAGGTGTCGAGGTAGACCGAGACTAACTTTCGAAGACCATGTGAGCAAATTGCTCGAAGAGGGGAGGGTCAAGAGTACTCGGATACCTAGACGTGCATGTATGAAGAAGTTAATGAACCTGAAAGAAGCGAAAGAGGTATGTAAGGATCGTGACACTTGGCGATCTGTTCTCTCTGGCTACCCCGTTAGGGATTGTGCGTGATGATAAGTAAGTAATGTTTAATGTCCATGTCACGCCTATGCCGGTAGTTGTTGGGAGCACTATGCTTGAAGTTGTTGACGAGTACGTTTACCTGGGACAAATAGTCCGACTAGGGAAGTCCAACTTCGACCGAGAGGTCAATCGACGGATTCAACTCGGCTGGGCAGCGTTCGGGAAATTACGACACATCTTCTCGTCAGGTATACCTCAATCTCTGAAAACTAAAGTGCACAACCAGTGCGTGTTGCCAGTGATGACTTACGGATCAGAGACGTGGTCCTTCACTGCTGGCCGTATGAGGACGATCAAGGTCGCTCAGCGAGCTATGGAGAGGGCTATGGTCGGAGTTTCTCTGCGTGATAGACTCAGAAATGAGGATATCCGCAGTAAAACCAGAGTGACCGACATAGCCCAACGGATTAGTAAGCTGAAGCGGCAATGGGCCGGCCATATGGCTCGAAGAACCGATAACCGATGAGGAAAAAAGGTTCTCGAGTGGGGCAGCCTCGTACCGGTAGGCGTAGTGTAGGGCGACCCCCCACTAGATGGAGTGACGACCTGGTAAGACATGCAGGAAGTCGATGGATGCAGGTGGTTTAGGACCGTGCTTTGTAGTGTTACTTGGGGGAGGCCTATGTTCAGCAGTGGACTTGTGAAGGGCTGTAATGATGATGATGATGATGTTTCATAGGTATAACAAGCCCCGTTTCTGCCACTCAACGCTGTACATAAAACACACTGATGGTCCGAAAACCTTTTCTTTTGTAATTAGGTCAATCATCAGCCTGAGTTTAAGGTGAAACACTCGGGCTATTATGTCTTGCCGATCATGTGGCGCCGGGCCGGCAAAAAGCCCTTCTGAAATTTCATTCCACTTTGGGTTAGTGGTAAAAGTGATAAAAAGGTCAAGTCGACTATGCTTACGACCATAGCAAACGATTTTTAACAGCCGACACATAATGTTAGTTAAACTGATCAGTTCAATCGGATTTAAGCCAAACCGACTTCCCCATTCACATCCACTGCCTTCGAATTTCAATTTAAGATTTCACATTCACGGTCAGTATTTGGACGTACGTAGGTTCAACTGATCACTGATCAGTTTAATTGACTATGCGCCCGGAAAAATCCGTAGGTTCATCATCATCATTACAGCCCTTCACAAGTCCACTGCTAAACATAGGCCTCCCCCAAGGTATGCCACAAAGCACGGTCCTGAGCCACCTGCATCCATCGACTTCCTGCATGTCTTACTAGGTCGTCACTCCATCTAGTGGGGGGTCGCCTTACACTTCGCCTACCGGTACGAGGCTGCCACTCGAGAACCCTTCTTCCCCAACGGTTGTCGGTTCATCGAGCTATATGGCCGGCCCATTGCCACTTCAGCTTACTAATCCGTTGGGCTATGTCGGTCACTCTGGTTCTACTGCGGATGTCCTCATTTCTAAGTTTATCACGCAGAGGAACTCCGAGCATAGCCCTGGGTAGGTTGCTGTCAGTTAAAAATTTCAAGTTAAGATTTCACACTCACGCTCAGTTTTTGGATGTACATTGTACATCAGTTCATCTGTTTAGTTTAACTGACCGTGTGTGTGGAGCATAAGAAAATCATTACCAGAAGCTTTGCATTTTACAAAAATTTTGATACTTTTGAATTAGTTATTAAATTAAATGTATATTGCTAGTGTACTAGCCGTGTAGTAGTGGTGTTAAAGAATTCACTACCCCTTCATCACCTTGTAAGTGTCGTAAGAGGCGACTATGAAAAGTACCAGAAAAATCTTATGGCTCCCGATATGCATTACGTCTGGTGTAGAAAGTTAAAGTCACAGCCTACATACGTCCCACTGCTGCGCACAGGCCTCCCCATATTTCTGGAGGGTTTTTATAGCAAGGAAGTGTCCGCCGCGCTGCCCCAATGCGTGTTGTCCAACTTCCACACTTCTTTGAAATATATTTTCTTATAATTCTTAAACATGCGGTTCACGGTGTTTTCCTTCACCGCCAAGCACGTAGTAAATCGGCCCTTATAATTGCAATTAACGATTTCTTTGGTGCCAGTACCGTAAAAGAATCATGTCCAATTTTGACCTGAGAATTTTCTAACGCGTCTAGAGATGTAAAATATCTTGTAAAATTGCCTTTATTTTGCTTATTTCGTGTCGTATAATTGAATTTTCTAATAAAGCCAGGAAAAAAATTTTAAGTTATTTTTCTTTCCACACCATAGTGTTCAGTTGACAGGTTATAACCTGAAAAACTTATTTACTTTATAGCATTTTCCCTGGCCTCTAAATAAAAGATGATAAGTTATTATGTTATTATAAACAATAATTGATATGCAACAGTAGCTGTAGGTAGACGCGACCTGTAAAACGAATCAAGTGACAGGTCAATCAATGTATGGAAAGTGGGCGTACTTCTTTACAGCGAGCGCTAACCATCTGAGCTACCACGGCTGGTGTAAACGAGGTGGCTATATCATCTGGTATGGCCGGTCTGGGTTTTATACTTTTTTTAATTATTTATACTCACTATACTACACACTACGAGTGAAACTGGATGCGTGTAGCCGAAGATCGGGCTAAGTGGCGCGCCTTGGGAGAGGCCTATGTCCAGCAGTGGACTGCCGCAGGCTGATGATGATACTACATACTACACTCGCCACTATACGGTCTAAAGATGCTCACGTCTGGCACTGTAATCGACAAACCTCTTGCCGAGAGTGACAAACTGTAAAAAATCGTATTATAAGCCCATATAACAAAGCTTTTTCAAAAAGCAAAGGCGAGTTCGTTCGTCGTCGACACTACTTATGGATCTGACTGATCTGAGACATGACGGCGAGGCATGGAAAGGGCTACCTACCATTCTTAGGATAATGCATGTATACGTTTTACAACACAATCCCAGAAATAATACAAAATTTGTCCTTTGCTAAATTCAAAAACTTTTTCAACAAAGGTTATATAAAATTATATAAAAAGGGTTATTACAATGTTAGAATTATGAATGATAATAACCCCTGGGAATGAGGTGATCACTACCAAGCTATTTACAATTGTTGTGTAGTAAATTGTGTAACATAATACTCGTACATGACTAAATTACACATGATTAAACATCAGGACTCGGAAAAATTATTTGTAGGCCATACAAACAATTGTTCCGTACGGGATTCGATCCCGCAACCCACATCGCTGGCCCAACGCTTAGCCACTGCGCTAAAGAGCCCTCAGATCTTCGAAGCAGTAGTTTATGCAAATTTTTATTTAAAATTGCATATTATATAATATCATTGTAGAAATTCCGTTCATTAAAATATAGAATAGAATAAAAATTAATCAGAACTAATTATTTAATTCGAAACGGCTTACCAGTAAATGCTCCTCGCGCTCCTTCTCTTTTTTTAATTATCTAGGCCATCGCCTAAATACGATCCCACCTGATGGTAAGTGGCGATGTAGCCTAAGATGTTGAAGCGCACGAACTTAACAAGAACCTATTCACTCTTGCTTTGAAGACATCCACACTGTAATCGGATGGAAAGACAGATGCTGGCAACTTACCACTCCTTTGCTGTACGCATGATGAACCGCGTAGCAAACGAACGAAAACACGTTCGAAATTCGAATGCGTGGTGAGTCAACAACGAAAGGGTGGAGACTGGCCGAACGTCTGGTTGTCTGGTGCTGGAAGGGAGAGGGAGAAATTAATCCGCGCACGCTCCGAAATGCATCCTGTTGAAAACCGAAAGGCTGGCTACTTTGCGTCTATGGTCGAGGCTTGTAAGATTGGTTTTAACCAAATTCGGGTCACCAGTAAGCCTCTTAGCACGCCTTTCCATTGAGTCCAAAGCTGCTAGGTGCCATTTTGCAGCACCAGCCCAATATGGCAGTAATACTCCATGCAAGACCAGACTGCTGTCCCGGCGAGAAGTATCCTGCGTGAAGACTCCATATAAAATGTAATTTTAAATAAATCCTCAAATTCGCAAAAAATAAATTGTGGATTCGAATCGAAGTTCGATCAAACCGCAAACGGTGTGAAAATTTGATTAAAATCGGTTCAGTAGTTTAGGAGTCCATCGCGGAAACAAACACAAACAACGTGACACGTAATTTATATATATTAAGATTTATAATTCCGATATATCGTGAATATTATGACAAAGTTGTTTTCAATAAAAATAGCATTGGTCAAAGTTAGCGTAATAATACTAAAATATATACCTATGAGTGATTTTTTATTTATTTATTAGAGGCACCTGGGTGTAAATATTACCATATCGATATAATAAAGTATATTGTATATTTTTATTTTATTATTATAATATTTTGGTTTATGATTACTATTGTATCGGCATCCTTGCATGTGTTCCGTTCCTACTATCGGATTTTGCCGCCTTGGGCGTTGGACATCAATGCAATTTTTTTTTTTTAATAATATTAGTTGTTCATCTAACGGACACGTGCCTTGTTACTGTGTAATAAGGTGCGGTACGGGCTAGTGGAATGGTACTCCGACTGATCGGCTAGGTCAGGTGAAATTCGTTTATTTCAAAAATAAAAATTAGAATGGTTTTTATTAGGTGAGGAAGGTAATAAAAATCGACTACTGATATAAAACCTAATACTAAATCTAAAATTCATATTTAAAGTCACGTTATAAGTCGTTCTAATGTTCCAAGTAGTTATCCATCATTTAAAAATAACACTTTCCACCAAGTATAGGCGACTCTTAGGACATCCATGGGATGATATGGATATTCATACACTTCCACAACACGGTAATGGATAATTTCCCAAAACATTTTATTTATCAACAACCTCTTGCAATCCTCGTTTCTCTAGCGCTCAATTGACCTTTATACAAATAATTCTATAAGTATTTTAATTGTTGATATTATTTTTGATGCAAACATGGTAATAACTCTTAAGTTATATTTACCCTCATTATAAAAAAAATATCATTGGCCTAACCTACTACTACTACCTAATGCCCGGTTTACATTATTCCAGTCCAGTGATCGAATCCAGCACTGGATTGCTTACTGGAAAAATGTAAACCCCCACTGGAATGCACTGAATCCAGTTAGCGTTCCAGTCCAGTAACTGGATTGGCGGTCTACTTTTGAATCCAGTGCGACCAATCCAGTTCAACTGGAATAACGAAGACAGCGAATCCAGTGCCATTCCTGTGCTGTCACTGTAGTAGTCACACTTTAACGGCTTCTAAATAACTGGAATTACTAGAATAATGTAGACGATACAGATCAAGTCTGCACACGACAGCACTGGACTAGATTCGCACTGAATCACTGGACTAGAATAATGTAAACCGGGCATAACTCTTTGGCTTGACCATATTTCTGACTAATTGGTCCAATACACGGTCGGGACATGAGTGGAGCAAGTCGACTGTTGAATCACGCACATTGACAGCTCCCCAGAGCAGTGGCCTAGCATTTGGCTGCGGGCTGCAGGTTTGATTCCCGCATAGAGCAAGAGTGATTTTTAGTGATGCAATTTATGTACATTAGCGTAAATATCTAAAACCTTGGTAGCTATTATAGTTGAAGAACCACGCCAGCAAACTGCGCACGTCCCGGTGACACTAATGAAATTGTTAATTGCAATTTTTAGTGCTACTTTTCTACTAATTTTCCTTCAAATTTATATATTCAAATTTTTGGGACGAAATATGTTTTAGATATTAACAGAAAAATATTTCAAGGACTTTTTTACCAATAAAATTAATCAAGTCACGTAACAATTTACCTTTATTAACTCATCGTTTTATTTTTTCCCAGAATGGAAGTAAGTTATTTAGTACACCGAGGCAACACGTTAAAAGTCACTTTCGCACCCTTGTTCAGGTTAAGAGGCTGCATAGTTGGCGAGATTGTGCTTAGCCCCGAGTTTTCGATTTGCGGGTGTGCAACCTTCCAAGTTAAGGCTATAATTATGAAAATACACAACAACTCTTACAAGTCAATTCAGGTCGCTATCCGGTTTTTTAAAAACTGCCAAATAGACGAATTGACCTACTCCATCACTTTCTCTAGCGATAGTTTATGCATTAAAGAAAAAACCTTTATGTCTGATGACGGTACTTGGCATTTGATTATGGATAACTTAAGTGATGATGATATAGTGTTCGATATCTCGATCGTCATGGACACAGTACACGTCAGCACATTCGAAACTCTTTACGATGATACTGAACTAACTGACTTTGAGCTCCGCGGAGAAGATGGATCCGTGAAAGTACATAAAGCAGTCCTTGCAGCTTCTAGCGACGTGTTGAGACGAATGCTCAGCGGCAGCTGGCGGGAGACTACAGAAGGTCACGTTGACGTCCCAGGCACTTCGGCACAGACGTTACAGCATTTTAAAGATGCCATATATTTGAACACGCTGCCCCAGACTGGCTTGGAGCAGATCCTGCTTCTTGCTTCATATTACATGATACCAAATTTAGAGCAGAAATGTGTGAATGAATTGATGAATAGCTTGACAGCGCAGAACGTATGCGACATGATAGAGTTCGCGGCGAAACACAAAATAAACAGGCTTGTTCTGGCCATTGTTCACAGCGGCTGTAGTGGGGAGTTGAAAGCTAATGATATGCGTCAAAACTTTTTGAGTGGTCAAGATAATAGTTGTGAAAAATGATTATCATCCACGTCATTTGCGTATATTATAGTGTAGAAGAAAATACACGCGTGTAGTTAATCAACGTTTTGAAGCTGTCCATTAATTCTAGATGAAAATAACTTCCTTTTTTTATTTCTCATTTGGTTTTCATTGAGCAACAAATCCAAATTGCAGTTTTTAATTATATAAAGCAGTAGAAACTTCAAGTATGATGTAAAAAACACTTACTGATTGTAAAAATTGTCAAATTCAGACAAATTGTATTCCAATAAGAAATGATTAAACTGGCGGATTAATTGAGATCTATTGTGTAAAAAATATTGATTAATAATTTTAGTTAATAGTTTTTGGTATAATTGAAACATTCAAACAAATTGTAAATGATTTAAAAAACTGACAGGTTACGGGAATATTAAGTATACCTAATTCTTTAACATTCTAGGTGTAGGGTGAGCATCCTACTGAATAATAAATTATCAAACAGTTCACAACTAGACGGCTGGTGTTACTCCAACCTGCCTATTAGATCTAGGTATTTGTTTCAGTGTGGACAATTTTAATGAATAATTTAGTTAATGATTTCTTGTATCACGTGGTAGATCATCACGTTCTTAAACGTGGTAGAGCCATGATGCAGTTATATTAGATGTATAGTTGTAGCAGGAATGGGTCGACTCGACCGGGGAAGGACCACGCTCTCACAGAATACCAGCGTGAAATAGTAGCTTAACGCTGCTGTGTTTCGTACGGTGAGTGTAGAAAATCGGAGACCCTTTTTACAGGAAACGAGGCATTCCATCTTAGTCCTCACGGGTGATAACGCATCTACATTTTGGTTCGTAATCGAGGATAGATGTAGATGTCAATGAGCCACAGCAACCACTTACCATCAGCTGGACTGTGTGCTCGTTTGTTACCCTATCCTATAAAAAAATCAACGCGAATACTACACAAATAATAGAATAAAAATAATTTGACGGATTTTATTGCATTTGGGAGTAAAACTTGTCTAATAATCAATGATATCAATTTTATCTACTTTGACACAAGACGTTGAACATCTCAGTCGTCCCGAGTGGCGCTCTAAACTTCGGGTTAAAATTAAGAGATAAAATCCATAAAATAAGTTTTATTCAAAATAACTTCAGAAACCATTTTTTGCATAACTACTTAGTTAAATATTACTAAATCTGGTTATTTTGCTCTATTTGAACATATTAGTTTGTGTAGACGTCCTTAATGGTGGCCACCCACATGGTCAATTTAACTGATCATTCCAACTGATCAGTTCAAATTGAAACCGTTAATATTTTTTTAAATATTGGATTTTCGACATATCGATAAATAAACTTATATGTAAAACTCCGATATTAATATATTTATAATGATCGATATATTGAAAATCCACTATTTTAAAAACTATCAACAGTTTTAGTTTGAACTGATCAGTTGGAATGATCAGTGAAACTAACCGTGTGTGGCGTCCATTATTATATTACATGTATTGTCTTGTAATTCGCAATTATATTTTTATCTCTATGCATTGGCGTAGTTTCCTTTGGGGGGGGGGGGGAGAGCGAGGGAGCCAGACCGATCAAGTAACAAAAATGACTTGATCTCGTGGTATAGGTAGAGTTGTAAGTAGACAAAACTTAGAAGAAGCGAAATAATTTAATGAGAAATAGGTAAGGGATACCGCCTCCTGTTAACATTGGTTATTCAATCTCCTCAATTATTTTCTAGGGTAGGCAGTGCGAGTAGCCCTTGCTATCCCTTAATTACGCCCATGTTTATCTTTTAAGCCTTACCTGGTTAAAAGGGAAGAAATATTTTTATCTTTACATGGTAAGATAAATAAGCTTAACTAGCTTATTAGTGAGGATTGCCTCGAGTTAGAAGTTTGTTCAGAAGCTGTGAGTGACTTTAGCTTGCTCATTTACTTTTTACTCATGTACGTACTCATCTCTTAAAGAATGTAATATATACTTACTAAGAAATTAAAGTATTTTATTTTGTGATTAACTAGATACTTACAACATTTAACAGTTTATAATTTAGGAACAGAGTATGGTTACCAACTAAAACCCGTGCCTTACGAATATTTTAGCATAGACGATTGACTTTTTAATTTTGTACGAAGATATATATATTATGTAGTCGTTAATTTAGAATTTATAATTTCAATTCCCAATAAAGATAAAACTTAAATACTGTTTTATTTTCATATTATAACTTGTTTTATGTCATCATCATCATCACTAATGGACAAGTCGGCTATGGAGTTGTGATGAGTATTGCTGCAATGGATTAGTTCGACTTAAGGTTGCCCTAGTCGATGGCACGAACTAAGTGGTGGGCGGGGTAAAAATGCATGCTATCTCAGCCGACATCATGTGCGAAAGGGATAGACGCTGTGATGAGCAGTAAGAAGCTAGTGCGCACACACATACGCACTCGAGTGACGCAATGCGAGACGGCGTCATTGCGTACCACCTACCTATGCGATTCATTTTTGAATAATAACATAAACTCAAACGGCAATTTGAGCTCCGTATCGCAGTGGCTTAGCAATGAGGCTGCGCTGGGCGCCGCAGGTTCGAATCCCGCACGGAACAAGTATTTGTATGGCCTACAAATAGTTGTTCCGGGTCTGATTGTGTGTCCTTGTGCAATTTATGTTTGTAAACTGCTTCCACGATACTGGAGAAAATCCTACTGTGGGGGTAACGTATTTTAAAAAGAAAAAGGAGAGAGAAAACAAATTGGTGTTATTATAACTAAGGATCTGCTGTGTGAAACGTAATTATTATGAACCCAATTTATGTGCTTAGTTGTTATTATGAAAGTTCTTATTTGAACTTAAGTAGATGTTGTTATTATATAATAATTCCATTGATTTGTTTTTACCTACTTCTTAACCGACTTCGAAAAAAGGAGGTGGTTCTCAATTCGTTGGTTTTTGTTTATGTATGTTCTGTCCCCCCGATTTCTCGAAGATGGCTGAAGCCTGAACCGATTTGGAAAATTATTTTTTTGTTTGAAAGGATATATTTTCCAGACAATCCCACGGTCGATCGATCATCGAATCGATGATGGTCAGATCAGAATCCGATGATGGGATCTTGGAGATAACGGGGGCACTCTTCAATAAATGACAGCAAATCAACCGCGATTGCTGCTATCGCCTATCTAAGCATTCTTTACACAATCACACAATATAATATCACGCATGTACCCACTAAAGGGACATAACTCTCAACTAAAAACGGTAACATAAAAAACTTTTTTTGAAAAAAATATAACAATTTCTAAAACAAACAAAAAAGTGTAACATAATTATGTTTTCTTTATGTTTTTGTATTTTACTGTAGGTTATGCAAATATTAGTGTAGGTACTATGTATTCTAAATAGGTATTTACTTTCCATAGCTAGTTAGCTATAATAGCCCACAGGCAACTCCCCGAAGTATATGTCAGTCAGTGTCAGGATAACTGCTTTTTCGACAGCGCGATTTTGATGTGAGTGGTGTTTTTATATAGGTTAATTAAATAAATAAAAAATGTTAGTTTGTAAATTGTTTATTGATTGTTTGTGTTAAATAGCTGTTTGAAATATTCTCTTAGTAGGTACTTAGAAAGTTATCAACAATAGGCATTGTGTCACTGCAGGGACAAGCACAAACGTTTATCAAAATAGTAACGTATATAAACGGAATACTAACAGCACAGACTTCCTTACAGAAGTCCAAAGAACACGTCTAGGCAAGGTAAGTAATTAGAAGAAAACTACAATTTAGAGATCGATTGTAAATCAAATTCACAGTACAGACACAATTAGCGAAATATGAATAAAATTTTGATTTATTTTATAATAGATAACGCTAGTTGAAAACTAAACACTGTATGGGAATAGCATCACTGAACGAGTCAGGTGGTCAGTCCAAACAAATAAAAGGCGCGATTGTAGAAAGAGATTCGTTACGAAACGTTTAGTAGGCTAGGGGGCTTGGCCTGTTTATGCTATTCATAACGAAGGCTATAAAATATGTAGGTACAACTTAGAAACTAAATCCTATGTGTACTTATCTGTATTCATAACCCAATATCTAAGGTAGGTTGATGCGCTCCTTAGTTTTTATATAGTTCGTATTATTCTGTAATAAATTAAATCTAATCCAAAATATACTATAATACCATAGCAAAGCTACTACTATTTTATTTAGTAGTAGCTTATATAGTAGTATAGTAAATTATATTAAGGTCAGTGTTTGGAAGTCCGTCTGGGAGGCAAGACCATCTAGCGGCAATAACTACCATTTTTGAACGACTAGGTTTTTATGCCTCGGTCGGTAAAACAGTATTACGGAGCTAGTACGAACTAAGAAATAAAGATGTCGCTAACATCATTAGGTTGAAAGAAATCGGTCAGCCATTTTATTTCGCGTTGTGAACTTGAAGTGGGAGTGTAACGTCTCTGAGAAAATAATCAAAAAAGTGGAAAATCGATGGTGTTTTTGGAGTTTTTCTGATTACGTAAGTCATTTAGTGATCCAGATACTTATTTCTGGTGATGAATACATTAATATCGCTTGAATTTCGAAATAATTACCTTCACAAAATACTAACCTTAAAATGTAATAGTTGGGAAGTCCGCCCAGCATACATAAAGCCCCATTTACATTCAGCCACTGCCCCTCACGCTGCCGGCAATACTTCCGTAAATACTACCGTAGCAGGATCGCGGGAAGTGTGTATTCACACTCTGCCCTACCACTCACATCGCCATGGGCGTGCAACTTAGAACATTATTTTGAGAACAAATTGATATCTTTTTGTGCTGCCATCTTCGTGTGGGGCACGTAAACTAAGACTTACTTTTAACGAACTAGAGGGCACACTTATGTATTAAGTCTATGCAAAGGAAACAATCCATGTGCTACGTACATACGCAATAAACAATAATGGCGGTCGCTACTCACTAATAGTAAAGCTAATAGTATAAAAATCAAAATCACTAATAGTATAGAAATCAATTTAATATTATTCCGATTTCTAGTGCATTTATATACTGTGCTGTGTGTGTATTTAGAAAGGATAAAACCGATTGTGAAATTTACAATAACTACCGCATTTGTGATCCGATCTTTGAGGATCGTTTTTTATATCCTCGAACCAAGACTTAGCCGACCCCGGTTAAACTTTCCTATATGGACCATCGATTTCAAAGCCCATATTTTTTTGTAGATAGTACTCACTAAAAGAAAGCGTTTTGCAAAGTTTTAGGTTGCGGAAACTTACGGTTCATGAGATATATTTTTTTAAACTTTTCATACAAATTGGCAAATAACACGCAATTACTACCAATTACAAAATGAATTTGACAAATCATTGATGTCAAACGTCAATTAGTGTAGGGTTCCGAATATTTTGAAAGTATCGATACGTACTCGCTACCAAGTATCGTATCACTACTACTTGGTATCGAGTACATTTCGTTAATTTTGGAGACTGGGGGGGTAAGAAGCCGGGAAGTTGTGCTCCGGCGCTCCGTGGCGGCTCCGGCGCTGCGGGATGAGCAGTGCCTCCGCCCTAGCGTAGGGAAGCGCAGGCACCGAGATCGCCGTAGCGGCTGAGGCTGGTCGCCGAAGGCGACCAAAAAGCCGAAGCTGCGAAGGCGAGCCCTACGGCGGGCGGGCACTGCTCTTCCTCCGCGCCTCCGGGCTCTTATATACACTCTAGTGGTAGGGCAGACAAGACCACGTGGATAGTGGGGTGCTCTGATTCGGTTTTGGGTACTTTTTGAATATTAAATAAGTAAGTCAATAAGTCAGTAAACACTTTATTGTAGTAAGAATTAGATAATACAGAAAGTTGCAAACAATAAAATAAAAGTACAAAAGCTGTACTAATTAAGATATACAAACAAGTTGCAAACAATGAAATACAAGTACTAAGGTGGAACTTAAATAGAGTAAACTTTATTCTACTTTATATACATCTATAATTGCACTTATCAGCTCTTCCTATGCATCTAATTGGTTTGTCATAATTTTTCGTCTCCAAAATTAACGAAATGTACTCGATACCAAGTAGTATTGATATTTTTGATACGATACTTGGTATCGAGTAGGTATCGATACTTTCAAAATATTCGGAACCCTGCACTAACTGACGTTTAACATCAATCATTTGTCAAATTTATTTAGTAATTGCGTGTTATTTACCAATTTGTATGAAAAGTTTAAAAAAATATATCTCATGAACCTAATGTTTCCGCAACCTAAAACTTTGCAGAACGCTTTCTTTTAGTGAGTACTATCTACAAAAAAAAAATATGGGCTTTGAAATCGATGGTCCATATTGGAAAGTTTAGCCAAATAGATTCTGTAAACAGTTTTTATAAATGCAGAAAGTTTTTAAAACCATTACCTTGGCAGAGGGAAATAACCATGCGGGGCGAGTCCATTGGATTTAATGGTTTAAGGTGTGGCCCGCCACGCACTTGGCCGGTACTTTTTATTTTGTGATGTGAATGATTACAATGAAAATACATTAATTTATTCCTTATTATTATAATAACACTTGAATGCCTCACTGGTCTAGTGTCGTAAATGCAATTGTTGACCATGAGATCCTGGGTTGGGCCAAAATCTGTTTTTGGGTATTTCTATCAAGAAATTCTCAGCAGCAGTCTGGAGATAAGAAATTAGCTGCGTTTCACCCCTCTTGCCTTGAAAAGCATGTAAAGCCGTTAGTCCTGTTTTCTCACTCTCCGGTCGTGAGGAAATACCATCCCATTGGATTATGAGATGACCTGTGCTTGCACATACACTTGGGCACTATAAAATTTGGTCTGGAGGACATTATTATTATTATTAAATCTGTAGAAAAGTTATGTCTGTAATTCTAATATATTTTTGAAAAAACAAGTCCAAGGGACTAAGTAAAAGGCATTGAAGCCAAATTAGTGGTTTTTTGATACTTGACAGTACCCATGGTCACGGGGGGGGGGGGGGATTTAAATTCATCATTGTTTTGTTAAAACTAATTTTAATGATGAACGAATGTACATATTAACACAATTTTTTCCAAATTTAAAAAGTTAATAAAAAATTGATTTTAAGACAATTTGGTTATTGATACCTTTTTTATGGATACATCAGAAGATACACCTAATATAAAAAATAGCAGGTGATTATAGACATAAGATATTAATGCAATTACGAAAAACTTCATTCACATGGTCCTATAACATATTATATCTATGCCAAATATCAATCATCTATGTTCAATAGTCCTTGAGAATTCAAAACCAAATCTTTGACAAACAGACATAAAGAAAGACACACAGCGAGGTGACTCTAATAGTGATTGAATTTTGCTAAATTTAGAATGAAACAACATTTATCAATGTTGCTTAATTAAACCCCACGCGAGCGAAGCCGCGGGTAAAAAGCTAGTAATTATGATATATGGTATGTAGCAGTGAACAAAACAAGCCCAAGAGAGTTTTATGTGTTACTTATATACTTTCACTACTATTACAGGTTTAGATGCTGAAACATTAGGAATTGAACCCACATCACTTATACCGGATGTACTTTCTTCACAAATTTCTACTACAAGATCACACGATAATCTTATAAGAGGTATTTAATTTATTTTT
Organism: Parnassius smintheus behrii; assembly: GCA_036936625.1. Classification (NCBI taxonomy): domain Eukaryota; kingdom Metazoa; phylum Arthropoda; class Insecta; order Lepidoptera; family Papilionidae; genus Parnassius; species Parnassius smintheus. The sequence goes on from JAUPFT010000013.1 coordinate 14,128,993, forward strand.
TTAAAAGAAGAGGCGGCGTGGAAACGAGCATGCGGCTCACCTGATGGATAGTGACTACCGCCACCCATGTAGGACCACAACACTAGGGGCATACGCATTGCCAGCTTTAAAAAAAGAGTAGGCTCATTTCTTGAAAGTCCCAAATTGTATTGGTTCAGAAAATTCTCTGGTGGTAGTATAATATTGATAAACTCTTAATTATTGTAACTATATTCTATTACTATACCAGCAAGTGTGCTATTAGTTAAAGATTTAGTGACTGGAATTTAATAATGATAATGTCCTCCAGACTGAATTTCGGTCACTGCGGCCAGCCTCAATGGAGACTAGCCATCGGCGTGGGACAGGATTATAGTGCCCAAATGTATGCGCAAGCACAGGTGCACTATCTACTCCATCACTCTCATATTCCGATCGGACGTAAACCGACACGACCGGAGAGATATCAGGCGCAGGACCAACGGTTTTACGTACCTTCCGAAGCACGGGGGTGATATACCGTCAATTTTCTGACTCCGGGCAGCTATTGAGAATTTCTTGATAGAAAAACCCAATAATTAATTTTTTCGCCCGACCCGGGATTCGAACCCAGGACCTCATGATCAGAAGTCGCGCCAATACAACTACTAAACCAACGAGGCAGTCAATTTTTAAGGCTGGAATTTACTATAATAATAACAAGTACAACATTAAGATTTAATATCCTGAGAATCTTTTTATAGCTGAAACAAGTCAAAAGGCTTTATATCTAAACCTGGCTCACAACTCACTAGGTAAATAACATGTGGGGTAGGCAGTTGACCGAAATTATTCCTGTATCCAAACCTAGGAACGGGTTAGTCGTGGTTGCACCTTGCTTTTGTTGCATCTGAAATAACTAGAACTTTGAGAGGAAACACTCCAGACTCAAAACTCTTGCAGATATAGCTTCAAATTTTTGTTATCACTGGTCCGCAAGCCATGCAGTAGGAATGCTACTTTTTTGCACTGTGCACACAGCAGCACTGTGCCAGCTCCAGAAGCATTCTAATAGTATATTGCATAATATGTATAATATCATTACAATGCAGAAGTTAGAATTAAAATTCTTTAAAAAAGAGATTCCAATACAATCAGGTCTACGCTGTCATTATTTCATCTGATCTCTATATGATTATCTGTTTGGCATACTTTTTTCAGATACATTGATTAAAAGAAAATGTACAGATAAAACATAAAGAAAATGTTAAACAAAATAATGATTTCAAAAAACAAAATATAAGACAAAAAAGTCAAGTAACAGCAGCAGAAAAAATTGAAGCTTTACGATTTTGTGCAAGTGTACGTACTACGTATATATACTTTGTTAAATAACATTCAATATTGAAATTATTTTTTGTAAGATATCTTTTTATCGCATATTTAGTATTTACTTGTATTTCCTCTTGTGTCAAACATTTTATTGCTTCTTATTATTTAAAAAGTGCTCATAACATTTTATTTCTTTGCAGAAAATAAGTTGCTGCCACAAGAATGTGAAGATACGGCAGATATACTACTCCTGTTTGATCAATTGTTTGATTCTTTTAATGGAGGTTCCTGTAAGAAAACATACAGGATCTATAAAAATTGTGTAAATCCAAATTCATTGTTTAAGTTAGTAGTTAAGTGTTATTTTGTCATTATTGATTTTAATATGTCTGCCTTTTAATATTTTATTGCACCATCTCTTATGCAATCTTTGAGGGTCTGAACTATGAACAATTAACTTGATCAACAAATTTATGATAAGGGTCCTTACTTTTTATGTTTATGTCATGTTGGAAATTTTAATTTGATATTCATTAACAATTTAATGACTCGAAATATCCCATTTAGGGGGAATCATTGGTCAAATGTTTTTATTTATTTTTGTTATAATCTTATTCCAGTGCCGACGACTCGTCTGGCGAGTTCAGTGTTTTTCACTAATATTTCCAAAATGCATCCGTATTTTCTGCTTAAAATTATAGTTTAGACTAAATATATGCTAAACTAAAGATTTACGTGGTGGGCCGGGTGTGGAGACCCCGTTTAAATTTGAAAGGAAACAAACTATTCTCCAATGCCTTAAACTCGCTAGGCGAGTTCCCTGACATAGATCCTCAAACTTTGACATGTTATACAACGACGTGAACATAGTAGCATGGACTACCTACATACTTGTGATATGGAACTAATATACAACAAACTAGTTTCATTAGAATAATTAGGATCGTGCCAAATGGAAGTCCGTAGTCTCTGCCTACCTCTCTGGGTGACAGGCGTGAGTGTTTATGTGTTACTTATCGAAAGTCACTCTTGTTTGATTACGTATTGATATACCACCAGTTTGGAATAAAGCCTCTGTCCTAGGAAGAACTATCAAGACATTATTTTTTTAAAAAAAAAAGCTTTAGAAATACAAAGTTATCGTAATATTTGAGATAACATATCTAGCAGCCATATTATAAATCTTGTATCTTTGTAATAGGGTTAAAAATAAATAAAAAAAAGGGTCGGCATTGATAAAACAGCCGACAAAAAAACACCGGCGCGCCGTTGTATTTGAAGAACAAAAGCACTGATAACATTGTTTTTTACAAAGCTCTCTTTGGCTAATGTTAAATCGCACTCCAAGAATGCACTTGCAACTAAATATTTCGTCTTGTATTCCTATTTGTGACGTCGTTGCCTACTCTAGTAAACTTCTGTAAACTTTGTTTTCAATATCGACCCTTTCGTCATCGCATGCGTTTATCTGTTCTCTACCTTTGTGACCTGGCTTACGTTTACTGGACTCCCGTGTTTTGATGACCTTGACTGCTCTCCATTGCAACTCAATTTGTTGTATATAAGTCCCATCTCCAGCCACAAATGGATTGTTTGAGTCTGAGTGATTAACTTTTTTATGAGTGTATCTGTGTTAAAAAAAACAAACTGACATAATATTTGCGTTTCGTTATATGTAATTTGATTAATCAAAATCAAGTACCGGATGACTAGCCAACTCGATATAACCTCAAAACTTTAACTATCGATATCTCGAAAAATAAAGATTTCCGGCATAAAAAGCAGTTATAGTGCCACCAACTTATCTGTTCAGTTTACAGAGTCGCTAGTGGAGTGCTTACTATTGCCATTTAAGAAATTCGTAGAGGAAATAGGTGACTACATATTCATTAGGTACACATAATATAAAATAAAACAAATTTCGTGTTAATATATTAAAATTAGTGAGAATTAGTGTTATTATATATATTATTTATATTTTATAAAAATGTCATTTACAAAATGGCGGCCTTAGTTCCAATTTTGTCCACCTGAACAGATAAGTTGGTGGCACTATAAATGGTAATCAGTAGCATCATTGCCTGTCAACTAAAGCTAAAATAATCACTTAAATCGTGCAGCAGATTACGAAAGCCGACCCAAACTAATACATTTTAATCTGATACCATATTCTTAAAACTGAAAGCCCGTATTAAATGATTTCAGGGTAAAATTGTTTATTCACAAGTATTAGAAATTCAAAATATAACCTTAACAATAACCACAATTTGAAAGGTTGACAACCACTGCTCAAATTACGAAACAAACTTACTTTTTATTTTATCCAAAGAGTTTTTTGCCATTTTTAGAAGCCGAATAGTCCGGAAACACCTTTTAATTGCGTAAACACGTTAAATACATTGTGACGGCCACAAAAATTACAAAACATAGAATTTACCCTCACGTAGTGCCAGTGAACTCGCGTGGCGAGTCGATCAATTTATATTGCAGTGCCGGCGACTCGCCTGGCGAGTCAACCGTAAAATGTAGGCGGAATCCGAGAAGACATCGTGAAAATCGTAGGGGTGATGAATGTGTTAAAATTCGTGCTTTACTCCTAATTTTAGGTATTTTATCAGGTTACACTTAGGTATATGTCAGCTTACTTATGCATCATCCGTAGTTCATTTTCTCCCACATCACTATCTAAGAGCAATTATAAATGCTCCCATTTAGCAGTTTACTACGTCATGCGTATAAATCTTAATTCTTTTGAAATAAAATTTCCCCTTTCGATAAGTGTAAGTATCAAATAAAGAGAATTATTTTTTATTTTAAATTTCAAAAGCATTCTTGCTGTCTTTGTCCTATTAACTTAATTATTGCTTACTTTGGTGTTAATTGTAAATTGATCATAGACACCATTTAATCATGTTTGTTATAAATCTTTTATTATATATATTTTTTAATTACTGCCATCGTAGCATTTTTGCAAAATCCATAACTAGTTGAAAGCTTAATATGAACTTTATCTCCTTTATCATCAAACCAAAACATGTTCATCATATTTTTACTCTTAACATCCTCAGTCTTCAAAACCTATGACATTTGCATTGTAATGTAGTGAGGAGAACACTAGCATCTCATCAAGCATTAAGAAACACAAGCACTCTGCCATGCTCAAGTCTTTCATTTGCTTAAATATAAATAAGTTTATGCCTGGCTTAATTAGTGTTTATTTAAGGACATTTTTAATGTCCGTTTTGAGTAAAGTGAACAATTTACCTAAGAATATATATCTTTTAAGGCTTTTTTTGTTTTTATCGACGTGGCCAAACAATTTGTCTTCGAAATTGTACCATCTTCCACGATATTCATATTATACTGTACTAACTGCACATTCAGGAATATGTGGGTGTGCATAGTCAATGATATCAGTTTTATTGAAATATTATTTCTTAGTATTATTTTTGTTGCTCTATGTGATTATATGGTACCTTCCACAATTTATTAGATTGATTATAGTTTCGCAAATGGTTTGTGAGGTTGTATTATGTATGAGTATGTTATAATACATATATAAAATGCTGATTTTGTAAAAAAAAAAATATTGATTTACACATGTGCAATGGTATAGTGGTCTTTAAAGATTAATAATGCTGCTACAAAATGTATCTTTTTATATTAAGATAATGATGTACCACTATTAATAATTAATTAATACTAATTCTTGAAATTATGGAAAAGGAGCAAACCTTTGGAGAGGATTCAATAATTAATGAGCACAGTTTTTCTTGGTATTACTACTAGAGTCATGTGACTGACATTGAAGCCATATCTGTTTTTTAAAAGAGAGCCGTACGTTCAATTTATATCTTAAATTGTAAAGAGTCGCGTAGTGAAAAATTTAAAGAAATAAATGTATTATTTATTTTATTTTTTATTTTATAACAACTAAAATACATACTAAACTAAGTTCATAAGTACAGTGCAACATAAACCTATATAAGATTTTTCTGCACACTGCAGTTCGCCGTCTTTCGAGTGCAAATATTTTAATATTATTTAGAGTTAGAAGGTTCGCTCGTTACTATAAAAATAGGTAACATTAGAATGAGTTGTAGTGGCTAGTTAGAGTAGTATACAGGCTGTTTGGAGGAAATATTATTTCATATTTTTGTGATATATGGTAATTATATTACAAATATTAAGTATGTTAGTTTTTAGTTATGTTAGTTGATTCAAAAAGTATGTTTTTAATTTGTATTTAATATTTTTGGGATTGATATTTTCCTTTAAGGTTTTAGGTAGTTTATTAATTAATTTAGAAATAATAATCTTATTTTGATGATCGCCATACATATTATGTGTTTTAGCTATAATTAATTTAGGGTTATATATACTTCTAAGCTGGTGTTTGTACGTCGGTATGACTTGTAATTTTGTATTAAAGAACTGTTCTATAAGTAAAGTAAGTTTTAATTTTTCTTCGATTGGCAGGATATCACAGAATTTAAATAATTTGTTGTAATTGTCATTATATTGTTGTTTTATTTTAAGGGTGTGTTGGATGTTTTATTAACTTTGGCATAGCAATATAGTTACGAAAATGTAATGTATGTGCATAAAAACACAAATAGCTTTCATAAGAATAAAGATGTTTATACTTTAAACACTAGGAACGAACATAAGCTTGTAACACCAGTTACTAGACTCCACTGAGTCAGTAGTGCTTTTATGAGGCAACATATACGCTTTTAAAACAAAATTTCAGAAAATGTACAAAATTTGTCAATAAGTTGAAATGTTTTATTAAAGGAAAAATGTACAAAAAGTGTCATCCATATAAATCTTAATTCTTTTGAAATAAAATTTCCCATTTCGATAAGTATAAGTATCAAATAAAGGAAGTTATTTTTTATTTTAAATTTCAAAAGCATTCTTGCTGTCTTTGTCCTATTAACTTAATTATTGCTTACTTTGGTGTTAATTGTAAATTGATCATAGACACCATTTAATCATGTTTGTTATAAATCTTTTATTATATATATTTTTTAATTACTGCCATCGTAGCATTTTTACATCTATAACTAGTTGATAGCTTAATATGAACTTTATCTCCTTTATTATCAAACCAAAACATGTTCATGATCATATTTTCACTCTTAACATCCTCAGTCCTCAAAACCTATGACATTTGCATTGTAATGTAGCGAGGAGAACACTAGCATCTCATCAAGCATTTAGAAACACAAGCACTCTGCCATGCTCAAGCGTTGTTCTTTCTTTCATCTGGTTTAATTAGTATTTATGTAAGGACATTTTTTAATGTTCGTCTTTGCCAAACAATTTGTCTTCGAAATTGTACTATCTTCCACGATATTCATATTATGCTGTACTAACTGCACATTCAGGAATATGTGGGTGTGCCATAGTCAACGATATCAGTTTTATTGAAATATTATTTCTTAGTGTTAAAATAATATAAATGTTGCTTTATGTGATTATATGGTACCTTCCACAATTTATTAGATACAATACAATATTTATTTGCATTCCATAATGTAGATTGATTATAATTTCGCAAATGGTTTGTGAGGTTGTCTTATGTATGAGTAATGTTATAATACATATATAAAATGCTGATTATGTAAAAAAAATATATTGATTTACACATTTACAATGGTATAGTGGGCATAAGAAAGTCACTTTTGTAAATTGTTTGTATTTTTAAAAGTATAGTTATTACACACATTTAAAAAAAAGTTTTGTTACCAAAATATGATAACGTTATCAAGTACATATTTTAAAGATTAATAATGCTGCTACAAAATGTATCTTTTTATATTAAGTTAAAGATGTACCACTATTAACAATTTATTGATACTAATTCTTGAAATTATGGAAAAGAAGCAAACCTTTGGAGAGGATTCAATTATCAAATGTGCTCTTAAATGGGAAGTAGTTGAGTCTTGTGGATACCACAGTTTTTCTTAGTATTAGACATTGAAGCCGTATTTGTTTTATAAAAGAGAGCCGTACGTTCAATTTATATCTTAAATTGTAAAAGTCGCGTAGAGAAAAATTTAAGGAAATAAATAATAATAATATAATAATAATATTCCACAACTATCACACAACGCCATCTAGTCCCAAGCTAAGCAGAGCTTGTGTTATGGGTACTAGACAACTGATAAACATACTTATATATTTCTAAATACATAAATATTATAGATAAATTACACCCAGACACAGAACAAATGATCGCGCTCATCACACAAACATTTGTCCTGGGTGGGAATCGAACCCACGACCTCCGGCATAGCAGTCAGGGTCACTAACCACTAGACCAACAGGCCTGTCAAATAAATAAATATATTAACTTTGGCATAGCAATAATGTATGTATTGTTGTAATTATTATATATATATATATATATATATATATATATATATATATATATATATATATATATACTAATGTATGTGCATAAAAACATAAAAAGCTTTCATAAGAATAAAGATGTTTATACTTTAAAAACTAAGAACAAACATAAGCTTGTAACACCAGTTACTAGACTCCACTGAGTCAGTAGTGCTTTTATGGGGCAACATATGCGCTTTTAAAACAAAATTTCAGAAAATGTACAAAATTTGTCAATAAATAAGTTGATATGTTTTATTTAAGGAAAAATGTACAAAAAGTGTTATTATAATATCAAAGAAAAAACATCAATAATAACCCCTGTGATTGAGGTGATCGCCACCATGCCTGTACTATTAAAATTTATTTAAAAAATGTATAAACAAAATGATTGTAAAGTGAAATATGTTTTAAAAAACGTCCCGCTGGGTTTCTTGTTGGTTCTTCCCAGGACAGAGGTATCTGTAGTAAATAAAACATGACTTTCAATAAGTATTATGTAATAATCTATATTTAATAATAATAATTCTATTGTATTGTATTCTCTGTAACATAATATATTTCCTAACTTAACTAACCAGTTAAAAAGAATGTGTTTAAAGAAATCAATTGATATTGTGCAAATATTGTTAAATTTAACACATCTAATGTTATTAATTTAGGCAAGAAATTTTTAAACAATAAACATTTTAAATATATCCGGTTTTTATTTTATTAATAGGAACTAGCAATTAGCACAAGAAATATAAAGAACCATTAATTACATTGCAGCACTTATGCAATGTAATTAATGGTTCTGAAAATATAAAATTGTAAAGTGCAAATAAAGGGCGGGCCCAAAGCACTCTTAATTTTACGCCACCTGACGGTTGGACACGGAACTTAACGTAATTAAAACTTGAGTTGCTCATCTATCTCTAGTATATAGTCGGTTAGTCGGTAATCTATGCACATCGCTTTCGGCTTTCGACTATGGCGGACGTCGAAATAATTACAGCGTCCGCGCTGCGTCTTCTTGCAATACAAAATTATGTTAATAATTTAAAAAGATATCAAGTTCAAAAGAAGATAGATAGAAAATTTATTTGCTTAAAAACATGGTACATAAGATGATCAATGACGTGGAACTGACATGTTTTGCCATAATTGGCATGCAAAAATGATATGAAATACAGCTAATTACACAAACCCAACGTTACGTTTTAAAATTATTGCATTGCTTAATAGTTAGGTACAAACATTCTTTTTGAATTCAAATATTATGTACAATTAAATACTTATACAGATCCACTCTATTTGAATTCTTATACAGTAAATTGTTCATAAATTATTAATTGAATTATTATATTATTGTTACATAAATAATATTAAATATTACATGAGATTAGTTAAGCTATTATTATTTTAATAATTACACTACAGTATAAACTAATTCGTAATTTTAATTACAATAAAATTATAATTTAAAAATCTCAGGCTATTATGCAAATATATTACCTTTTAACTTATTTTACATTTTAATTAATAACTAATCAATATGTGTTACTAATCGTTTTTAGAAATAAAATGTCAATGTTCATTAATTCCTTAAACTAAATCCTATACTATTAAACGAGCAATTCTTGTATATATGTATATATATATATATATAATCGGGATCTCGGAAACGGCTCCAACGATTTTCATAAAATTTAGTGTCCAGGGAGTTTCGGGGATAATAAATCGATCTAGCTAAGATTTATTTTTAGAAAATGTCTTTTTGTCCGTGTTTTTAGGCAATTAAAAACTGCTACAATATAGTTAGAATAAGAAGGTAAATTTTGACAGTTTGGTAATGATTATAAATAGCTTATTGGTATAATGGGCGGTCACAAAATCGTAAAACCCCGGTTCGAGCCCAGACCGACCGACCGACTTTTTTATTTTTTTTTCAAGTTTCTTTCTTTTTTGAGAAAATATATTTTTTTCGAGCCCTTTTTTTAGTATTTTTTAAAAACACGAAATTTTAAATAAAAATAATTGCACTCATGATTTTTTATTCAAATAACCAGTTCAGTTTTTTCTGTTATGTCGCTAAGATCAAAAAATATTATTTATAATTCATCAGTATGTAATTTGTATCTAAATATAATTTTCAAAACACACGAATTAAAAAAATCGAGCGAAAAATAGCGAGCAAAGCTCGATCAACCGGGTACTTTTATATTAATATAATAAATTTGACGAATTTATAATTAATTATGTTTCATAGGTACTATGTTAACTCAAAAAGAAAATTCGTATTCGTAGAACATGATGAATTGTGGTTTTTATCGTTGAAATCCCATATAGTTTTTTCTGATTCCAGCAGTTCTAAAAACTTTATTGTATTTTCATTAATCCACTCGAAAGGCATTTTGGTAGATCGTATTTATTTAATAACAGGACGGCACGCACGTCCGTTCATCCAGGCGCTTGGCGCGAAGTGAGCGATGGAGCTGAATGTGAACACTCACTGCCGCTCGCGCGGCCCGTCCTTTGACTTCCGCACGAAAAACCGACATTTCGAGCAGTGTCAGCGGCAGCGGCAGTGTCAGCGCGAGTAGCCTGTTTACATACTGCCCTGCTCACTGCCCTGCTCACTTCCCTGCCCAACAGGGCTGAATGTAAATGGGGCATAAGGAAAGTCCGTCATATGCGGACTTGCGGACATGCCGGCCTTGCCTCGAATGCCGATATTGTCAACCTTTTCAGCTGCGCGTATTTAATATTTTTTTTTTGTTTTAATGGTGCATAGTGCGTCCATTAGCGCCGCCAATCAAGAAAAATCATTAAACGAAATAACTAAATATGTTTAATAAAATTCTGAAACGTACAAAACTAGGTAAAAATGTGAACTATTTTTGTAGGCACGTGTTTTGTCCTGGTTTAAATGTGTTTGTGTAGTTACAATCTGGATTAGGCGTTAATCCGGATTGTTACTACACGAACACATTTAAATTAAGAATTAACGCATACAAAAATAGTTTCGAACTTAACTCAGTTTTTATAAGTTTTAAAATTTTAATAAACATACCTAGTTATTTCGCTGTAATGTTATTTATTGATTGGCAGCGCTACTGGAGGCTCGGTGCGCTCTTATGCAAATCTTGAAACGTTGTTGCTATGAAAGCTTTTCTCGGGTTTTGCAAATTACTGAATTTTGGTTTTACGCATTGCTCTTAGCACTTCGATTCCCTTTCGAAAATGGCAAATATTTAACAAAATAGCTACTCCATTTGGGAAAATCACAAAACCATCGAACCTGTAACTTTTTTTGTTTCAGTTTTATCACCTACACGTCATGTAGAAAGATGCCTGCTTTTCTAGATATCGATCGTTTTTTGCAAAGAACTGATTTTGAAAGTTTAAACCAAAAAAGTGGCCTTGGTTAATAACCCACTTCATACTTGCAAAAAGTTGTTTTAATTGTAGCTACAGATCAGATATTAGCTATCCACGCCATCTTAAGGTTCAAGCATCGAATATACAAATTGTACTAGAATTTCATTTTTTCTGGTGTCAAGGGTATTCCAAATTTGCAATTTACGACCATTATCCCAGCGGCGAGTGAGAATTTTGCATGGTCAGTAACTATATAAGGAAAACGGACAAAGCGTCCTATTCTAGGGAGAAGCTACAAGCAGCAGTAAGAGCTGTAAAAAATGGGGAGCTGAGTGGTTACAAGGCCTCTCAGGAGTACAAGATTCCGAGAATGACCATAATGGACCACGTTAACAATAAGAGGACCAAATCAAATTCACTAGGAAGAAACACAGCATTACCATTACAAATAGAAAAGGAATTAGCTCTCGGTCTTCACCTGATGGAAAATCATGGCTTTGGATTGACAAAAACAGAAATGCTGGAAATGGTGGCCGATTTTGTGATAAAGAACATCAAAGGATCTTTTGGCATACCTGTCCAATTATTTTTTTAACCTCAAGACGGCGGTGCACATTGTACAAATACTTTTACAAAAAAAAATACAAAGGTAAAAAAAAGTAAAAAACTAAAGGAATTTGACAGGTATGCTAAATATGATTGAAATATTTCTGACATGTTCAATTAGAAATAAAGATTTATGTTTTTACTTAGTATTTTATTTAAAAGAAAATTCGCTACAATTTTATAGAAAATGTTTGCAACCACTGTCACCAAAGATATTGACTTGCCTTAAAATGAAATAAAATTAAATAACTTTGAAATTTAAACCCTATGGACAAAAACATTAAGCACACATTTCAACGCCAGTTTTGCATCATATTGCATATGTTTTCATACATATTGCGTCACAAGTTATGGTTATATTGCTACTAGACGGACTTACCTCAACTCCGTCTCAAGTCCGTCTACACGCCGAGTTTTAAAAAATAACATATAATTCTAAAGATTATTGCAATTAATATAATTTTTAGACCAATATAAGTAAATTAATATATTACCTATAATTTCCGACGACACAAATCACTTTAGAAAGCGTATCTCGTTCAATAAGTTTAGTTAAACTTAAAATATAGAAAAGTATGCCGGTATTCCAAACACCGGCCTTATATAAAAAAATAAGAGTATGTCTGAGGTAAGGTTAAATATAAACAAATATTTTGCCAAGTGCGAATCGGACTTCCGAGTTTCCGAGATTACAATATTTAAATACCTATACATATTACTATCGATCAAAAAAGCCAAAAATACACGTTTCTTTTTCTAGTAGAAAATCCTTTAATTTCAAATTTATTTTTACCACTTGCTGTTATAGCGGCAACAGAAATACACGTTCTGTGAAAATTACAACCGTCTACCTATTACGGATCATGAGATACAGCCCGCTGACAGACAGACACACGGACAGCGGAGGCTCCGTAATAGGGCCCTGCTGGTTACCCTTCGGGTACGGAATCCTAAAAAGTACTTAGTTGTCCACTCACATCTGTATGGTTCTTTCTTCAAAGGACCATTAGCCACCTGCCTGGTTCTCGTATGACATGACCAATGTAATACCTGGACTGACCTCTCTGAGTTTGTTTCGGCAGATCGGGTGCTTCTTCTCAGTTTCATGTTTTTGTTGTGTTAAAGTGTTTTAAAAAAAACAACTTACAAAACACATTTTATTTATCATTGACTGCCCTTCTTAGATTATTATGTACTTACATACATTACATTAGGTATATTGGGATATGAGATTCCTATACGTAAGCACGATTATCGAAAATCTAAAAATTACCTATTCTAATTAAATTAATTAATAGATAATTTTAAGATTTTCGATAATCGTGCCTATCTATGAGATGTTTTCATTAGTTAGCAAAGTACCTAATGTACTACCTGTATCGAAAGTTCATTATAATGTACCTACCTGTTTTCAATTTTAACTACCAAACTTATGGGCACATTTTAGCAGCTATATTCATCCCGGCTCCAGCAATGGACACGAACAAAAGGAAGCAATTTTTCTAAATAAAGATGTAGATATGTAGGTATTACAACCATAAATAGATAGCAGCGGCTAACCTAGTATGTGTGAGTGCGCGCTGCGCCCCCCCTCCGTCCGTCCCACTGATCGGGGAAACAATTTGTAGCGAAAGGCAAAATGTTTTATAACAAAAACGGGCGCGCGAAATTTTATAAACAGACCTTTGGTAGTCTGGATGTCACGAAAAATCTATTGAATGTATCTGTTTAAAATAAAATTATTTGCATTTTTGAACAACTAATCTATCCCTGTATCGTAACTGTTTTGCAATTTTCGTTCTTCTTATGGTATTTATTTCCGCCCAAAGATGTGTTAAAACTAGTGTTGAATAATAAAAAAAGAATTCGAAATTTTCGACGCTTATAACTTTTAAACATACTCTTTTTTACTTTTTTGTTTCCATACAGGGCTAGATAATGATGAGAGAAATTGAAATCATTTTTTATTTTGAACGTACACCATCAAATAGTGGAGTAATCGCCGGACTACGTTTGTGTGGAAGAATAAGCGACTAGTGTACCCTTAAATAGCATGCAATCTGCATATTACGCGTGCACAACACATGAGATTCGCGTGGAATGCGACACCCCTGCCCGCTGCTCGTCGCACACCCCCGCGTGCGTACTTGTTGGAACAGTGAGCTACAAACATTGTTTGTTTCGTTAGTTTGATTAGACTACCTTGCGACTCAACCATCGCATGGCCATCTCGCTGGGCCAGCGCTGGCCCATCGTGTAGGGAGCTATAAAAGTAAGACGACGCGATCCGCTTTTCGGCTCTCGAAACTTTTTTGTACACTGTACAATGGGTCGAATCACAGAGCAAATACAAAGTACTTTGTATTTGCTCCGTGGGTCGAATGGTCTAAGCTCTAAGTTGTACAAGCACGCCCCTTTAACGTCATTCGACTCACATGTTACTTACTATGCACGGGTAATATGTACGGTACCGTTGCTGCCTATCAAAGTCCACTGCTGAACATAGTCCTGCCCATAGGTTGCCTCATGCGGGGAATACTTGTCATAGTTGCCATGGCAGCCATGGCAGCGGGTTAGTTTGTATGAAGCTGCTGCTGCTCATCTCTTGACTTGCTCTCGTCTTTCGTCTCTTACAACTTACAACACCAACGGGACGATATGGAGTAGTCGATATTCTTACACCGCCGCTCGGCGGTCAGCAGTCACTAGTCGGTTGGTACGTACGTACTAAGAAAAATCTATATCTTATAAAATCTCATATCTTTTTTTTACACTGCTGCTACATTATTTTTTACCACGGCGGAATTATAAACAAGATAATGATATAATACACGTAATTGATAAAATTTAAAATTTTGTATTACCTACCGACTTCAATATAAATAAAATGAGAACATAATGTATTCGAAGTCATTTAAATACGCATTATTAAGGTTAACACAAAAGCTTCTGCTGAGATTTTGAATAGAGTTATATTGCACTTGGGACCACATGTGAAGAATCATCAAAATCGGTTCACTTAGAAAAAACTTCTGAGGTAATACAAATACACATAAAAATACAGTCGAATTGAGAACCTCCTCCATTTTTTGAAGTCTGTTGAAAGCAGCGGCATTCGTTGGATAAAGACAGTACAAAAATAAAACACTCGGTTTCTCTATGGTCATAGCACTACCCGTAGACAGAGAAACCTATAGACTAATGATCGGCGTGGCCTCGAGTGAGAAAGAACGATAACGTATTTATAGGTTATAGAATAATCTTTACGACTTTTAAACACATTTAGATAAAAATTTTAATTGTTCTAAGAACTGAACTGAACAAGATTCACCAATTTAAGCTCTCAAAACACTTTTTTCTCACTTAAACCAACTTGTAAACTCCTTAAGTCGCTACGCTGTCAAAGTTGTTTAAAAAAACCGGCACGGAGAAAGGGACAAACAATCACACCGCTCTATCTCATTTCCATGCAAGACGTATGCATAAATCTATCTTTTTCGTGTGCGATTGCGAAAGAAGGCGTCAATTTGTCTATAGGTTTCTCTGTCTACGGCACTACCACTCGCTTATCAAAATCACAGACGATATAAAAAGGGCTTGGATGAGCAGAAATTAACAGTGTTGGCGCTTATTGACTTTTCAAACACTTTCAACACAGTAGATCATGGTATCCTCCTATCTATCCTTAAACACCTTAAATTTTCATCCGCAGCCTTGGAGTGGTTCTTTTCTTATATTCGCGGTCACCAGCAATCAATTCGCTCAGGTTAGCGGTTTTCTGCATAGGCTAAAATTCAATCTGGTGTACCGCAAGGCAAAATACTTCCTCCTATTACGTTTTCCTTATTTTTATAAATTCTGTCTCCTCAGTTTTAGACCGTTTGTACCATCTGTATGCAGATGATCTTCAGCTCTGTGTGCAGTCAGGCTTAAATAATCTTAACTTTGTAACACACAAACTAAATGATAATTTGGAAGCCATAAGAGAATGGTCGTGTAAATATGGCGTTTCTGGTAATCCAGCCAACCGCTAAGTTATGATATTCGGAAGTTCGCAATTATTGGCTAAGGTTGATTATGGAAGTCTCTCCTGTAATTTATAATGGAACTTTAATTCCATAAAAAATCTTGGCTTTTACATGGATAAACCCATGACCTAGAAATTGCAGATCTCTGAAGTAATCTTGCGTTCCTTTTATCGTCTTAAACATTTCTTACCTTTCAAAACCAAGCTTACGCTGGTTCATTCCCTCATTCTACCTATTATCGATTATGCAGACGTATGCTACCCAGATCCGTCAGAAAATCGTCTAAACAAGTTGGAGCGCCTTCTTAATAATTCCATAAGATTTTTTTTTGTTTACGTAAGTATGACCACATAACATCCTATTGTTCAAAGCTTAATTGGCTACCTGTACGTCAAAGGCGATGCTCTAGAATTTTAATTGTACTTTATTCAATTTTAAACGATCCAAGGTCGCCTTTTTATCTTAAGAATAATTTTCATTTTCTTCATTCGATCGACGGTCAAACATCCCGAGAGTCGAACCGTCTGAGGTTAAGGTTCCCACAGCATAGGTCTAACTTTTTCAGGTCGTCTTTTATGATACAAGCTATACAACTTTGGAACATGCTCCTCAATGATATTAAGAATTCCAAAAATTAGAAAGTCTTTAAAGTTCTTCTACGACAAAATTACCTGTGGGCAACTACTAACTGACATTGTTTTTCCTTTAATCTTTTAAATCTTTTTTTTACTTCATATTGTTGTGCGCTATAATTAGCGATTATTAGCGCCATCTTGTATCAAGCAGCAGAAAAGGAGCGTCAAGATATTTCTAGAACTCTCCCACTAGCGCCATCTAGTATCGAATAGAAAAACTAAGCATTCTAGAAAACTCCACACTCGAATTTTCTAGACCTAGTCCAATGATTCCCAAAGTGGTCTATATCGACCGCTAGGGGTCTGTGATAATCTGCAAAGGGTCTACTTCAGCAAAAAAAAAATTGGGGTTCCATGAAATGAAAATTGGGGTTCACGATAGTGGATCTCAACACATACACTGATAGTACCTATTTACTTACATCATACTATTGTTACGAGCTTGAGGTTCGTGACAATAAAAATTGCCGATAAAATTTCCTAAATTAACACTTTAATTTACTTTACACAAATTAAAACTTAAAACACTAATAATTAAACACACTAATTCACTTAATTCCGCTCCAAAGCTTCGCTCATATCGCCAATTCAATACTGAAGCGCCTATTTATTTAAATTAGCAAAGAAGCATCCCGAACATTCAAGCAAATGCGCGCAAAGGGACGAGTGTGCGAGTGCAGACTTTCCAGAAACTTAGTTCTTCGGATGGCGCTGTCGGTTGAGAGATTTGTGATGTCATTCTCTGCAAAGCTCCCCTCGCTCTCGTTCCTGACACTAGATGGCGCTAGTTGACTTATTCACGCAACACTGCCCCCTCCTAAGACATGCTCGTCCCGAGCATTATCGGTCCCATAATAACGCGCCAAGCGATCCACATGGACGACCTTAGGAGTCCCTCTTGCGCCTTTCTGTATCCGGTAGGTCACATCGTTGATCCTGGTTACAATCCGGTACGGGCCGTCCCATTTAGCTTGAAGCTTAGGAGATTTCCCTTTGCTGCGGACCGGATTGTGCAACCACACTAATGAACCTTCGTTGAACCCTTTATTGTTCATTTTGCGGTCGTACCGGGTTTTCATTTTCTCAGACATTTGCTGGCCCGATTGTCGGACGTGCTCATAAATGTCATTCATTTTGTTCCGCAAGTCATTTGCATAATCGGTTATACTGCGTGGGGCATCAGGTGGTATCCCGGTGATCAGGTCTGCAGGCAGCCGTAATTCTCTTCCAAAGTTTGCAAAAGCTGGTGTCACTGCTGTACTTTCGTGAACAGAACTTCGATATGACAACAAAAACGGTTGTATGTGCTTGTCCCAATCTCGTTGCCGATTGTCTACAACTTTTGCAAGGTACCTCTCCAATGTCTGATTAAATCGTTCCACCATTCCATCAGATTGCGGGTGATAAGAAGTCCTTCTTGTTTTATGAGTACCCATAACTCGGCAAGTTTCCTGGAATATTTGAGACTCAAAATTCCTTCCTTGATCGCTGTGAATCTCTAAAGGTACTCCAAAACGACAGAAGACTTCATGAACTAGTTTATCGGCAACTGTTGAAGCTTCTTGATTTGGAATGGCGAAGACTTCTGGCCACTTAGTGAAGTAATCCATCACAACCATGAAATACTTGTTACCGCTTTCACTCTC
The DNA here is from genome assembly GCA_036936625.1 of Parnassius smintheus behrii. Classification (NCBI taxonomy): domain Eukaryota; kingdom Metazoa; phylum Arthropoda; class Insecta; order Lepidoptera; family Papilionidae; genus Parnassius; species Parnassius smintheus. The sequence goes on from JAUPFT010000013.1 coordinate 14,146,963, forward strand.
CGGAAACGGCCCCGCCACGTCAATGGCTATTCTCTCCCATGGTGCACCAACATTGTACAACTTCAATGCACCTCTACTACGAGTCTGAGGTCCCTTTACAGCCGCACAACTTGTACATTTGCGACACCAGTCCTCGACATCGTTTCGACAGTGGACCCAGTAAAACCGTTCTCGGATCTTCAGTAGAGTTCGTTTAACTCCCATATGGCCTCCTGAATAATCATTATGGTACAGTTGTAGAACATCCGGTACTTTAGCTTTAGGGACAACCATTTGTAAATGACAGCTGTCTCCCCGAACATTTTCCCATTTACGGCACAGAACTCCATCCTGAAGCAGCAAGCTGTCCCACTGGGCCCAATAGCTTTTAGTGGTCGAACTCATCGCTGAGACGTCGCTCCACTTGGGTTTGGGAGCACTGGCCTTCATCCATTCCAGGATCGGCTTGATGTCCGGATCTTCCTGCTGTGCACGTTGTAAGCTGTCCTTCCACTCGTTGCTGAGGTGGTCTGCCCTGAGCATCCTCACGGATACCACTTCCTTACTCTCTTGCCTAGTACAATGTTTGCAATCTTCAGGACAAGGTCTTCTTGACAATGCATCTGCGTTGCCATGAGATTTCCCGTTGCGATATTCAATCTCAAAGTCGTATTCCTGCAGTAGTTCAATCCACCTCGCAACTTGTCCTTCTGGATTTTTAAACTGCAATAGCCATTTTAGTGCAGCATGATCAGTTCGTAAGTGAAATTTTTGCCCCAGAAGATATTTGCTAAAATGCTGCAACGACTTTACCACAGCTAGCAATTCGCGTCTTGTGACACAGTAGTTCCTTTCCGGTTTTGACAACGACTTGCTGAAGTACGCTATCACGACCTCTTGGTCACCATTACGTTGAGACAACACACCGCCAAGTCCTATATCACTTGCGTCTGTGTCAACTATAAATTCTTTGCTAGCATCGGGGTATCCCAAAATAGGTGTTTTGCACAGACGGTCCTTGAGCTCCTGGAATGCGATATTACAACTTTCATCCCAGCAGAAATGTCGCTTCTCCTCGGTTAGCTTATGCAGAGGTTTGGCTATATCTGCAAAGTTCTTCACAAAACGTCGGTAATAGGAGCACAAACCCAAAAATGCTCTAACCTGCGTCTTGTCTTTTGGAACCGGCCAATCCTTTACAGCTGCGATTTTATCTGGATCCGTGCGGATACCTTCTTCCGTAGTGTCGGAACTCAACTTGAGGTTGGCACTCTTAATCTTCATGAGCACGCGTTCAAGGTTTTGAAGGTGTTCCTCAAACGTACGGCCCACGATGATGATGTCATCCAAGTAGACCAGACAGGCATCGCCAATTAGCCCGGTAAGTACAAGTTCCATCAGCCTTTCAAACGTTGCTGGAGCATTGCACAAACCAAACGGCATTACTTTGAATTCCCGTAGAGAACGCAGTTTTCTCCTTGTCCTTAGGGTCAATTTCAACTTGCCAGTAGCCACTTTTTAGGTCCAGCGTGCTAAACCACTTTACTCCTGTAAGCATGTCCAGCGTGTCGTCAATTCTTGGCAAGGGATAGCTATCCTTCTTAGTAACGTCGTTCAGACGGCGGTAATCAACACAGAACCGCATGCTGCCATCCTTCTTCTTTACCAGTACCACGGGTGAACACCATGGACTAGATGAAGGTTCAATAACACCATCCTTCCCCATTCCCTCAATCATGGTTTCCACTTCCTTTTCACGTGCTACCGGCAATCCTCTTGGCCGCTGACGGATAGGCAATTCTTCACCTGTGTTTATTTTGTGTTGAACTAAACCAGTCTTTCCTATGTCAGCATCGTTTGATGAGAATACATCGGCGTACCCGAGTAACAACTTCTTCGCCTTGACCAATTCGTTCGGGGACAGAACGCTGCGACAGTCTTACAAAAGTGTGGTCACTCTCGTTTCTGAATCCTTGCTGGGGGTCCCACTCGATATACATTGGCACTGACGTAACCAATCCACTTCCTCACAAGTACCAGCCAGTGTGCCTTTTTCTATAATCTGTTCCCGGTCGCCAAGGTTCAGCACACGTACTCCTGAGATGTCAGTGGTCCTGACCAAGGTTCGAGCTACTTTGCATGGAATTGTTTACCCTTTCAACAAGTACACAACGGTGAGCTTGCCCAGCGTTTCGAGGAAGACTAACCGGAACAATCGTTTCCGATCTCGGCGGAAGAACAATCTTCTTGATGCTGTACACGTTCCCTGGTAACGCACCTTCCATAAAAAGTTCCTCCTGTCCACATTTCAAAACACCTTGCTTAACGTCGATCTCACAAGAATTATTTCTCATAAAGTCTAGGCCTAAGATGCAGTCGTCCATTATATCAGCCACGATGACATTATGCAGGTAGATCACGTTGCCTAGCTTTGACTCCATCTCCTTCTCTCCACGGACGGGTATACGCTGACCGGTGGCTGTTACCAAATTAATGCGTTCTCGGTTGTATGCGGAGTCCCCAAGGAACTGACTTATAAGTTGGGAACTAACAACCGTACGAGAGGCTCCAGTGTCTATGGTCAGTTTACACGGCATTCCGTTGACCTCGCCCTTGATGATTAGACTGTTCCCATCATGGGTTTGTGAGATCGAGATCCTTGGGGCTCTTTTAACATCAGCCAGCATCCGCCCCGCAGTTCTGGCTTTTACTCGTTTCCCTGCTGCTGCAGGGTGGTGCTGTTGGCCGCACTACCCTCCTGAGATCGTTCACCTTCCCTTTCTAGGGTTCGCTTAGGGCAGCTGGATCGAAGATGGCCCTCTTCCCCACAGCCATAGCACCTAGGGCTGTATCCTCTGTTGCGGTCGCGAACTGTAGCTGCTGCAACCTCCCTGATGCGATGGGAACGATGATCCAGCCGCACGGCTTCCACCTCCAGTGCATGGGCCAAGGCGTTCTTAAGCGTGTCGTGGTGCCCGAGTCTCACAGCAGCTCTGACTTCAAGGTCGCGGATGCCGTCGATGAATGTCTGAACCAGGTTCCCTTCAACGAGCGCAGGTACAGACTGGTATGCTTTTCGAATCATCTTCTCCACCTCAAGGGCCCACTGCTGCAGGTTCTCGTTGCTGCGCTGCACGCGATCTTTATGCTGCGCGCGAAAGACGTGTTCCAGATGAGCGTCGCCATATCTCGCTTCCAAGGCCTCAAGAAGCTGCTCATAGGTCACTTTCTTACCGAGAGCTTCCAACACAGTTAAGGCTTGGTCGCGCAGGCCTAGGGTGAGTGCAGTCATGGCTTGGCTTTTATTCCAGCCGTTCGCCTCCATGACGGCCTCGAACTGGATTTTGTAGGCCGACCAGGAAGAGGTCCCGTCGAACGGCGGCACTTTGAATCCACGTAGCGAAGGTGCTTCAGCTACTACGGGAGCTGTAGTTCCATCCCCAAGTTTGAGGTCGTTTAGCGTTTTCTTCACGTTAGCCATCACGTTGTCAACCCGATTGTTCACATGGTTGATTCGGGTTTCATGTTCTTCGATTCGGGTTTTAGCTTCCGACAGGCGGTTGTCGTGTTGAGCAACCCTATCCTTCACGTCCCTTATCTCTTTCCCAAAGGTAGCGTGAAGGTCCTTCATGAGGAGCATCTGCTCTTCCGACCGACGAGCCTGTTCCGCCTTCTGATCTTCCAACCGACGGGCCTGTTCCTCCTGTCGGCGGGCCTGTTCCTCTTGTCCGCTCTGCAGCTGCTCTTTCAACTGACGGACCTGTTCCTCCTGTCGGCGAGCCTGTTTCTCCTGTCGGCGAGCCTGCTCTTCCTGTCGGCGAGCCTGCTCCTCCTGTCGGCGAGCCTGCTCCTGCAGCATCACCATCAGAGCACCTAAGTCAGTAGGAGCTACCGACGGGCCTGCAGCCGGTGGCTGGCCATCCGACGTCTGCGGCGTTGCACCACCAAATCTTCGTTGGTCCGTCTCCTGCTGGCGTTGACTTCGGCTACGGACACCCTCCGTTTCCTCCTTAGGTAAAATCGCCATTATTTTGTCCCACTTCTGACACCAATTGTTACGAGCTTGAGGTTCGTGACAATAAAAATTCCCGATAAAGTTTCCTAAATTAACACTTTAATTTACTTTACACAAATTAAAGTTAAAACACTAATAATTAAACACACTAATCCACTTAATTCCACTCCGAAGCTTCGCTCGTATCGCCAATTCAATACTGCCTCGATCGCATCTTGCAGCGCCTATTTATTTAAATTAGCAAAGAAGCATCCCGAACATTCAATCAAATGCGCGCAAAGGGACGAGTGTGCGAGTGCAGACTTTCCAGAAACTTAGTTCTTCGGATGGCGCTGTCGGTTGAGAGATTTGTGATGTCATTCTCTGCAAAGCTCCCCTCGCTCTCGTTCCTGACACTAGATGGCGCTAGTTGACTTATTCACGCAACACTATCTTATAATATCAAAACATATACATTATTTGTAAAAGTACCTATGAAGTAAAAAATTTATTATATATGTTTATAAAATTGTGTAAGTTGTAGGATGTTGGTATTCGCTTTGTGGTCGCAATACATTTTGAACTTGTAAAAACCTGAGAGTCGCAGTCTCAGAGCTTTGCACTGACTTGTTCAATTCGTCACTCTATAAATACGAATGTGGGACAAATACGTTTATTCGTTTCCTGAATCTTGAAAAGGAAAGTGCTAAGAAAATATTAAAAAAAATATAAACAGATAGTATATCACACAAATTATAGTGAGTCAGTGTTATTTTGTTTGAGAGTGCTGGAGAAAAGTAAGTACATTATTTTTTATTAAATTTTAGTTTTGTTCTGGTAGTTAGCACAGATAGATAAATTACGCCAATCATGACTGGTTATTAGTAGTTTAATATTCAATTATGCAAAATTACACGAGTACTCCTCAATAGTTTCTTTTCGAAAGTTTTAGCAATCGGTATTATAATTACAGTGCAATCTCCGTAATTCGAGCTAATGGAGAAGATAACAAGGTTACAATATTAGACTTTTAAGTACGTAGGTAAAAAGTCTAGACCAAATACATAATTCCAGCTTTTATTTCACATCGATCGGTGCACTATTACCGAAGTTATAAGCGTGGAAAGTTTACGTACATTTCTAAAATCTCGCCCGTGCCCGCGAGTAGCGCGTGACGTCATTCGTTCCATGCGGCTGCGCCGCCATACCGTTCCAGCGCGCCGATCATACGTTTGTAGTAAAATTTCGCAGGTGAGTTGTTTGCCCTCGTTCGCTCTGGTGTTTTTAAGTATTTAATGATGGAAGAAGGGTTTCAAAAGGGTCAATCTGACAACCTTCCAATAGTCCGTGACATGATGGTGGCGGAATATTTTCTAAGAAACAAAGATTTTGTCGCGGCTGAAATACGCGAAGTCAAAATGAAAAGGTAGGTATAAGATTAAGATAATATTTTTATAACCTAGGTACCCATTATTACATTAATACTTCTGGGTTTCATTTGCTAATGATAAGAATAGGTTCAGCCTCTCGGTGTCGTCTGTCAGGTGGCTGATTTCAGCCAGTAAAAAATTAAAATTAAATTTATTTAAACACGCCATTAAAACAAGGTCGCATTTCGCGGCTAAACTCGTTTATTTCTTTGTCTTTCTCTGTGGAATAAGACCGTGACTATGTTCATTATGAACTTGGCTGTGTGATAACGTTACTACTAGTAACATCTATAGAAAAAATAAAAAGAATCTTGTCATTGTCATTGAAGTTCCGTTGATTTCGTTGAATAAACGTGTGATAATTTTGCTTTAATAATTGTGAATTACATAACCATCTTTTTTAAGTTTGAGGCGACCACCAACTAGTTTGTACTTCACGTAGTTTTCCATATCGTTTTCGACCTAGAACAAAATACAAACTTATTTAAAGTCTATAAAAAATAAGGAACCTCTTAATTTGTATTCCATCAATATTTAAAATATGTACCAATTATGTAAGACATAAAAATACGACAACACGAAAAAAATTTAAGTGCTCCACTTCATAATCAAACTAATTCCATTATTTGCGGCCCGCAAAGTATGAAAGTTGAACAGCTCTGCGTGTGTGTTTAGTTTTTGCTCGAAATATCGTAAAAATACAAAAACGTTTGTTAACATATTCCATATTTTAATCTTTATATGCATTATAAACATTTTAAAATTTACTGCAAACATAGGTAGGTATCTAAACCTACGAACTCACGACAGGTCATTGACTTATCTACATTACGTGTTTTTTACGTGGTAGAGCCATGCTGCAGTTATATTAGTAGTATAGTTGTAGCACGAATGGGTCGGCTCGACCGGGGAAGGACCACGCTCTCACAGAATACCAGCGTGAAATAGTAGCTTAATGCTGCTGTATTTCGTATGGTGAGTGTAGTGAACCGGAGACCCTTTTTACTGGAAATGAGGCATTCCATCTCAGTCCTCATGGGTGACAACGCATCTGCATTTTGATGTGCAATGGAAGATAGATGTAGATGTCTATGGGCCGCAGCAACCACTTACCATCAGGTGGACTGTGTGGTCGTTTGTCACCCTATTCTATAAAAAAAAAAACATAGGTACTTTACCCAAGTTTGGATGTTTATTTACACTGAAGTAGTTTTAGTTAAATATGTAGGTATTAGGTATTGTTTCTTCTTGAAATTATAATGATCATTAAGCGTGGAAAGGTTCAATGAATCGTTAGTTACTTAAACACTGCGACTCGAGTAGGTACCTACATGCCTAATAGAAAGCATTTACTAGCAATAACCAAGACCTATCATATGAAGGTTATTATTATTTGAATACTTACATCGAAATGATCCTCACAACAAAATGCTACCGTGTTCGGTCCTAAAGGATGTGCTCTTCTCATAACATTTGTCCATTTTTTCTGATGGTAGGGTTTCTAGGCACATTAAAAAACAACTTTTCAGGTGTTTTTGTGGCCGTATTTTTATATTGAGGCACAGCACAATATTTAATAGATGGTGTCATGTTCTACTATAATGTTTCTTGTTAAAAATAGATAGATAGATCCGCATGCGACGGGCACATTCGAGTAAATGTTTTGATTTTCTAAGTGCGTGTCGGGTCGCTCGCACGAAGATGGAACTTGTGACGTCATCAACGATGTCGCGCTCGGCCCGCGGCTTAGATCGAAAATGTTAACTTTGCGCCTTTATATCTCGGTCAGTTTTGAAGATAGAAAAAATTTAAAAACACAGTTATTCTCATAATTTTTTGTAGAATTTTTTGGCATATAAAACAAAAAAAATGGTTATCTTCTCCACAAGAAGATGTTCGAATTATGGAATGTTTTCAGAAAAATCTAAAAATAGTTTTAATATACAGCTGCTGGATTTTCTGTCTTATTTAAATAATTTAATTTTGCCCACAGATGACTGATAAAAGTAATGTAGACAGTACAGTGTCGATTATTTGAAATTTGGCTTCATTCCATCATTGCCGGACAAACAATTGCTTATGTGCCTTTTATGCAACAAAGTTTTGGGCAATGACGCTATGAAACCATCTAAACTGCAAGATCATCTGAGAAGATGCCACCCTGATAAAACAGAGAAAGATTTGAAATACTTTCAAACACTCAAAGATAATTTTCAGAAGAGACCTACACTAGACAGAATGTTCGCTTCGACGTCACAAAGAAATGATAATGGTTTGTGGGCGTCTTACAATATCTCGTTACTTATAGCAAAATCCGGAAAACCGCATACTATCGGAGAGAAGTTAATTTTGCCAGCCGTTGAAGAGGTTTTAAAAACTGTCTTACACAAACCTGCATCTGATATCATTAAAAGAATTCCCTTAAGCAACAATACTTTTGAAAGACGTATTGATGAAATGAGTTCTCATATTGAAAGCTTCTTATGTAATTATTTGCAAACGACCCATTTCTCTATACAACTGGACGAGTCAACTTTACCTGATAATGCAGCATTATTATTGGCATATGTTCGTTTTATTATGAATCAAGAAATCTACGAAGAACTGCTCTTCACAAGAACTTTGATAACCGACACTAAAGGTGAATCAATATTTCATGTTTTGAAGGATTACTTCATTGAAAAAGCAATTCCTTTATCAAATATAATATCAGTAGCTACTGATGGAGCACCTGCCATGGTTGGACGTTATCGTGGATTTATAAGCTATTTAAAACAAAATGTGTCAGAGGTATTAGCAATACAGTGCGTCATCCATTAGTCAACATTTAGTTGCTAAAAATTTGAGTGTTAGATTGCATGAATCACTTCATTTAGTCATTGATGCAGTAAACCCAATCCGAAGCAACGCGTTGAATACGCCGTTATTTGCGCAGTTGTGTGAAGAAAATGACGAACACTTTCATCAATTACTCCTTCACACTGAAGTACGCTGGCTGTCGAAAGGCTTACGTTTGACAAGATTTTTTGCACTTTTTGAGACTATTATAGAATTTCTAGATACTAAAGATAAAATTTTAAAAGAAAATTTAATGAAGAGGAAAGCAGACATCGCCTATTTAACAGATTTGTTTACAAAATTTAATATGGTTGATTTGCAATTACAAGGCGACAGTTTAAATTTGATTAAAACAAAGTCCATCTTATCAGCGTTTCTTGCCAGAGTTAAACTAATGAAGCAAAATATTGGACGGGGCGAATTTTCTCAGTTCCCCAATTTGTCACTGACAAGCTGTCAGGAAGACGACGTTTCAACTTAGGTTCAACATTTAAATGCCCTCTATTCAGATTTTGAATCTAGGTTTGAGGATATTTTGACTATGGTAATACCACCGTGGATAATTAATCCATGTGGTGACAGAAGAAACGAATGTCATAATACAAGAGGAACTGACTGAACTAAGTACAAACGAAGAACTTAAGGTTCAGTTTAAAAACGGATATCACGAATTCGGGCTGCAAAACAACATACCCATTACTTATCCCGTATTATGGAATATAGCGAGGAAATTTTTAATTTCTTTTCCATCGCCATACCTAGTGGAAATGGGGTTCAGCGCTGTTACCCATCTCCTAACGAAAAAAGAAACAGACTGGACATCATTAGCCGAGGAGATTTAAGATTAACCCTTACAAAATTGACACCAAATGTTGATAATTTATTATTAAAGCATCAGGTTCAAGTAGTTACGATGTACCAGTTCTGGCGCACTTGTAGAGAGGTTGTACCAGTTCTGGCGCACTGAGTCAGAAGTTGTACAAGTACGACGTTCGTCGATTCACGATCCTAAAAAAAAAAAAAAAAGGTTTTGGCATGCTCTGATCACGAATCTGCGGTTCATTTTTGCATAGGATGCACGGTTCCGGAGATGTGCAGATCAATTAACTCTTATCTAATTGATATCCGCTTCGAGCCTCAACCGTCATTAGCGCTCCATTGTCCTTATCTACTTATCTATTGTTGATTGACTACCGTCATTATCTATTATTCGTCGGCGTGTGGGTCGGCTTATGCTATTGTATTATACTCCTTTGTTCCTATCTACACTAATCTGACTCATTAATAAAACACATTACCCAATTTTGTTAAAAGTTTTATTTATAAAATACAAAATCTTATTACTTATTATCTATAAAATAGGAGCGAAACATCTCATCCACTAAAATATCGTTGTACAATGTGTTCCCTGTAAATATACTCGTAAAACTATGCATTGAACATCCCTGAAACTTATATAGCAAATACATTAAGCAATATTCGCCACAAACTGAAGTCCACTCATTCTGAATCCTATCAACATTCCAGTTCCATCTTTTACAATTTCTTTTAAAAAACTCTAGATGATATCGTACAGGTGCCCGTCCATATGAATCAAAATATTCACCGACGTCATTCGTATCGATATATAAAGCTACCCAATGTGACCCTGGTTTATCATCTGTACCCAAATTGCATATTACCTAGTCAGGTCATAAATTCTATCACATGTTTAATATAAAATAATTGAAACGAGTTTATTCATTATGTAACCATTTATATACCAAAATGAACTTAACAAAACATAGATTCTTACGACACTATAGTTTATTCAAAATGACCTCCGTAATTTTGAATACAGGCCTTCAAACTGCGCGGCCAGTCGTCTTTCGCAGCCCGAACGAGGTCCATCTCATATCGGCGGCTGCCTTAATCAAGGATGTCTTGAGTGACTCCAAATTGGGATGAGGCTTTGAGCACGCCCTTTCCTCCAAGTGTTGCCATATCTTGTAATCTAACGGATTCAAATCTGGACTGGTCTTTGTGTCGGATGAAGTCGATTTCACGCGCCGCCAGCCAGTTTTTTTTTGCTTTTAAAGAACGTTACCTCCACACTAGGTTTTTCTCCTGTATCGTGGGGGCAGTTTACAAACACAAATTTCACAAGGACAAACATCCAAACTCGGAAAAATTACTTGTAGGTCGTACAAATACTTGTTCCGTGCGGGATTCGAACCCGCGACCCCCAAGCGCAGCCACTCATTGCTAAGCCACTACGCCACGGAGCTGTCAAAAGTCTTGTGTGCTCTTCGCTCTATGAGCTGACGCCGAATCTTGTTGGAATACCCAGTGCCTGTTATTGAACATGGTATGAGAAACAGGTTACACAAGGTTCGTCAGGACTGTATTTTGATACACAACTGCATTCGTTTTTAAACCTTTCTCACAAAAATGTACCTCTGTTAAGCCCCAATAAGATACTCCCAACCACACCATGAGCGAGGATGGAAAATGACCCCGTTGGACACGCGGAATACGGTTGCTCGCTTCTTCACTACTGTGTGCGTACACCTTATCATTTTGTTTGTTGTAGCTCTCTTCTACGGTAAAAATTTTTTCATCCGAAAAAAGAATTTCCCGATATTTTTTTCCCGCGTACTGCTTCAACAAAGCGCGGCATCTCTTCAGTCTCAGATCCATTAGACGAGCATTCAAACGATGTCCTGTTTTTCTTCGATATGCCCGAAGCTCTAAGTCTTCATTTAACGCCGTGGTTCTGCTTAACCCCATCTGAAGGGCCAACAGTTTCTGCTTACGTTTGGGATTTCTTTGAATTCGCACCTTTACAGCTTTTATCACTGCTGGAGTCCTAACAAATCGAGGGCGACCACTTCTTGACCTGTCATCTACACTAGAGTCTTCATTGTATCGTTTGATGGTACGATAAACGAATCTTTTGGTTATATTCAAATTTTTCAGTATATCAAAAAATTTAATTGGCGCGTAATCGCAACTGCAACACGGTCTTTTTTAAGCGTCCACTCCATATGTAAAAATGAGTAAAATTCTAAAAAGTATACAGTTTTATTTTCATGAATAATTCGAATTCAATAAACTTTTTTGTGGCCAGCATTCTAAAAGAAAAGTTTTTACTGTGTGACAATACTTATGACCTGACTAGGTATATACGTTGGTACGTGGGTGTACATGGACAGTCTGTTAGCAGCATAAACATTATTTTCTAGACTGGGGTGAATCTTTTTCAGATGTTGTTGTACATCTAGTGTATCCATGATATTACTGCTATTAGTAGATTACTACAGTACAATCTACTCAATGACTAACATAGGAATGATCAATTATGTGATTTCTAAATATTAAATTGCATTTTTTCTGTTATACAAAACCTATTTGAGTCATCAATACACTGAATAAGACGCAACACGAAGAATGTGAGATAAGGTTGTTGACGCATAAAGTTATTATCAATTCTACTGTAGAAATTCTTTAGATTAGAATTATTACTTACTGGTACTATATAAGACCAAGCAACTGCAGTCATGGAGTTAGTGTATGGTCGTTTGACCGCAGTGTATCTATCAATAATACATTTGTGTTACTTCAACGCATCAAAGGCCATAGATGTAAGTGTTTAATCTATTGACAAACTTACTTTTCTTTCTGTTATTTTTTTACGTGTGTATGATTTTGAACGACAGGCCTGTTGGTCTAGTGGTTAGTGACCCTGACTGTTGTGCCGGAGGTCGTGGGTTCGATTCCCACCCAGGACAAATGTTTGTGTGATGAGCACGATCATTTGTTCTGTGTCTGGGTGTAATTTATCTATAATATTTATGTATTTAGAAATATATAAGTATGTTTATCAGTTGTCTAGTACCCATAACACAAGCTCTACTTAGCTTGGGACTAGATGGCGTTGTGTGATAGTTGTGGAATATTATTATTATTATTATTATTATTATTTAGTGTTAACAAATTATATTTAAATATTTTGTGTGTGTATATGATTAAGCCGTGGTAGCTCAGATGGTTAGCGCAAGCTGTAAATTTTACAGTACGTAATGCGGGTTCGATCCCCGCCGACACCAATTAAATTGTTAATTGCAATTTTAAGTGTTTATTCTATTGACACACTTACTTTTCTTTCTGTTATTTTCTTACGTGTGTATGATTTAGTGTTAACAAATTATATTTAAATATTGTGTGTGTATATGATTAAGCCGTGGTAGCTCAGATGGTTAGCGCAAGCTGTAAATTTTACAGTACGTAACGCGGGTTCGATCCCCGCCGACACCACTTAAATTGTTAATTGCAATTTTAAGTGCTGATTTACCACGTGCTCGGCGGTGAAGGAAAACATCGTGAGGAAACCTGCATGTCTGAGAAAATTTCGAAGGCATGTGAAGTTCGCCAACACGCATTGAGACCGCGCCGCGGACATTTCCTAGCCATAAATACAAAGACAATAGCAGAAAGTAAAAAGTAAAAAAATACTTTTTTAACAATGACAGTCATTAGTTGATCATTAGTGAATGTGATTCTGTTTTCTTAAATTACAGGAAGAAAAGAGCAGAAGGAAGAAATGGGATGATGGGAAGTAATGAAGAATGAATTGTTATGTGAAGTTTGTTGGAACAAACATATTTTAGTCACGTGTAAATACTTTTAACATTTTGGTTCAAAATGACACAAAATCTAAAAAATATTAGATACATCATCGACATGGACGGATTTTACATTACATATCCTCATAAACATTTTCAATGTAGAGAAATGGCTATTCTAGACGTAAAACTATCTAATAAAAATGATTCGTTTATCGATCATTATTTGTTTCGGCCAAGTTATCCTTTCAATTGTTTGTCGCCAAAAGACAAAAAACTGTTCGTTATTGTGAAATACACGTGCACGGCATTCCATATTTTGATGTGACCGAAGAATTAAAATGTGCCTACAAACAAGAGAACATCATTCCCATACTAAATTGGTATATTAGAAATTTGTGCAAAGACGAAGTGATCGCATACAAAGGTGGTTCAACAGAAAAACAATTTTTAAAAATGTTGACGACGAATGATAGAATTTTTAATATTGAAGAATACAAATGTCCAAAATACAATGATTTGGTAAATGTCATAAATTTAAACAAACGTTATGTGTGTAATAATCATATATTTGCAAAAAATAAACACAAAATTTTACATTGTTCTTGTGACGAAGTGTGGGTTTTTTACAAGTGGTTATTACTTGAAAATAAAATTTTAAATTAATCATAAATTTTGTTTGATTTCCCAAAAACATTAGTTATAGTATACTATATAATACAAAATTGGTTCAACAGAAAAACAATTTTTAAAAATAATGATTTCTTATATTTACGCGAACACTACACATTGAAATAATACTCGTTTTTACGGAATTTATCGCGTATATTTAACTTTTTAATACCCGACGTTTCGAGAGCTTTACAGCACCCATGGTCACGGGAAGGACTGAGATGTTTAACGTCCAGGTGTCATAGTTAACCGCGGTTACCATAGATTAAGATTTAACTTTTGTTCCGATCTACACATAGTGAGCCAAATCGATTCACCAACTTACAGATTGGCTCAACACTTAGCGAAAATACTCTCACCGCTCAGGGGACACACAAGAGCACACATAAAGGATTCCTACCATTTTGTCAGCGAGATTAAAGACCTGCGTCTGGCAGACAATGAAACTATGGTCAGTTTTGATGTGCAGTCATTGTTTACATGCTTACCTATTGAAGACTGCATCTCAATTGTAACTAGGAGGCTGGAGGAAAACAACATGCCCGTAGAATATGCAGTATTACTCAGACACTGCCTTACATCTGGCTACTTATTGTGGAAGGAGGAGTTCTACAAGCAAGTAGATGGTGTGGCGATGGGCTCACCTGTATCTCCCATTGTCGCCGACATATTCATGGAAGACTTTGAGGAGAAAGCCCTGCTTACTTCTCCCATAAATCCAAGATTCTACAAGCGGTACGTAGACGACACTTTCACAATTCTACCTTTAGATAAAGTAACTGCATTTTTAGACCATCTTAACTCTATAAATTCTAAAATTCAGTTCACAATGGAGTTAGAGGCAAACAATTCCTTAGCCTTTCTAGATCTGTTAGTAATTCGGAATCCTGATAACACCTTGAGCCATACTGTGTATAGAAAAAAGACCCATACAGATAGATATTTAAACGGTGATTCTCACCACCACCCTTCACAGTTAGCTACCGTGGGTAAATCTTTGTTTCAGAGAGCACGAGGGATCTGTGACAGTAAACACCTGGCTGCCGAGCTCCAACACGTCAAGCAAGTTTTGCATGACAACAAGCTTCGGGTCCCGCGCCTACGTCACAGAGAACGAGTGAAGCCGGCCACAGTCGAGCGTGTACCTGCTGTACTGCCATATGTTAGAGGAGTCACTGACAAGATTGGCTACATCTTGAAGCGCGCTTCCATCAAAACATACTTCAAGCCGCCGAAGAAGATTGGTCAGTTTTTACCATCAGTCAAGTGTAACGTCCCTCTGCAAGATGCAGGAGTGTACAAGCTTGATTGTGAATGTGGTCTCTCCTACATAGGACAAACTAAAAGATCAATTAAAACCCGCGTCAAAGAACATATAGCTGATGTGAAGAATCGACGCTCCGGGAAGTCTGCAGTCTGTGAACATGTACAGGATCGCCCCCGTCACTACATCAGATTTGATAGACCACAAATCCTCGCTAAAGAACACCGATTCCTTCCAAGGATGATTCGCGAGGCTATTGAAATCAAAAAACACCCTAATTTCAATAGAGAAGATGGCTGGGTGCTACCATCTGCTTGGGATCCTATAATAAATAAAATTAAATCCCAACCCAAGCATACAACTGCAAGGCTTCATGATACCATAAGTTCGTACTGTGTAGATCGGAACAAAAGTTAAATCTTAATCTATGGTAACCGCGGTTAACTATGACACCTGGACGTTAAACATCTCAGTCCTTCCCGTGACCATGGGTGCTGTAAAGCTCTCGAAACGTCGGGTGTTAAAAAGTTAAATATACGCGATAAATTCCGTAAAAACGAGTATTATTTCAATGTGTAGTGTTCGCGTAAATATAAGAAATCATTATGTAAACCAGTACGGTCTGGTAATTGCAAATAAAATACGCCGATTAGAAGATCTAAAGACTAAGCGCGCAAGATATCTAACAGCCTTAAATTTCTTGAAGAGATGCCGAGACCATAATCTCATTCCTACGTGTGTCAAAATATCCACCAAAAAGGACATTCGAGGAAGCGCTAAGATCTTAAATCAGGCGAGTAAAAAGTTGTTACGGGCGGTAATCCAACAAAAACGCTCCGATCTATATGACATCAATAAATCCATAGACACATCATCCAGTGAATTAAAGAAAGTTTTAACGACGTTTGATTTTAATTTTTGCATGGAAACATTAAATAAACGCGAAATTAGTAAATATAACGAATGCAAAAACAAACATATAGAAAAATATCAAAAATTAACGGCCAAATCAAATGTCAAACATCCGAATCAATGCCAGAACCAAAAGCAACCATTGACAAACACAGATCATAGATTAATCGCGTTCTATAATCTGTCAAAACAAACACTGGATGATGCAACAATAAAGGTTTTATCAAAAGGACTAAATTTCGCTATAAGTCCGAGAAGATTACCGTACGAAGAAATTATCTGTAGCGTCGAGGACTGTTTATTTAAAAATAGGCATGTCGATTCACTCTTAAAAAAATCGATCTCTGAATCGATTCGAATCGAAGATACTAGAATCGATTATCGATTAAATCGAGGATTAAAAGATCGATTTTCGATTAATCGCGACATATTCAAACACGGAAATTTCAAGAATTTGCGATTTTTTCTTTAATTGAACTTTAATATTTTTTGAAATCTAAATATTAGTAATCTTATTAATTAAAATTACTAATATTCCTTTTTACCTCTCCTGGTAAACTTGAAACGTTTGTTTTAGGGGTGGTTCGCCACTCGATCCATTTTTTACAAAGTGACTCCATGTATCACTTTTATTTAACATTTTAGGCTAAAAACAACAACAATACTTTAACAAAAGGGCTATTGCAACGTACATTTATCGATCAATCTGTTTCAATCTATTAACTCACTATTTATCAAATTGAAATGAATGCTACACGAACATAATACTGGTTATTTCCTTGCTATAAACCTCTATGAACTTTAACATATAATATTTATTTACAGCATCTAGATATATAGAAAGTGCTCCGTCTGTACTTACAGCTCACAGTATGTATGTTTTTGATAATAAAGTAAATTCGCAAGTTCACAGTTCGAACAGGTTCACAGCTATAATATTAAATTGTAGTATGTATATGTAGTTTTGTTCACAGCACAGATTAAGTTAGACCAACATTCCACAGGTAAGAATAGAATTAGAAATTTAGAAATGAAAATGAAATGACAACTTTTCGATATTGTTGGATGCGTTCATAAATATTTATTTTATTCAAATATACAATATGTAACGTAATTAACGCACACCCTCAGACACCCCAATTAGTATATTATGTTATAACCATAATACATACACTGAATTTTTAGTTAAACATTTTTATGCACTGATTATTTATCAAATTAGTTATACTAATTCCGGAAGAAAAACTAAGAATGTTGTGGTCACAGTACAAATCCACGAACGCAAAGACTATAACGTGCTTGAAATAAAGTTCATTTTTCTTTATTTTTATTGAATGACAGAATTAGTAAGAACACAAATAAAACTGCACTCTTAAAAATCTTATTGCCTTAAGTTACGGTCCATTTCAATTTGTTTTGACCGTACAGATTTAGTGTGACTGTAATTTACGTAGTTTTAATTATTTTTGGGATAAAAAATTACCTATATTAAAAATGATAAGAATCGATTCAGTAAACAATTTTGAACAAACTACTTTTTCAAAGTGCTTTAATTATGTTACGTGTTGTATATTGCGTTCAAATTATCAACCAAGTAAGATCGGTTGTTTTTGCGTCCCCCAACAGCAAAAAATTAAAAAACTGCGGTATCTTACCTCAGTCAGTTTGGGAATTTTATCGCTGGTTATATAATCCGATGAATCGGTCCGATTTGAGAGGTTTTTGGATCGATTCAGTGAATCGATGCGGTGCTCCGAATCGATCTAAAAAATCGATTATTTCGCTCCAAAGAATCGATTTTTCGATTAATCGATTTTAGATCGACATGCCTATTTAAAAACAATATGCGGAAAGAAGATTTGGAGGCGATACGTCAAGACATTTCGTCTATGTTACGTCGATGTTCAGTGCCTAAACCGAATCTTCCCAGAGACGAATTTATAGCGTTAAAGAACCTACGCAATAAACCAGAACTTACGATTCTCCGCGCAGATAAGGGAAACGCCACGGTGGTCATGGATACGTCAGATTATAATTCAAAAATACAAGAACTTTTGTCGGATGTAAGTACTTATAAAAAGGTTAAAAACGACCCAACAAATAGCACACTAAAAACAACTAGTGACCTCATAAAGAAACAATCCGAAAAATTAAATCTGGACATAAAATGGATAATACCTACGTGCGCCAAATCACCAAAGTTGTATGGGTTACCAAAAATACACAAGCCCAATGCTCCATTACGTCCCATAGTGAGCCAAATCGATTCACCAACTTACAGATTGGCTCAACACTTAGCGAAAATACTCTCACCGCTCAGGGGACACACAAGAGCACACATAAAGGATTCCTACCATTTTGTCAGCGAGATTAAAGACCTGCGTCTGGCAGACAATGAAACTATGGTCAGTTTTGATGTGCAGTCATTGTTTACATGCTTACCTATTGAAGACTGCATCTCAATTGTAACTAGGAGGCTGGAGGAAAACAACATGCCCGTAGAATATGCAGTATTACTCAGACACTGCCTTACATCTGGCTACTTATTGTGGAAGGAGGAGTTCTACAAGCAAGTAGATGGTGTGGCGATGGGCTCACCTGTATCTCCCATTGTCGCCGACATATTCATGGAAGACTTTGAGGAGAAAGCCCTGCTTACTTCTCCCATAAATCCAAGATTCTACAAGCGGTACGTAGACGACACTTTCACAATTCTACCTTTAGATAAAGTAACTGCATTTTTAGACCATCTTAACTCTATAAATTCTAAAATTCAATTCACAATGGAGTTAGAGGCAAACAATTCCTTAGCCTTTCTAGATGTGTTAGTAATTCGGAATCCTGATAACACCTTGAGCCATACTGTGTATAGAAAAAAGACCCATACAGATAGATATTTAAACGGTGATTCTCACCACCACCCTTCACAGCTAGCTACCGTGGGTAAATCTTTGTTTCAGAGAGCACGAGGGATCTGTGACAGTAAACACCTGGCTGCCGAGCTCCAACACGTCAAGCAAGTTTTGCATGACAACAAGCTTCGGGTCCCGCGCCTACGTCACAGAGAACGAGTGAAGCCGGCCACAGTCGAGCGTGTACCTGCTGTACTGCCATATGTTAGAGGAGTCACTGACAAGATTGGCTACATCTTGAAGCGCGCTTCCATCAAAACATACTTCAAGCCGCCGAAGAAGATTGGTCAGTTTTTACCATCAGTCAAGTGTAACGTCCCTCTGCAAGATGCAGGAGTGTACAAGATTGATTGTGAATGTGGTCTCTCCTACATAGGACAAACTAAAAGATCAATTAAAACCCGCGTCAAAGAACATATAGCTGATGTGAAGAATCGACGCTCCGGGAAGTCTGCAGTCTGTGAACATGTACAGGATCGCCCCCGTCACTACATCAGATTTGATAGACCACAAATCCTCGCTAAAGAACACCGATTCCTTCCAAGGATGATTCGCGAGGCTATTGAAATCAAAAAACACCCTAATTTCAATAGAGAAGATGGCTGGGTGCTACCATCTGCTTGGGATCCTATAATAAATAAAATTAAATCCCAACCCAAGCATACAACTGCAAGGCTTCATGATACCATAAGTTCGTACTGTGTAGATCGGAACAAAAGTTAAATCTTAATCTATGGTAACCGCGGTTAACTATGACACCTGGACGTTAAACATCTCAGTCCTTCCCGTGACCATGGGTGCTGTAAAGCTCTCGAAACGTCGGGTGTTAAAAAGTTAAATATACGCGATAAATTCCGTAAAAACGAGTATTATTTCAATGTGTAGTGTTCGCGTAAATATAAGAAATCATTATGTAAACCAGTACGGACTGGTAATTGCAAATAAAATACGCCGATTAGAAGATCTAAAGACTAAGCGCGCAAGATATCTAACAGCCTTAAATTTCTTGAAGAGATGCCGAGACCATAATCTCATTCCTACGTGTGTCAAAATATCCACCAAAAAGGACATTCGAGGAAGCGCTAAGATCTTAAATCAGGCGAGTAAAAAGTTGTTACGGGCGGTAATCCAACAAAAACGCTCCGATCTATATGACATCAATAAATCCATAGACACATCATCCAGTGAATTAAAGAAAGTTTTAACGACGTTTGATTTTAATTTTTGCATGGAAACATTAAATAAACGCGAAATTAGTAAATATAACGAATGCAAAAACAAACATATAGAAAAATATCAAAAATTAACGGCCAAATCAAATGTCAAACATCCGAATCAATGCCAGAACCAAAAGCAACCATTGACAAACACAGATCATAGATTAATCGCGTTCTATAATCTGTCAAAACAAACACTGGATGATGCAACAATAAAGGTTTTATCAAAAGGACTAAATTTCGCTATAAGTCCGAGAAGATTACCGTACGAAGAAATTATCTGTAGCGTCGAGGACTGTTTATTTAAAAATAGGCATGTCGATTCACTCTTAAAAAAATCGATCTCTGAATCGATTCGAATCGAAGATACTAGAATCGATTATCGATTAAATCGAGGATTAAAAGATCGATTTTCGATTAATCGCGACATATTCAAACACGGAAATTTCAAGAATTTGCGATTTTTTCTTTAATTGAACTTTAATATTTTTTGAAATCTAAATATTAGTAATCTTATTAATTAAAATTACTAATATTCCTTTTTACCTCTCCTGGTAAACTTGAAACGTTTGTTTTAGGGGTGGTTCGCCACTCGATCCATTTTTTACAAAGTGACTCCATGTATCACTTTTATTTAACATTTTAGGCTAAAAACAACAACAATACTTTAACAAAAGGGCTATTGCAACGTACATTTATTGATTATTTTTTGCAAATATATGATTATTACACACATAACGTTTGTTTAAATTTATGACATTTACCAAATCATTGTATTTTGGACATTTGTATTCTTCAATATTAAAAATTCTATCATTCGTCGTCAACATTTTTAAAAATTGTTTTTCTGTTGAACCAATTTTGTATTATATAGTATACTATAACTAAGGTTTTTGGGAAATCAAACAAAATTTATGATTAATTTAAAATTTTATTTTCAAGTAATAACCACTTGTAAAAAACCCACACTTCGTCACAGGAACAATGTAAAATTTTGTGATTATTTTTTGCAAATATATGATTATTACACACATAACGTTTGTTTAAATTTATGACATTTACCAAATCATTGTATTTTGGACATTTGTATTCTTCAATATTAAAAATTCTATCATTCGTCGTCAACATTTTTAAAAATTGTTTTTCTGTTGAACCAATTTTGTATTATATAGTATACTATAACTAATGTTTTTGGGAAATCAAACAAAATTTATGATTAATTTAAAATTTTATTTTCAAGTAATAACCACTTGTAAAAAACCCACACTTCGTCACAAGAACAATGTAAAATTTTGTGTTTATTTTTTGCAAATATATGATTATTACACACATAACGTTTGTTTAAATTTATGACATTTACCAAATCATTGTATTTTGGACATTTGTATTCTTCAATATTAAAAATTCTATCATTCGTCATCAACATTTTTAAAAATTGTTTTTCTGTTGAACCAATTTTGTATTATATAGTATACTATAACTAATGTTTTTGGTAAATCAAAGAAAATTTATGATTAATTTAAAATTTTATTTTCAAGTAATAACTACTTGTAAAAAACCCACACTTCGTCACAAGAACAATGTAAAATTTTGTGATTATTTTTTGCAAATATATGATTATTACACACATAACGTTTGTTTAAATTTATGACATTTACCAAATCATTGTATTTTGGACATTTGTATTCTTCAATATTAAAAATTCTATCATTCGTCGTCAACATTTTTAAAAATTGTTTTTCTGTTGAACCAATTTTGTATTATATAGTATACTATAACTAATGTTTTTGGGAAATCAAACAAAATTTATGGTTAATTTAAAATTTTATTTTCAAGTAATAACCACTTGTAAAAAACCCACACTTCGTCACAAGAACAATGTAAAATTTTGTGATTATTTTTTGCAAATATATGATTATTACACACATAACGTTTGTTTAATTTTATGACATTTACCAAATCATTGTATTTTGGACATTTGTATTCTTCAATATTAAATATTCTATCATTCGTCATCAACATTTTTAAAAATTGTTTTTCTGTTGAACCAATTTTGTATTATATAGTATACTATAACTAATGTTTTTGGGAAATCAAACAAAATTTATGATTAATTTAAAATTTTATTTTCAAGTAATAACCACTTGTAAAAAACCCACACTTCGTCACAAGAACAATGTAAAATTTTGTGTTTATTTTTTGCAAATATATGATTATTACACACATAACGTTTGTTTAAATTTATGACATTTACCACATCATTGTATTTTGGACATTTGTATTCTTCAATATTAAAAATTCTATCATTCGTCGTCAACATTTTTAAAAATTGTTTTTCTGTTGAACCAATTTTGTATTATATAGTATACTATAACTAATGTTTTTGGGAAATCAAACAAAATTTATGATTAATTTAAAATTTTATTTTCAAGTAATAACCACTTGTAAAAAACCCACACTTCGTCACAAGAACAATGTAAAATTTTGTGTTTATTTTTTGCAAATATATGATTATTACACACATAACGTTTGTTTAAATTTATGACATTTACCAAATCATTGTATTTTGGACATTTGTATTCTTCAATATTAAAAATTCTATCATTCGTCGTCAACATTTTTAAAAATTGTTTTTCTGTTGAACCACCTTTGTATGCGATCACTTCGTCTTTGCACAAATTTCTAATATACCAATTTAGTATGGGAATGATGTTCTCTTGTTTGTAGGCACATTTTAATTCTTTGGTCACATCAAAATATGGAATGCCGTGCACGTGTATTTCACAATAACGAACAGTTTTTTTGTCTTTTGGCGACAAATAATTGAAAGGATAACTTGGCCGAAACAAATAATGATCGATAAACGAATCATTTTTATTAGATAGTTTTACGTCTAGAATAGCCATTTCTCTACATTGAAAATGTTTATGAGGATATTGTTACGCGCTAAAATCGATACACTAGCGCCATCTAGTGTCAGGAACGAGAGCGAGGGGAGTTTTGCAGTAAATGACATCACGGATCTCTCGACCGACAGCGCCGCCCGAAGAACTAAGTTTCTAGAAAATCTATACTCGATTTCTCGGTACCTTGCGCGTGTTTACTTGAACATTCCGGATGTTTTGCCGATTTGAATAAATAGGTGGCGCAAGATGCGATCGAGACAGAGTTTAACTCGGCGACACAAGCGAAGCTTCGGAGTGGAATTAAGTGGATTAGTGTGTTTAATTATTAGTGTTTTAACTTTAATTTGTGTAAAGTAAATTAAAGTGTTAATTTAGGAAATTTTATCGGCAATTTTTATTGTCACGAACCTCAAGCTCGTAACAATTGGTGTCAGAAGTGGGATAAAATAATGCCGATTTTACCTAAGGAGGAAACGGAGGGTGTCCGTACCCGAAGTCAACGCCAGCAGGAGACGGATCAGAGGAGATTTGGTGGTGCAACGCCGCAGATGTCTGAGGGCCAGCCGCCGGCCACGGAAGCCGGTCCGTCAGCAGCTTCTACGTCTGTGGCACCTGACTTAAGTGCTCTGATGGTGATGCTGCAGGAGCAGGCTCGCCGACAGGAGGAGCAGGCTCGCCGACAGGAGGAGCAGGCTCGCCGACAGGATGAACAGGCCCGCCGACAGGAAGACCAGGTTCGTCGTTTGGGGGAGCAGCTGCGGGGCGGACAGGAGGAACAGGCCCGTCGGTTGGAAGAGCAGATGCTCCTCATGAAGGACCTTCACGCTACCTTCGGGAAGGAGATAAAGGAGGTGAAGGATAGGGTTGCTCAGCATGACAACCGCCTGTCGGAAGCTGAAACCCAAATCGCGAAAGCTGAAAACCGAATCGAGAAAGCTGAAACCCGAATCGACCAAGTAAACAATCGGGTTGACAACGTTATGGCTGACATGAAGAAATCACTGGACGAACTCAAACTCGGAGATGGAGCTACAGCTCCCGTAGTAGCTACAACACCTTCGCTACGCGGGTTCAAGGTGCCACCGTTCGACGGTACCTCTTCCTGGTCAGCCTACAAAATCCAGTTCGAGGCTGTTATGAAGGCGAACGGCTGGAACAAAAGTCAGGCCATGAGTGCTCTCACACTAGGCCTGCGCGACCAGGCCTTAACAGTTCTGGAAGCTCTCGGTGAGGAAGTGACTTATGAGCAACTCCTTGAGGCATTGGAGGCGAGATATGGTGACGCTCACCTGGAACACGTCTTTCGTGCGCAGCTTAAAGATCGTGTGCAGCGCATCAACGAAAACCTGCAGCAGTGGGCTCTAGAAGTGGAGAAGCTGGTGCGAAAAGCATACCGGTCTGTACCTGCGCTCATTGAAGGGAACCTGGTGCAGACATTCATCGACGGCATCCGTGACCTGGAAGTCAGAGCTGCTGTGAGGCTCGGGCACCACGAGACGCTTAAGGACGCCTTGGCCCATGCACTGGAAGTGGAAGCCGTGCGGCAGGATCATCGTTCCCATCGCGTCAGGGAGGTTGCAGCAGCTACAGTTCGCGACCGCAACAAAGGATACAGCCCAAGGTGCTATGGCTGTGGGGAAAAGGGCCATCTTCGATCCAGCTGCCCTAAGCGAACCCTAGAAAGGGAAGGTGAACGATCCCAGGAGGGTAGTGCGGCCAACAGCACCGCCCAGCAGCAGCAGGGAAACGAGTAAAAGCCAGAACTGCGGGGCGGGTGCTGGCTGATGTCAAAAGAGCCCCAAGGATCTCGATCTCACAAACCCATGATGGGAACAGTCTAATCATCAAGGGCGAGGTCAACGGAATGCCGTGTAAACTGACCATGGACACTGGAGCCTCTCGTACGGTTGCTAGTTCCCAACTTATAAGTCAGTTCCTTGGGGACTCCGCATACAACCGAGAACGCATTAATTTGATAACAGCCACCGGTCAGCGTATACCCGTCCGTGGAGAGAAGGAGATGGAGTTGAAGCTTGGCAACGTGATCTACCTGCATAATGTCATCGTGGCTGATATAATGGACGACTGCATCCTAGGCCTAGACTTTATGAGGAATAATTGTTGTGAGATCGACGTTAAGCAAGGTGTTTTGAAATGTGGACAGGAGGAACTTTTTATGGAAGGTGCGTTACCAGGGAACGTGTACAGCATTAAGAAGATTGTTCTTCCGCCGAGATCGGAAACGATTGTTCCGGTTAGTCTTCCCCGAAACGCTGGGCAAGCTCACCGTTGTGTACTTGTGGAAAGGGTAAACAATGACCTTCCATGGAAAGTAGCTCGAACCTTGGTCAGAACCACTGACATCTCAAGAATACGTGTGTTGAACCTTTGCGACCGGGAACAGATTATAGAAAAAGGCACACTGGTTGGCACTTGTGAGGAAGTGGATTGGTTACGTCGGTGCCAATATATATCGAGTGGGACCCCCAGCAAGGTTTCAGAAACGAGAGTGACCACACTTTTGGAAGACTGTCGCAGTGTTCTCTCCCCGAACGAATTGGTCAAGGCGAAGGAGTTGTTACTCAAGTACGCCGATGTATTCTCGTCAAACGATGCTGATATAGGAAAGACTGGCTTAGTTCAACACAAAATAAACACAGGAGAGGAATTGCCTATCCGTCAGCGGCCAAGAAGATTGCCGGTAGCACGTGAAAAGGAAGTGGAAACCATGATTGAGGGAATGGTGAAGGATGGTGTTATTGAACCTTCATCTAGTCCATGGTGTTCACCCGTGGTGCTGGTAAAGAAGAAGGATGGCAGCATGCGGTTTTGTGTTGACTACCGCCGTCTGAACGACGTTACAAAGAAGGACAGCTATCCATTGCCAAGAATTGATGACACGCTGGACATGCTTACAGGAGTAAAATGGTTTAGCACGCTGGATCTAAAATGTGGCTACTGGCAAGTTGAAATTGACCCTAAGGACAAGGAGAAAACTGCGTTCTCAACGGGAAAGGGTCTGTGGCAATTCAAAGTAATGCCGTTTCGGTTGTGCAATGCTCCAGCAACGTTTGAAAGGCTGATGGAACTTGTACTTACCGGGCTAATTGGCGATGCCTGTCTGGTCTACTTGGATGACATCATCATCGTGGGCCGTACGTTTGAGGAACACCTTCAAAACCTGGAACGCGTGCTTATGAAGATTCAGAGTGCCAACCTCAAGTTGAACCCGAAGAAATGTTCACTATTCCAACGGCAAGTTAACTTTTTGGGGTTTGTAGTATCGGAAGAAGGTATCCGCACAGATCCAGAGAAAATCGCCGCTGTCAAGGAATGGCCGGTTCCAAAAGACAAGACGCAGGTTAGAGCATTTTTGGGTTTGTGCTCCTATTACCGGCGATTCGTGAAGAACTTTGCAGATATAGCCAAACCTCTGCACAATCTAACCGAGGAGAAGCGACAGTTCTGCTGGGATGAAAGTTGCAATATCGCATTCCAGGAGCTTAAGGACCGTCTGTGCAAAACACCTATTTTGGGATACCCTGATGCAAGCAAAGAATTTATAGTTGACACAGACGCAAGTGACATAGGACTTGGCGGTGTGCTGTCTCAACGGAGTGGTGACCAAGAGGTCGTGATAGCGTACTTCAGCAAGTCGTTGTCAAAACCGGAAAGGAACTATTGTGTCACAAGACGCGAATTGCTCGCTGTGGTAAAGTCGTTGCAGCATTTTAGCAAATATCTTCTGGGACGAAAGTTTCACTTACGAACTGACCATGCTGCACTAAAATGGCTATTGCAGTTTAAAAACCCAGAAGGACAAGTTGCGAGGTGGATTGAACTACTGCAGGAATACGACTTTGAGATCGAACATCGCAGCGGGAAATCTCATGGCAACGCAGATGCATTGTCAAGAAGACCTTGTCCTGAAGATTGCAAACATTGTACTAGGCAAGAGAGTAAGGAAGTGGTATCCGTGAGGATGCTCAGGGCAGACCACCTCAGCAACGAGTGGAAGGACAGCTTACGACATGCACAGCAGGAAGATCCGGACATCAAGCCGATTCTGGAATGGATAAAGGCCAGTGCTCCCAAGCCCAAGTGGAGTGACGTCTCAGCGATGAGTTCGACCACTAAAAGCTATTGGGCCCAGTGGGACAGCTTGCTGCTTCAGGATGGAGTTCTGTGTCGTAAATGGGAAAACGTTCGGGGAGACAGCTGTCATTTGCAAATGGTTGTCCCTAAAGCTAAAGTACCGGATGTTCTACAGCTGTACCATAATGATTGTTCAGGAGGCCATCTGGGAGTTAAACGAATTCTACTGAAGATCCGAGAACGGTTTTACTGGGTCCACTGTCGAAACGATGTCGAGGACTGGTGTCGCAAATGTACAAGTTGTGCGGCTGTAAAGGGACCTCAGACTCGTAGTAGAGGTGCATTGAAGTTGTACAATGTGGGTGCACCATGGGAGAGAATAGCCATTGACGTGGCGGGGCCGTTTCCGGAGAGTGAAAGCGGTAACAAGTATTTCATGGTTGTGATGGATTACTTCACTAAGTGGCCAGAAGTCTTCGCCATTCCAAATCAAGAAGCTTCAACAGTTGCAGATAAACTAGTTCATGAAGTCTTCTGTCGTTTTGGAGTACCTTTAGAGATTCACAGCGATCAAGGAAGGAATTTTGAGTCTCAAATATTCCAGGAAACTTGCCGAGTTATGGGTACTCATAAAACAAGAAGGACTTCTTATCACCCGCAATCTGATGGAATGGTGGAACGATTTAATCAGACATTGGAGAGGTACCTTGCAAAAGTTGTAGACAATCGGCAACGAGATTGGGACAAGCACATACAACCGTTTTTGTTGTCATATCGAAGTTCTGTTCACGAAAGTACAGCAGTGACACCAGCTTTCGCAAACTTTGGAAGAGAATTACGGCTGCCTGCGGACCTGATCACCGGGATACCACCTGATGCCCCACGCAGTATAACCGATTATGCAAATGACTTGCGGAACAAAATGAATGACATTTATGAGCACGTCAGACAATCGGGCCAGCAAATGTCTGAAATAATGAAAACCCGGTACGACCGAAAAATGAACAATAAAGGGTTCAACGAAGGTTCATTAGTGTGGTTGCACAATCCAGTCCGCAGCAAAGGGAAATCTCCTAAGCTTCAAGCTAAATGGGACGGCCCGTACCGGATTGTAACCAGGATCAACGATGTGACCTACCGGATACAGAAAGGCGCAAGAGGGACTCCTAAGATCGTCCATGTGGATCGCTTGGCGCGTTATTATGGGACCGATAATGCTCGGGACGAGCATGTCTTAGGAGGGGGCAGTGTTACGCGCTAAAATCGATACACTAGCGCCATCTAGCGTCAGGAACGAGAGCGAGGGGAGTTTTGCAGTAAATGACATCACGGATCTCTCGACCGACAGCGCCGCCCGAAGAACTAAGTTTCTAGAAAATCTATACTCGATTTCTCGGTACCTTGCGCGTGTTTACTTGAACATTCCGGATGTTTTGCCGATTTGAATAAATAGGTGGCGCAAGATGCGATCGAGACAGAGTTTAACTCGGCGACACAAGCGAAGCTTCGGAGTGGAATTAAGTGGATTAGTGTGTTTAATTATTAGTGTTTTAACTTTAATTTGTGTAAAGTAAATTAAAGTGTTAATTTAGGAAAGGGGACAATCATTTTTGGGCCCACTAGAAATATTAACGTTACTTAATGGTGTTTACACCAAAAAAAGACACCTAATTATAATAGTAAATGGCATATAGATTTTTCGAAAATGTAAACGGAATCAAGAACCCGAAAAAAAATTAGTTGTTTTGATATTCGTGTTCTGATCATTGGCTAAGGCAATATATTGTCTTAGAGATGTGCCGTGATAACTCGGAAAAAATCGACTCGAGTTGAAATTCAGGTAACTCGATTTTGAGCTCGAGATACGCAATTCAAATTAGCTGAACGAAGCTGTGTCAATTTGTCACAAATTATTTTTATAATTGTTCTTCCATACAACACAATTATTATTACTACACTTAATAGGTAGTTATATTATTTTTGGTATGCGTATCGACAATCTTCATATAATAATATCACTCTAACGTTATGACGTAAGTCTTAATGTTATTAATAATTTGACAATCACAAATTAAATATAATCAATTTATATTATATGTAACATAAATTGATACAACATTATAAACATATTACCTAATATCAATTTATTTATTACATAATATATCAATAAATTGCTTTAATTAGTAAGTCGATTTCATCACTAAATTGTAGACAAACACTGCATTGACCGTAAGATAAAGATGCGATTTGAGTAGAATTTTGTGACTCGGGCCACTCGGGTTAATTTATGCATGTATGTCATTCTAGTTGTACCCTAGTTTTTGTGTAAATCGACTATTTACAGAAAAGTTTAGCACTAGAGTTGAGAGTAGCGATTACTTTAGTTAAACCATTTTTAAATATGTACCTTTATAAATAAGTAATATGTGGCAACATGAAATTAAAATTATAAATCAATATCATAAGTAAAACTAAGTTCAGGTTTATTTATAACATGCCAGATGCAAGTTTGAATTTGGATGCAACTTGTGATGTCACCCGCAGCGACTTATTATATATACAAGTAAATTAATATCTATATAGCACCCTCTGAATCCATACGATGCGCCGAGTTAACTCGGTAACTCGGTAAAATTTATTTTCTATCGATTATCGAGTTGGACAAATTCACTCGATTCTCTCGAGTGAAATAAAACATAGTTGGAGTCGCATCATTATGGTAAGAACAAAATGGAGTTTTTTATTTACAAGCATTATTAAACTAATGTTTAAGAAAATATGGATATTATCAATTATCAGGAAGGTTAGCCAAATATTAATTGACACAAGTACGTATGTTTTTCTCTCCTTATTTTTTGTGGTAAAAATCGCAAATAAAACTGACGAGTTTAGGTTAATTTGTAAAAATGTATTATGAAGTTTGTTGAATTACCTAAAACAAATAACAAACAGGTCTTAGAACCTTATTAGTTTGTTAAAAGTGACAAAGTAGTATTAACCCTCTGCGACTGACGTGGTAGTCCAACAGACACCGGCAAAATATAAAATTTGGTTTATTACCATTATTTTCAAATTTGAGCGTCGCCACTCTTAGTACCTTGCCATAGTAAGGTCGCGCGTGGGTCGGTGTGCGGCAGGGTGCCGTATCAAGCTCATGTGTGCGTATTGAGAGGAAGGTGTCCACGAGACTACCACATCAGTGTTAAGGTAAGTGTCTACCATACTACCACCTCAGTAAAATGTTTATTTTTCCACAGTGTCTCCTAAACTACCACATCAGTTACTAAGTTTAGTTTATTTTACGATAAGTTATTTTTGTAATATTTTGAGTTATTTCACAATTTTATTTTATTTAAATAATTTCTTTCTGCACTAATATTATAAAGGTGATAAATTTGTATTTTTATTCGAAATAAATAAACTCAAAAAGTACTGGGACTATTTAAAACATTATTTCACTACTATAATGCCATATTATCATTGAGTAACATAGGTTTTATCGCGAAATAATATCTATAGTCCACGCTGGTGAAGTTGCGGAAGCTAATCATACGTAATTTATAGGACAAACTTATTTTTTAGATGGCTGACTCAAGTAAAAACCCTAGGCCAGATGCTTCTTCTACTCGTAAGAGAACGTCGGCTGAAACTTTTGTGGGTCATGAAAATCAAATAATGGAGTGGCTGAAAGAGGAAAGTGACCATGAGTTTAGTGATATAGTGTTTTACGATCTAGATGACCTTCAAGAAGACTTTCATGTGATGAAGATCCAGAGTCATATATAGAAGCGCGACAAGATCCTGCCTTTGTAGTTGAATGCCAACGATCTTCAGACAAGTTAGAAGACCACTTCACAGGTAAAAACGGTTTCATTTGGAGTAAACAAGAGCGTCCTAGGATATCCCGTATTGACACTCATAATATATTTCGATTACCAGGCCGTACTCCAACAACTAATTTTAAAGGTTACTTGGAACTTTGGTCTAAGCTGATTGACCCCACAATGTTAAAATCTCTAGTGCGAAAATGAGGAGAGCAACTTTTTTATTTAATATGGCAAGCGATTTAGTGCTGAATCATATGAAAACCATGGTATACAATGAAAGATTGCCAAGGGAGCTGCGCATGAAAATCACTAGGGTTTTAGGTAAGGATGTCCCCCCTCCACCACCACCACACACCAGTAGTTCGGTCTGCTCCACCAAGTGGCAGAAAACTTTGTACTATTTGTCCAACAAAAATAAAAAAAGACAAACTAAATATTGTTGCTGTGATTGTTCAAAGCCAATTTGCTTTCAGTGCTCCAAGCCACTGTGTGATAATTGTCAAATATAGCTGTGATTTTGAAAATGTATAATTTTGAAGTCAACCAATGAATGTATCTGACTTTCTCTAGACTGATTAGTGTACTTGTTAATTTTTAAAATGTCTAATGTGAAATTTAAAAAAAAATATTTTGTGATTTTTTTCTAAGTCATTAATATTTAAGTGAAGATTCATAGACCGATTTGTGTAAAGTCAATAAACACAGTTTATTTTTGAAAATATGAATTGATTTATTTATTTTAAGTTCACTTAATATAAATATTAGGCTAACAATCTTATAGATATAAATAAAATCCCTGCATAATTTAAATCTATAAAAATATTTGCTTTTGAAATGGTGTCTCGTATACTACCACGTCAGTATAATTGTAAAAATTGAGCCACGTCAGTCGCAGAGGGTTAAGTTTATGTTATTAGTTAAATCTAAATTAAATAATAAATAGAATAAATGCACAAAAGAAGTTATTATAATGTTAAAAGAAAATTAGAATCTTTGGGTCAAGGGACTTAAAGAGGGTTTTGAAGAGCAATTCATATAACTGCATTTGTGTACAAATAGGTACCTTATGTATTCAGCAAGTTGCATAATACTAAATGTTTTTTTTTGTTAAGCCAGACACTGATCTTGGATTTATACCGGCCATAGAGGATAGGCAATATAAATGGTACATATATGTATGTGTAAAATATGTAGTAATTATTTGTACTCCAAGCAAATATAAAGTTTAATAATAATAGTTTGCATAAAAAAAGTGTAATGGTTCTATCTATTATGTTTAGACAGCTGTGTTGTTCACTCTGCAGAAAGGAATATTATGTTGTCATCTAGAATCAGATATACTTAATATAACAATAATATCTTTCTCTCCTATGTACATGAAATCTGTGAAAATAAAATGTGAGACAACTTTTACATAGTTGAATATCATTGATGTTAATCAATAATTACTGCTTCTGTATTTGATCAGCTGGAGCTGATTATTGCTGTATAATTTTTAATAATTTCTTTATTATTTAACATATGAACAGGCAGATATAAGAAAATGCTCACAGAAATATGTAAATACAGTTTATTGACATTGAAGGCATAGTCGTATCTCATATCTCTTATTATTAAAAATGTCCTTGTAATTCCTATATAATATAGAAAAATAATATATTGATAAGAATTACTATTTAGTTAAGACACCTTTACAATTTTCATTAACTTCTTTTCAGGTGGATCGCTTAGAACAAATCTGTATGCCTTGCAAGCTAAAAGCTTGCAGAGACAAAAAGTGTATGGATATTGAAGACAACAGTATTATATTATATCTCTTATAATTGAAAATGCCCTTGTAATTGCTTGCAATATCATAAATGTAGGTACATGTTACCATCAAGTTATTTTCAAAAAACCTTCAGAAATATATCTAACACTAAAATGTTTCTATCTATGTCCGTTATAGACAAAACATAAGAAACCATCCATCCAATTTTAATGAAAATGTTTGTGTGTGTTTGGATGGATCCCTAGATGTTTTATATTTACATTTGGACCTGGTATATGGCACTGTTGTCGAGATCCATAAATCACCAGTGCAAAGCTGAGGCGCATCGCTAGTAATAAATACGTTTAAATTAAGCCTGTGTTTTTGTAATCCTTACACAAAGAGTTTAAAACATCTTACTTCCTCACTATTTATCATTGTGTAATAACATAGATAAGCATGTTAATTCCCAGTAATTTTATTATGATGTATACTACTTACTAATCAACCAAAACATATTAAAACAAAGTCTTGACACCGCTGTTGTCTATATATGTCAGTCAATCATCAAAGTTCAAAAAATTTACTAAACTAAGTTTGTATAAAACGGGTGCTTATATATAGTATAAGGAATTTATGGATGATAATAACCCGTGGGTAAGGTGATCGCTACCAAGCTATTTCTAATTTGTTCTATGTTGTTAATTATGACATACATGATTGTAAGCTGGCTTTTTTTAAAAGACCCACTGAGTATTTTGCTGGTTCTCTTCACTTCAGAGGTTTTTTCCGAACCAGTGGTAAATTAAAAAGTGACTTTCAATAAGAATTATTTATATTCTAAATTGAATAAAAGGTTTTTGTTTCTGCAATAAAAGGGGTTATTATAATATAGAGGAATTTATGGCTGACAATAACCTGTGGGTAAGGTGATCGCTACCAAGCTATTTCTAATTTGTTCTATGTTGTTAATTATGACATACATGATTGTAAGCTGGCTTTTTTTAAAAGACCCACTGAGTATTTTGCTGGTTCTCTTCAAGTCAGAGGTTTTTTCCGAACCAGTGGTAAATTAAAAAGTGACTTTCAATAAGAATTATTTATATTCTAAATTGAATAAAAGGTTTTTGTTTCTGCAATAAAAGGGGTTATTATAATATAGAGGAATTTATGGCTGACAATAACCCGTGGGTAAGGTGATCGCTACCAAGCTATTTCTAATTTGTTCTATGTTGTTAATTATGACATACATGATTGTAAGCTGGCTTTTTTTAAAAGACCCACTGAGTATTTTGCTGGTTCTCTTCAAGTCAGAGGTTTTTTCCGAACCAGTGGTAAATTAAAAAGTGACTTTCAATAAGAATTATTTATATTCTAAATTGAATAAAAGGTTTCTGTTTCTGTACCTACTACTGTTAATAGAATACTTAAATAAATTACGATTTACAATAATAAATAGAGTTACCTACATATAATTTGTTTTTTGTAATACAACCAGTTTAAAACATATTTCTTACTGTGTGTTGGTAATATCATAAGTATAAATAGACATTATCCCTTAGCCATCTTGGTATTTAGAATTTACACTCACAATCAATCAATCAATACATGTCAAAAATAGAATCCGTACGACATTTGTGCATAGACAGGCACTATCTTTTGCCGGAACTAGTGAAAGGTTTTACATCGATGTTAAAATATTTATAAACGCTGAATATAGGTATATTACAGCTTAGTTTTATATGTATTCAAGTGTGCACTATTTTAACTTATAATCCCGATGAATACTAGTATAAAATCGCTTTCAGTTTGTTTTTAGGTTATTGCTAGATTCACATTTTATCTGTTAATTTCTCATGACCCCGTTTAGGTGCAGTAAAACTAATAATATTATTGTAATCTATGGATTATAAGGAATAAATCGACATGCATTTCATTGAGAATCTTTAAAATTTGTAGTGGGCCCATTCTCCATAGGAAAATTGATTGTCTCCTTTTATCGGCAATTTTTATTGTCACGAACCTCAAGCTCGTAACAATATGTAATGTAAAATCCGTCCATGTCGATGATGTATCTAATATTTTTTAGATTTTGTGTCATTTTGAACCAAAATGTTAAAAGTATTTACACGTGACTAAAATATGTTTGTTCCAACAAACTTCACAACAATTCATTCTTCATTACTTCCCATCATCCCATTTCTTCCTTCTGCTCTTTTCTTCCTGTAATTTAAGAAAACAGAATCACATTCACTAATGATCAACTAATGACTGTCATTGTTAAATAAGTATTTTTTAACTTTTTACTTTCTGCTATTGTCTTTGTATTTATGGCTAGGAAATGTCCGCGGCGCGGTCTCAATGCGTGTTGGCGAACTTCACATGCCTTCGAAATTTTCTCAGACATGCAGGTTTCCTCACGATGTTTTCCTTCACCGCCGAGCACGTGGTAAATCAGCACTTAAAATTGCAATTAACAATTTGAGTGGTGTCGGCGGGGATCGAACCCGCGTTACGTACTGTAAAATTTACAGCTTGCGCTAACCATCTGAGCTACCACGGCTTAATCATATACACACACAATATTTAAATATAATTTGTTAACACTAAATCATACACACGTAAGAAAATAACAGAAAGAAAAGTAAGTGTGTCAATAGAATAAACACTTAAAATTGCAATTAACAATTTAATTGGTGTCGGCGGGGATCGAACCCGCGTTACGTACTGTAAAATTTACAGCTTGCGCTAACCATCTGAGCTACCACGGCTTAATCATATACACACACAAAATATTTAAATATAATTTGTTAACACTAAATAATAATAATAATAATATTCCACAACTATCACACAACGCCATCTAGTCCCAAGCTAAGTAGAGCTTGTGTTATGGGTACTAGACAACTGATAAACATACTTATATATTTCTAAATACATAAATATTATAGATAAATTACACCCAGACACAGAACAAATGATCGTGCTCATCACACAAACATTTGTCCTGGGTGGGAATCGAACCCACGACCTCCGGCACAACAGTCAGGGTCACTAACCACTAGACCAACAGGCCTGTCGTTCAAAATCATACACACGTAAAAAAATAACAGAAAGAAAAGTAAGTTTGTCAATAGATTAAACACTTACATCTATGGCCTTTGATGCGTTGAAGTAACACAAATGTATTATTGATAGATACACTGCGGTCAAACGACCATACACTAACTCCATGACTACAGTTGCTTGGTCTTATATAGTACCAGTAAGTAATAATTCTAATCTAAAGAATTTCTACAGTAGAATTGATAATAACTTTATGCGTCAACAACCTTATCTCACATTCTTCGTGTTGCGTCTTATTCAGTGTATTGATGACTCAAATAGGTTTTGTATAACAGAAAAAATGCAATTTAATATTTAGAAATCACATAATTGATCATTCCTATGTTAGTCATTGAGTAGATTGTACTGTAGTAATCTACTAATAGCAGTAATATCATGGATACACTAGATGTACAACAACATCTGAAAAAGATTCACCCCAGTCTAGAAAATAATGTTTATGCTGCTAACAGACTGTCCATGTACACCCACGTACCAACGTATATACCTAGTCAGGTCATAAGTATTGTCACACAGTAAAAACTTTTCTTTTAGAATGCTGGCCACAAAAAAGTTTATTGAATTCGAATTATTCATGAAAATAAAACTGTATACTTTTTAGAATTTTACTCATTTTTACATATGGAGTGGACGCTTAAAAAAGACCGTGTTGCAGTTGCGATTACGCGCCAATTAAATTTTTTGATATACTGAAAAATTTGAATATAACCAAAAGATTCGTTTATCGTACCATCAAACGATACAATGAAGACTCTAGTGTAGATGACAGGTCAAGAAGTGGTCGCCCTCGATTTGTTAGGACTCCAGCAGTGATAAAAGCTGTAAAGGTGCGAATTCAAAGAAATCCCAAACGTAAGCAGAAACTGTTGGCCCTTCAGATGGGGTTAAGCAGAACCACGGCGTTAAAAGAAGACTTAGGGCTTCGGGCATATCGAAGAAAAATAGGACATCGTTTGAATGCTCGTCTAATGGATCTGAGACTGAAGAGATGCCGCGCTTTGTTGAAGCAGTACGCGGGAAAAAAATATCGGGAAATTCTTTTTTCGGATGAAAATATTTTTACCGTAGAAGAGAGCTACAACAAACAAAATGATAAGGTGTACGCACACAGTAGTGAAGAAGCGAGCAACCGTATTCCGCGTGTCCAACGGGGTCATTTTCCATCCTCGCTCATGGTGTGGTTGGGAGTATCTTATTGGGGCTTAACAGAGGTACATTTTTGTGAGAAAGGTTTAAAAACGAATGCAGTTGTGTATCAAAATACAGTCCTGACGAACCTTGTGTAACCTGTTTCTCATACCATGTTCAATAACAGGCACTGGGTATTCCAACAAGATTCGGCGTCAGCTCATAGAGCGAAGAGCACACAAGACTTTTGACAGCTCCGTGGCGTAGTGGCTTAGCAATGAGTGGCTGCGCTTGGGGGTCGCGGGTTCGAATCCCGCACGGAACAAGTATTTGTACGACCTACAAGTAATTTTTCCGAGTTTGGATGTTTGTCCTTGTGAAATTTGTGTTTGTAAACTGCCCCCACGATACAGGAGAAAAACCTAGTGTGGAGGTAACGTTCTTTAAAAGCAAAAAAAAACTGGCTGGCGGCGCGTGAAATCGACTTCATCCGACACAAAGACCAGTCCAGATTTGAATCCGTTAGATTACAAGATATGGCAACACTTGGAGGAAAGGGCGTGCTCAAAGCCTCATCCCAATTTGGAGTCACTCAAGACATCCTTGATTAAGGCAGCCGCCGATATGAGATGGACCTCGTTCGGGCTGCGAAAGACGACTGGCCGCGCAGTTTGAAGGCCTGTATTCAAAATTACGGAGGTCATTTTGAATAAACTATAGTGTCGTAAGAATCTATGTTTTGTTAAGTTCATTTTGGTATATAAATGGTTACATAATGAATAAACTCGTTTCAATTATTTTATATTAAACATGTGATAGAATTTATGACCTGACTAGGTAATATGCAATTTGGGTACAGATGATAAACCAGGGTCACATTGGGTAGCTTTATATATCGATACGAATGACGTCGGTGAATATTTTGATTCATATGGACGGGCACCTGTACGATATCATCTAGAGTTTTTTAAAAGAAATTGTAAAAGATGGAACTGGAATGTTGATAGGATTCAGAATGAGTGGACTTCAGTTTGTGGCGAATATTGCTTAATGTATTTGCTATATAAGTTTCAGGGATGTTCAATGCATAGTTTTACGAGTATATTTACAGGGAACACATTGTACAACGATATTTTAGTGGATGAGATGTTTCGCTCCTATTTTATAGATAATAAGTAATAAGATTTTGTATTTTATAAATAAAACTTTTAACAAAATTGGGTAATGTGTTTTATTAATGAGTCAGATTAGTGTAGATAGGAACAAAGGAGTATAATACAATAGCATAAGCCGACCCACACGCCGACGAATAATAGATAATGACGGTAGTCAATCAACAATAGATAAGTAGATAAGGACAATGGAGCGCTAATGACGGTTGAGGCTCGAAGCGGATATCAATTAGATAAGAGTTAATTGATCTGCACATCTCCGGAACCGTGCATCCTATGCAAAAATGAACCGCAGATTCGTGATCAGAGCATGCCAAAACCTTTTTTTTTTTTTTTTTTTAGGATCGTGAATCGACGAACGTCGTACTTGTACAACTTCTGACTCAGTGCGCCAGAACTGGTACAACCTCTCTACAAGTGCGCCAGAACTGGTACATCGTAACTACTGGTTCATCCTCCTCACTAAAAATATTGACTTATTGCTTATGTTATTTTATTTATAGTTTATTTATGTTTATTTAATGCTACGTATATTTTACATAACAGATACAAAATTTTATTTTGAGTAGTTTTAATTTAAATTCAATTAATAAATGTATAAATTAACATGTGTTTTTACTTTAAGTTTTTAACACTAAACTTCACTACAGTTAGAAATTTACAGGAAATCAATATCAGGTAAGTAGAGGGTCTACCCAACACGGAAAAACATGGCAAGGGGTCCACGACACAAAAAAGTTTGGGGAACTCTGATCTAGTCGGTCAGGACCGATATTTGCTGGAACCTTCTAGATGTTTCGGTGGAAAAGGGCCTATATTGAATTGGCGATACCAGTGA
Organism: Parnassius smintheus behrii; assembly: GCA_036936625.1. NCBI lineage: Eukaryota > Metazoa > Arthropoda > Insecta > Lepidoptera > Papilionidae > Parnassius > Parnassius smintheus. Next base: position 14,185,627 of record JAUPFT010000013.1, read on the forward strand.
AGACTTAGAGAGCAAAATAAAGTGAACTGTGTAGATCGGAACAAAAATTAAATTTTAATCTATAGTAACCGCGTTTAACTATGACACCTGGATGTTGAACATCTCAGTCCCCCCAGTGACTATAGGTGCTGTAAGTAAAGTGCTCAAAACGTCGGGTATTTAAAAAGTTAAATACACACGATAAGTCCGTGGGTTCAAATCCGCCATTTGACTACTGTCGTGAACCACTCCTAACACAAGCATTTTCAAGCTTACCAGGAGTGGTTAAAAGGAATATTAGTAATGTTAATTAATAAGATTACTGATATTTTTATAAAAAAGAAAAAAAAACTAAAGTGTTAAGCGTGATTAATTTTTAGTTCGTATTGGTTTTAATTGGTGTTCGGTAATTAAAGTGTTAATTTTGGTAAGTTTCCGTGGATTGACGGACGATAAGTCGGACTATTTGTCCCAGGTAAACGTACTCGTCAACAACTTCGAGCTTGGTACTCCCAACAACTACCAGCATAGGTGTGACATGGACATTGAACATCTTTGTTTTGTCCATGTTCATCTTAAGATCTATCCGTTGGGAGGCACTATTGAGGTCATTGAGCATAGTGCTTAAGTCCTCCAGCGATTCTGCCATAAGGACTATATCGTCGTCAAATTGAAGGTGAGTGATGTACTCGCCATTGATGTTAATACCGTATCTTTCCCAGTCCAGTAGCTTGAAAACGTCTTCCAATGCAGCGATGAAGAGTTTCGGGGAAATAACGTCACTCTGTCTCACACCTTTCTGCAGTTGGATAGGTTTCGTACTCTGGTTCTGTACTTGGATAGCGATCGTAGCCCTACTGTACAAACACTTCAGTATTTCGATATACCGACAGTCAACTTAGCACCGCTGAAGAGACTGTAGCACCGCCCAAATTAGGACGGAATCAAAGGCTTTCTCATAGTCCACATACGCCAGGCAAAGTGGCAGATTGTACTCTTCGGACTTCTGTACAATTTGCCGAAGGGTATGTATGTGGTCTATGGTACTGAAGCCTTTTGGGAAACCGGCTTGTTCGGGAGGCTGGAAGTCGTCAAGTCTGCGTGCGAGACGATTCGTAATGACTCTAGAAAACAGCACGTAGACGCGGCTCAGAAGGGAAATCGGTGTGTAGTTCTTCAAGAGAGCTGTTAACGACGCTCACGTTGCTTCTCGGATATCTGAAATATAAATAATATTTGTTAATAAAACATAGTATATGTAAAATATATACACATAGGAAATTGTTACTTACCTTTTGTACTTGTTGTTTTTCAATAAAAAATAAGTACGTGTGCATACGGGGACGGTGGCACTTACCGCGATTTTTATTGTAGGATGTAGGTATATTTTGCAACATCGGTGTGGCACCGCGGAGTTCATGATCCCGCGCTTCGTCAGTTGCACTAGAACATCATACGGGGTGACACCTATTGGTGGAGCGACGAGCCTAAGGCTACCGAAGTCTAGTTCCCCGGTCGAACCTTAAGCCTATTACGCGAGCTATTAACTAAAGTGGACTGTATATGCGATTGCTTCTACGCTTACGTAAAAGCGACTACTATAGCATGCGGTACGATGCACTCGCTCTTTCCTAAAACTAAACTATTATTTGCCAAATCCATGAAGGGAATCCTGCTTGATTAGGAAAAAACAAAATTGGGGCGGATTAACACAATTAAACACAATTATATCAAGCAGGAAATATATTAGGAACGTTCACTCACCGGGGTGGTTCTTCTATGCTGATCAGGCACTATATTGCTGCGACTTCTGGAACTTCTTCTAGGTGAACTCTCTGCCTTTGATCCGATGACGCGTCGGAAGAGAGTGCGGTGCGCGACTACATATTTCTCACACGAGGTGAGGCGGGTCTCCTGGAGCTCGACTGCTTCCAGGCTAAAGCGGTTCTACTATGACACTATTGTTTAAGCGGTGTGGTTCCAACAACGAGCGCGGCGGGAAGAGAGCTGTGTGGTTTCAACGACGAGTGCGGCGGGAAGAGGGCGCGCGTCGGTCGCGCGTGCCTTTTATTCCTTCGGTTGCGATGATTACGTGATATTCTAGAATCGTCTTCTTTCCCCTCCCACCCCACCACCCCGATGTGTCGATAGGAGGGTATGAATGATATCGTTTGGAAAAGGATAAACGATCTGGCAAATTCCTACCGTCAATAAGTACGAATGGCTTTCCGCGCAACCATCCCCCCTCCCTTGAAGGATTTCCTTCAAAATTAAATAAAACAACTAGAGCTAAGATCAAACTAACAAAGTAACTCATTAACGCTAAGATTACCTAAATTCAACTACAATTTCTAATTTAGAGCTAATTTTAAATTATGGAAGAGGCAAGGGGCACAAACGGACAACAGGACGCAGGTAAGACCCAACCGTGGTCTTAACGCGAGCTACCCTAATTACTCCGTCGGAACCGGGAAAGACCTCTTCGACAATTCCTAACGGCCAATGGAGAGGCGGCGTGTTCTCTTTGGTGAGCACAACTACAGTTCCTACAGCTAAAGGCTCAGTTGCTGTGTTCCATTTTTGCCGAGACTGCAAAGTATGCAAGTATTCCATCCTCCATCGTTTCCAAAACGATTGCACTAACCGGTCTAATAATTTGTGGCGTGCGGAAATGCTAAGTCTGTTCTCATCCATATCTGCGGCGGGCAAATACTTTAAAGGCGTTAAATTCAAAAAATGTGCTGGAGTTAGAGCCAGCGGTTCCGAGAGGTCACTAGACAACGTACGACAAAGTGGGCGGCTATTCATTACGCATTCAATTTGAGCGAGCACCGTACTTAGCTCTTCGAAGGACAAAATTTGATCTCCTATTACTCTGTATAAGTGACTCTTTAGATTCTTAATATTAGTCTCCCAATTGCCCCCAAAATGACTCGCGGCTGGGACGTTCAGAGACCACTCAATGCGGCTCTCGGCTAGAATGTGAGCGAACTCCGAATTATAATACTTGCTAGCTAAGAGCTCATGTAGTTCTGATAAAATCCGTTTTGCACCGACGTAGTTCGTACCGTTATCCGAATACAATTTACTTACAGGGCCACGGCGGGAAAGAAATCTTTTAAATGCACCCATAAAGCCTGCTGTGCTTAGATAACCAACGAGTTCTATATGCACCGCTCGAGTAGTTAGACATACGAAAATGCAGACGTAAGCCTTTGTGGATCTTATACCACGCCCACGAGTGAGCGTGACCTTAAACGGACCAGCGAAATCAGACCCGGTGTGCGTAAAGGGCTTTACTGATTGTATTACTCTACAAGATCTAAGTTCCGCCATTTCCGGAAATGACGGCTTGGGGCGTGCCCGAAAGCAAGCTATACATCTGTGCACCCGACTGCGTATTAAACTACGTGCAGAAAGAATCCAATAATTCTGACGCAAGATCGACATCAGCAAGTCGGGGCCAGCGTGCGAGTTCAATTTATGATGGTAATCGACTAATAAATTCATGATATGGTCTTTACGCGGTAAAACTATAGGGTGCCGTTGGTCGAAACTCAACTGCGAGTTGGACAAGCGTCCACCTACCCTTACAATCCCATCCTGTAAAAATGGCTTAAGGCGTTGAAAGGCGCGACTACAAGCTCTATTCGATTGTAATCTTGTAATTTCTTCAGAGAAATGCGCACGTTGGAGTTCACGCACTACTAGCGACTCGGCATAGTTGTAATCGGATGCTAAGACATACGAACGTCGCGGTAAAAGCTTCGCGAATCGTCAAACGTAAATTACGCTACGCAATAATTTCTACCAAGAGGACAAGCGGTTCGCCAAGGCAGTGATTGGAGAAACCTCGCTCGAAACGTTCGCCACTAGAGCGTGTCTCTTCTCTTCCGGCGGTTGTGACACTGACGAAGGTTCGAAATCGGTTATTGGCCATTGCGAGGGATCCAAGTGAACCCAAGCAGGTCCGTGGAACCAAAGCGGGTGGTCCATTATTTGCATCGGGGTGAGTCCACGGGATAAACAATCGGCGGGGTTTTCCGTACCGGACACGTGATAAAAGTTCCGCGTTTCTAACTCGTCTTGTATCTTGGCCACTCGGTTCGCGACAAACGTATCCCAACGGTGGGGTGAAGAATGAACCCAGCATAAGGCGACGGTGGAGTCGGAAAAGGCAAATATCCTTTCTATGTGAACTCTATCCCTACATGCGCTGATAACTGCGGTAATAAGCTTGGTGAGTATTAATATTGCGCAAAGCTTTAAGCGCGCCAGAGAGACAACCTTACGGGGGGAGACTCTCGACTTAGAACTAATGAGGCCAATCGAATTTCTACCATTATTCTGGACGTGGAAATATACAACGCCCCCGTAAGCCTTCTCGCTGGCGTCTGCAAACCCAACGACCGTTATGACGCTATTTCTATCGACGTTTATATGACGCGGTATTTTAATTTCTCTTAATAAAGGAAGTTCCTCTCTAAAACGCTGCCACAACCGAACAATGCTGTCAGGCGGCGAGTCATCCCAGTCGCATTCAAATAACCAAAGTTGTTTAATCAAAAGCTTAGCGTATAATACCACCGGAGCTACGAAACCCATGACGTCCCATAATCTAGCAACGCATGACAGTATTGTGCGCTTTGTGCACTTCTCTACGGGCGGATTTACCTTAAGGCTAAACACGTCGGACTCTGGTAACCAACACAGACCGAGCACCTTGTGTGTATCAGAATCGTCGAATTCCTTTATCGCCGAAAGACGGTGTGATAGTGGGATTGTATCCAAAACCGGACGCGAATTACTAGTCCACTTCACAAGATCGAATTGACCCGATTTCATGAGCCTTATAACCTCGGCGGTGGTTAGGGTGGCCTCCTCTACGCTATCGACCGAGTACACAAAATCATCCATATATAAACCGCTCTCAATTGCCCTCTTAGCTTTAGGGTAAGAGAGACCTTCGTCGTGAGCGAGCTGTCTCACCGTGCGTAACGCATGAAATGGGCTCGACTTTAAACCAAAACAAACACGGTTAAATTCATACACCATTAGAGGTTCCTTTGGGTTGAAACGATATAAAATGCGTTGAAATCTACGGTCTCATTCACGGACCCCTATGCAAAGGAACATTTGGCGAATATCTGCGGATAGTGCTATACTAAACAAACGAAAATTGGCTATTATATTAAATAAACTGCCCTGTAAATTTTGCCCACTGTAGAGGATATCGTTAAGCGACAGGTGAGTGCTAGTTTTAGCACTAACGTCGAGCACTACACGTAACTTAGATGTAAGTTTGTCCTCCCTAATGACCCCGTGATGTGGTATGAAATACGACGGTGTGTCTTCGTAGTTATCTAATTTCGAAGCCACAAGTGATATGTAACCTTCTCTTATATATTCGTTAATGACGCCGTCATAAGCTTCCTTTAACTGGGGTGAAACCAGCATCCTACGTTCCAAGCTGTAGAAACGTTTTTCCACCATGTGACGCGAATCGCCGAGAGATAAAACATCTCCTTTAAAGGGTAGCGCTACACTATATCTACCGTCGCGATCACGAACGGTCGTGCGGACGTAAATTTCCTCGCATAATCTGTCATCTGAGCTAGCTATGGGTGGGACGTTCACCTCCTCCATCTCCCAAAATTTGCGGAAAACGACTCGAGCGCTTCGACAGCCATACCACAATAAGAGGTTGCCGAAATACTATCTATGATGGGGGCGGAGCCAACGATGACATAGCCCAATACGGTTTCCAGTGCGTAAGGCGCGGTATGCGAGGAGTTGCCCCTGACCTTATTGTTTAACAAAAGATGAGGGAAAAGCGATGCTCCAATGAGCATGTCTATGTTTCCAGGAACGGCGTAAGTGTCGTCCGCTAGAGTCAAATTTTTAAATTCAATCAGTACCGAGGTGTCAACCGAAACGGTTGGCAACCGTTCAGTGACCCTATCTACTACTAGTGCATTTATATCAAAGTTAACATTACGATCTATCCGAGAGTAAAATTTTAAATTTATATATCCCTGGGTAGCTTTACTAGTACCTCCGATGCCTTTGACTACAGGACATGAAAGTGACCTATTTATTACTAAGCCTAAGCGCTGACAACATTGTCGCGTTATGAAGCTATTTTGGGCTTCGCTGTCCAGCAGTGCATGGACGCTTTGTTCGTTTTCATACGAATCCCTAACCAAAATACGTGCAGTACCCAGTGACACGGTTGAAGGAGGTTGTGCTCCCATATTTGCCAATGAGCACAGAGCGACATCACCAGGTCGACCGCTAGAATCGTTGACTTTAGTAGGGGTGAATTCCTTGTCCGCTTTACTTGACGCCGCTATGTTGCTGTTTTCAAAATGTAATAGCGTGTGATGTTTCCTGGCGCACTTGCTACATACGGAACTAGAATTGCATTTTGCAACTAAATGCTTATCGCTTAAGCAGTTCAGACATAGGTTGTTTGACTTCACTAATTTATAACGTTCGCTTGGTGAATATTTACGAAAAGTCGCACAATTGTATAAATTACCGTGTTAATCTTTACATATGATACAGGCATGCTGAAATAGTGCCGACGTTGCGGTTACGTACGTTAACGACCCTGCTATTTTAGATGGTTGAGTCTGTCTACGGTCGACGCACTTTTTAATCTCCTGTTTAACGTTCGGGGAGCGCTGCATCACCTTTATTTGATCTCGCACAAACGATGCTAATGAATGAAAGGGAGGCATCTCCGAGCTACGATGCTCCATTTCAAACGCACGCACTTTGTCGGGGTCTAACTTCTTTAGTGCAATATGGAGAAACACCACGTCCATAAGGTCATTAAATTTCAAATTCTTAAGTGCAGCCACCGATGCCACAAATTTATCTAAAAACTGCTCTAAGCCGTTGATGCTCGCGGATGATATAGGTTTAAGATCGAATATCTGGTTCAAATATTCGGAAGCTAACATTCTCCTATCTTCATATTTAGTTTTAAGCATTTCAAATATTAACAAGTAATTGTTTGCTGTGGGTGTAAAACCCGAGCAAATTGACTGTGCCCTGCCACTAAGTTTACTAATTAAATAATATAATTTTTCAGCGTCCGATAACGAGGGGTTGTTGTGTATATTGCTTTGAAAACTACTGAAGAAGAAGGGCCATGTCTTAATATCACCATTGAATACCGGAATATCTATTGGCGGCAACCTAATTGAGTCACGTGGACGTACCTATATTTCCGGCTTTGCTTCGCTTTGAGATGGAGATTGTAAGTGTTTCGCCGTTCTTTTCACGCGACACAATATATCTTCAAATGCTAGAAGCGGTTGGTAGTTCACTATATATTTCGGGTCGATTTGTAATTCCAAATGATTAATTTGGTCTAATATTCTTTCGTAATCCGTCCGCAAAGAATCTACCGTTTCAATTTCATTCAAAAAAGTTTCCCGCACTGCTTCTACATTAATGTTCTTTATATGATCACTTACATTTTGCATACGCGAAAAAAGGATGTCCCTCTTGGCATAAAGCGTTTTAATTTTGATTTCATTTCCACTAACTGCCATTTTAAATTATTATAATAAAGTTATATTAATCACAATTAATCTCACAATGCACAAATAATGGAGGATGGACGCTCGCATTACGTACTTACTTGAAGCAAATCGGGAAAGTAAAAAAACTTGAACGATGGGTACCTCATGAATTGACTCCGTATTACGTAATTAAATCGAACACCTGTTACAACGAGTCGAGGTGACGCGTCGCTCGCTAAACTCAATATATTTTTATCAAAATTGTCGGGTAAGCGTACGAAATGGTTGCGATTACGCTGTTTCAATTATTTAAGCGACTGATAAGCTTTAAATTTAAATACAAACTATTTTTAAACGAATTATCTAAATAATTAACGCATTATCTAAATAATTAATCTAATAATTCGACCAGAAAATGGTTGAACGACTACTAAACACCAGTCCAAATCCTGCCGAAGTGACCATAAAATGGTGGAGCGACGAGCCTAAGGCTACCGAAGTCTAGTTCCCCGGTCGAACCTTAAGCCTATTACGCGAGCTATTAACTAAAGTGGACTGTATATGCGATTGTTTCTACGCTTACGTAAAAGCGACTACTATAGCATGCGGTACGGCATGCACTGGCTCTTCCCTAAAACTAAACTATTATTTGCCAAATTTATGAAGGGAATCCTGCTTGATTAGGAAAAAACAAAATTGGGGCGGATTAACACAATTAAACACAATTATATCAAGCAGGAAATATATTAGGAACGTTCACTCACCGGGGTGGTTCTTCTATGCTGATCAGGCACTATATTGCTGCGACTTCTGGAACTTCTTCTAGGTGAACTCTCTGCCTTTGGTCCGATGACGCGTCGGAAGAGAGTGCGGTGCGCGACTATTTCTCACACGAGGTGAGGTGGGTCTCCTGGAGCTCGACTGCTTCCAGGCTAAAGCGGTTCTACTATGACACTATTGTTTAAGCGGTGTGGTTCCAACAACGAGCGCGGCGGGAAGAGATCTGTGTGGTTTCAACGACGAGTGCGGCGGGAAGAGGGCGCGCGTCGGTCGCGCGTGCCTTTTATTCCTTCGGTTGCGATGATTACGTGATATTCTAGAATCGTCTTCTTTCCCCTCCCACCCCACCACCCAAATGTGTCGATAGGAGGGTATGAATGATATCGTTTGGAAAAGGATAAACGATCTGGCAAATTCTTACCGTCAATAAGTACGAATGGCTTTCCGCGCAACCACCTATGTCTCCCTCCCCGCGTATGTAGACGCGCTCACCAAAAGTTTTTAGTTTATTTTACTCTCAGACGACACCAGTGGTCCTTCGGCCAAATCCTTACGTCGTCTGGAAACAGTATAATAATAATAAGTACCAGTTATGTTCAACACGCCGGCCACGCCGCGTAAAAGGCGGCGACCACGTGGCACCGCTGTAATATCGGAGTGCAAGAACAACCAAGATGTGTTACCATCTTGTAGTTTAAAGGACGAAGTGCTGGAATAACTTGGAAATGAGCAAAGTGCTTGTAGTAAGAGTAAAAAGTGGTTAAAGACCGCAGGCACATCGTCAAGTATGGCACGCAAGCGGCAGTTGGAATACGAAATCGCTAAAGCTATGGCTCTCGTGGAAATACAAGCAGCGGAAGCTGAAGCAGAAGCCAAGGTTAAAAGTGCTCAGGCAGAAGCTGAGCTTTGCAAGATCAAGGCAAATATTCAATCGAAGCTGCTAAACAAACAGCTTGCAGCTGAAGTGGCAGAATTGGAATCTCGATCACGTTCCTCCCACAAGACGGCTGTAGAATCTTCAACCAGCAAAGTTGAAAATTGGCTGAATGCACCGGGAAACCAGCACGAGGAGAACCGGGAAGATTGCTCTCGGGAAACAATCGGCTTAGAAAAGCTGGCATACGCCTTAAATGAGGCAGTGGCTGCCTCATCCTATAAAAAACAGAACCAGGAGCTCTTAACAACATTAGCAACGTCTAAAGACCTGCCCTTATTTTTTGGAGATCCAATGGAGTGGTTGCAGTTTAAACAAGCGTACCAAGAGTCAACCCAATTATGCAAATATAGTGACATAGAAAATGTATGGCGGCTGCGTAAGTGTCTTCGTGGCGATGCCAAAGAAGCGGTGACTTCACTCTTGATTGGTGGAACTACACCCGATTTAATAATTGACACTTTAGACCTTAGATTTGGCAAACCGGAAACAATTATGTGTAAAATAGTTCTACATTTAAAAAAATTAAGCCCGTTACCGTTAACTTATCATAATGATATTATTAATTTCGCTATAAAAATAAAGAACTATGTGGCTGCTGCCAAAACTTTGCAACGAAGTGATTATCTTCGCAGCCCGGAATTAATATCTGTTGTTACATCCAAGCTTCCAACTTTACTTGTCGCAAAATGGACCGATTATATTTATAAACGACGAGAGTGTTATACACCGAAATTAGAATTGCTTAGTGATTTTTTATATGAGGAAGCCACTAAGACAGCTGCATCAGGGGTAAATCATATTCACGCCCAATATAGTTTAAAGAAGCTCGATGAACGTAAACACCGTTCACACTCGCTGTTACTGTGTACAAATAGTAATCAAATAGAAAACGCAGAAAAGTGTAAATTCTGCCGAAAAGGGGCTCATGATCTCGCAAATTGTTTACGATTTAAGCGCGCCTTACGCAAAGATCGCTGGCGATTTGTACGCGTAAATAAACTTTGCTTCAAATGCCTTGACCCTCGCCACATGAATGGTATGTCGTGTAATGGCAGTAATTGCGACATCGAAGGCTGCAATGAACCGCATCATCGTTTACTGCACTGGATCAAGCCCTCAAAAGAAAGCTTAAAAACTGCGGAGCAAGGTGAGGATGAGCATCCCAGCACCATAGAAACAGTGACTCATACGGTGGCATCCCACTGTCACAAGGTGCTTTTGAAAGTGGTGCCGCTCACACTTCACGGACCGAATGGCAGTTTGCATACGCATGCCCTAATGGATGATGGAGCTACCGTGACGGTGATATCCGCCGATATTGCAGATGAGCTCGGATTATACGGTGAAAACTTTATAATGCGCGCGCGCAGCGCTTGGGACTCGGGCGAGCTTGTGTGTGAATCTCAAATAGTGAGTAAGTAAGTAAGAGTACTTTCCGTGCGCGTAAAATTAAAGAATTAAATTTGCCGACACAAAAGGTGCCGAATATAGACTTTAATAATTATAGACTCGTAAGTAAAGATCTTATGTTATGTAATTGTGATGCAAAGCCGAAATTATTAATTGGTCAGGACAATCATCATTTAATTACTCCTATTCGTTGTGTTCGTGGCAAGCAGCGTGAGCCGTATATAACTCAAACTGCGCTTGGGTGGTGTGTGCACGGATAGGTATATGGTAAGTGATGTTAATTGCACTGATCGCTTTGTCTCTTTCATTAATAGTTGCGCGGATAAGGCAGAAACGTCATATTCTGTTTTTCACTTACACACGGTAAAATCGATAACTAGCTATCCCTCTCTCGCCAATGATAACAGTGAATGCACCTGCGCGCAGTTGTACGACGCGGTTCGTAGGTCGTTCGCGTTAGAATCTATTGGTGTAGGTTCGAAGCGCGCCGCAACCCAGATGAAATACGCGCTTTACAAATTTTGGATGATACTGCAGAATTAGTAAATGGACAATGGACTGTCGGCTTACCGTGGAAATACGATGAGTTGCATTTTCCTGACTCTTACCCTAACGCTTTTAATCTGTTAAAGTCAATAGAAAGAAAATTTCAGCAAAACAAAGAGTATGCGACTCGTTACTGTGAAAGAATGAGATACTTAGTTATTTTCCAATGGTTATGCTAGAGAACTTAATGAGACCGATGAAAACTTTAATAAACGTATAATATGGTATTTGCCGCACTTTGGTGTAGATAACCCAAATAAGAAAAAATGCGCTTAGTTTATGACGCGGCAGCAAAGTCGAACGCTTATTCTTTAAATGATTTTCTTTTACAAGACCCTGATTTGTTACAGTCGTTATTGGGAATAATGTTAAGATTTAGAGAAAACCGTATAGGCATCAAAGGGGATATAAAAGATATGTTTTTAAGGATCAATATACGAAAAGAAGATGTTAATTCGTTGCGTTTTTTGTGGAAAGATATTTATTTACGCAATAAAAATGAACAATTAGGCTTCGAAAGTAATAAAGCGTCGAAATCGCCTATGCTACATTCTGTTAAGAAATATGTTATGACGTCACTGATTTTTGGCGCTAATTGCTCCCCATTTATAGCCCAATATATAAATCAAAATAAAAACACGTTGCGCTTTCAGAATAAAATGTCAGACGCAGTTAATGCTATTAAAAAATCAATATATGGACGATTTTATCGATAGTTTACCAGACGGCGCTACTGCTACAAAAATGATAAAAGATGTTTCATATATTAACCAGCAAGGTGGTTTTGTAATGCGTAACTGGTTAAGTAACAAGAGGTTCTTAATGATATGCCAGAAGAGACTTTAAATGACATGGCGATAAGGTTTAATGTTGAATCTCAGCCTGAACGAACGCTTGGGCTTTTGTGGTTTCCCGCGAGTGATATGTTCGGGTTCGATCTTTCGTTAAAACGTATACCGGATGATATTTTACAACTATAACGAAAACCGACTAAACGTGAAGTTCTTCGCATTATAATGTATGCATATGATATTCATGGTTTTTTATCACCTTTTACGATAAAATCCAAAATATTAATGCGTGAGATATGGAATATAGGTATAAAACGGGATGACGAAATAGCAGATAGTCTATTTACTTTATTTAAAGATTGGATTTCGCAATTAAAAGCTATGAGTAACGTTCGTACTCCGCGCTGGTATTTTTATGACGACGATTCGGTCGGTGTGAACGAGAAGGGCGGTCGCGCCGTAATCGAAAATGAGACGTCGTTGCAGTTGCATATTTTTTGTGTAGAGTCTCCATGCGCCTATGCATGTGTTGCATATTGGCGTAAACAGGACAACAACGGCGTGCAGGTGTCATTCATTGCGAGTAAAAGTCGCGTCGCGCCGTTAAAACCGATAACTATGCCTAAACTCGAACTTCAAGACGCGTTATTAGCATGTCGCTTGGCAGCGACTATAAAAAAAGAGCATAGAATTAAACCATCGCGTGTTTTTTATTGGAAAGTGTAATTAATAGTAGACCGCTTACACACGTTTCGGTGGACCCTCAAAGCAAAGAGGCATTAACTCCAAATCATTTTTTACTTGGATCTTCTTCGAACTTACCTGTACCCGGGGTCTTCGACGATGGAGACATGTATCTTAGACGACAGTGGCGTATTGCCCAACGGTTGACAGACTTATTTTGGAGCAGATGGGTAAAAGAGTTTTGCCAGAGCTAATTCCTCGTCGTAAATGGGATAGGGAAGGTCCGCAATTAAAAGTAGGGGATCTTGTTGTAATAGTCGATCCATCATTATATCGTAACTGTTGGCCAATGGGTGTTATTGAAAAGGTGTATCCAGGTTCAGACGGCAGAGTTAGAGTAGTTGACGTTAAGACTAAGTCAGGAGTGATGAAGCGATCAGCTGCTCGCGTGGCCTTTCTCCAGCTTGGTAATGAGTGTCGGCGAACCGACACTTGGGGGGAGGATGTTAACGACGTTCACGTTGCTTCTCGGATATCTGAAATATAAATAATATTAATTAATAAAACATAGTATATGTAAACTATATACACATAAGAAATTGTAACTTACCTTTTGTGCTTGTTGTTTTTCTATTATAAATAAGTACGTGTGCATACGGGGACGGTGGCACTTACCGCGATTTTTATTGTAGGATGTAGGTATATTTTGCAACATCGGTGTTGCACCGCGGAGTTCATGATCCCGCGCTTAGTCAGTTGCACTAGAACATCATACGGGGTGACACCTATGTCTCCCTCCCCGCGGATGTAGAAGCGCTCACCAAAATTTTTTAGTTTATTTTACTCCCAGACGACACCAGTGGCCTACATCGCCAACAAGAGCGTTGTCGCCTTTCTTAAAGAACAAGACCACCGCACTTCTGCTCCACGCCTCCGGAGTAGTACCACCATGGAGGACGGAATTAAAGAGCTTCTGAAGGACTTCAAGAACCGGTGTTCCACAAATATATGTAAATAAATAATAAAAGAAAAATAAAGATACATTATTGTCAGTGACGTTTGATTGTGATTATTTCTTTTCTGCTTACATCAGTATACTTTTTTGAAGCATTCGGCTTCAAGAGATACCAAAATTAGAAAAAATCACGAAACTAATCGATTCGTAGTATTTCGTAAACCGCCGATATAACCCTGAAACGCTGCAACGCTCTATCGAACAATTCGAATTACACCATAACCTGACTGTTGTGTTGAGAGGTATTACCAAGAAAATATAAACCGTATTATGTTGGACCTAAGGCTAAAATTTTTGAAAGTTTGAACTCGGTGAATGGGTTTGTCAAGTAACTTCACAAAATTACCTACTGAAGTTCTTAACATGGAATGGCGTATTTAATTTTTACAAAACTAATGCCTCTACTCATGCAATCTTCTATTGAATGCTAAGAAGTTGTAATACTTCTCTTTTAAGGATATTTAAAATAAAACTTTGCGGTTTTTCTTTTTCTCTAGAATTTATGGAAACCCAAAAATATATTGTAATTTTTACGGAATAAAACTAAGATTTCTATTATCTTAGATGTAAAACTAATTTTATTCAATGTATAAGCATTCGAATAAGTATAATTATTTATTAATTTTTCATAAACGAATCCGTGAAAATGCTATATGAAGCAGCGGTGACCTCTTGCTCCGCTATTTCTCTGTAGGCATATGTTTCTATTATAAGTAATGAGAGGCAATCTTAAATAATTGTCAAAAATGTTATATTAACAGCTTAAATATTGCAAACTAAGACGAAAGGAAACATCTGGTTGCGATATTTAGGACACTTTTAATTTCCCATAACGATCCGTTGTATTAGGTACAAGTAGGCAACTAAGGACAAATTAAAATAAATAATTCATTGTAAATAACAGTGTTAGAAAACGAGTAATTTACTATGGATATTCTTTTAACATTATACTATATTTGATATTATAAAAGTGAGAATACCTAACTAAAATGCAAGAGAGGTAAGTTTACTTTTAAATTAGAGCATCTCTACGCTAATACATCAAAATTTATTTGCAACCAAGAACGTAGTATACGTGCATAGGTATGTCTGCCTTATTACCTTTGTGCCGGACGGGCGAAACTCTCCGGAGTAAATGTTGTCGAAGATACTTCGCGAGTCGCTCACTATTCACTATATACTGCTACTAGTCACTTCAGCTACCACCGGATACCACTTACTTCACTTCACTTGTCACTGGTAGTTCTTCACACTACTACTGGTACTGGGTCCCGAGCCCCTAAGGTAGACTTTGGCAATACTTTACAGTGAGCCGCTTGCCATTTTCCGTTTTGCCTCTTTATTGCATAAACTTTTCACTATACAAATGGCATAAATTACAATATTTTCAATACAAAACTAATTGCTACACTAACATGCTATACATCATCAAATCGGTAGTCTGGTACTTTATTAGTATATCATAAAGGTTACTCAAAACATTAACATTGTAAAAAGTTATTAAACGAAATGTCCCAAATTTTCATAATATTTGGGTACATTAATTCTTTGATTTTTCTATAACTACGAAATGCGTTTAATTATTCAAAATATTCCTACACTTATTTAATCTATAAGCCATATGCTAATTCAATGTCATATTTATAACTCTTTTAGAACATAAAATTATTTTCCTTATTTTTAGTATGAACTATTACGCAGTTAATTAAAAACTTTTAGAGAGTTCCACGATAAGACGCGCTGTGATTGGTCGATTTTTCTTAATATAATAAAAGTTGTTTATATTACTTGTTATCAAAACGACATTCTATACAAATATACTAAGAGTTATAAACATGCTACACAACTATATTAATACACGTTTTCATCCAGTTTTGACGGTAATTTCATTATTAATACAAAAAACAATATTCTTTATAACTTTGTTTCTTAGCGTTGCTAGGCCGTCGCGAACAACCTTATTTACATACGCATAGGAATACGAGTATTAGCTTCGAACGACTTATTAATCAGATCATGGAGATTATTTATTTCCCAAGATAAGATATATTTAATTGACCTAAGAAATACAAATAGCTTGGAGTTAAATACGTAATAACAAGTGCTGGAACAACATGTTCCTTACTACGTCTTAAAAATAACTGCAACTGCAAAATTGTAACGTATCGATATTATGTAGGTAATTTAAAATGATTTTACTTTGGAAGCTCGTTTGAAATGAAATAAAATCTCTTTAATTTTCGATGTTAGAAAAAGAATTATCTAATAATCCAAAAGTTTCCACGGTTTAATATGTCGTTATCTCGATTAGGAGGTACCTACTTTATAAAAAATAAGTAATTGGTAGATGATGAATTAAACATCACAAAATAAATTTTGCTCTCAGTCAGGCATTATCAAAAAAAGTCAGTTATTAACAAAAATGCCAAAAAAATTGAGCGGAGCTGTGCGCGCGCCCGCCGCGGTGCCGCCCTGCTCGGATCGCCTTATATAACCTATCGGTTTATACTCCATGTTTAGTATGTTAACGCTGCATCCTATATACGTCCCACAACTGGGCACAGACTTCCTTTCATTTTGGAATGAGGATGTTAGTTTGTATTGTTCTTACGTGGTAGAGCCATGCTGCATTTACGTTATGGTTGTAGCACGAATGGGTCGGCTCGACCGGGGTCCTACCACGTTCTCACAGAATACCAGCGTAAAATAGCAGCTTAACGCTGCTGTGTTTCGTGTGGTGAGTGTAGAGATCCGGAGACCCTTTTACCGGAAACGAGGTATTCTATCAAGCCCTCAGGGGTGGCAACGCATTTGTATTTTGATTCCTAATCGAAGTTAAGTGTAGATGTCAATAGGTCACAACATCTACTTGCCTTCAAGTGACTGACGGACTGGTCTCGTTTTTCATCCTTTAATTCTATACAAAAATATGTTATTTCTCAGACATGCAAATTTCCTCTTTTTATCTATAGAGTACGTCATGAATCGGCACTTAAAATTGAGTAAACAATCAGCAATTTCATTGGTGCCGACGGGGTTCGAACTGAGGTTGCGCGTAAAATAACGTGCGTGCTAGCTTTTGAGATACCACAGCACTACTTTGTATAATTATTACAATAATTAAGTAGACAAATGTAAATAATATTATTCTCATCATACCACGCATTTGAAGCGAACGCTTTGTTTCATCATTCATAATGCATACATACAGCAAGGGTGGTGGATTTGGCGTTTGGCCTTCAACCACCAAACTGCTGGTTCAAATGTATTAAATAATGTTACGCGGTGCGGCTATTAATTTTAATAGAATAGTGGACTGTATATGAGCGCGGTGCGAGCGGTGAATGGAATTTAATTTATTCGTGATACTGCAAATCCCCTGAATTCGGGATATAGGAAGGACGTGAAGGAATGCATGTGCACCCACCTGGACTTCCGCTGATCTGCCTCGTGTCTCGATGGCTGCCGGCTGTCTTCACACTTATCAACTTCACAGATAATCACGAAATATAGCGTTATTGCAAATGTCTATACTTTTTACTATATGCTTGTATAATTCAATATCCAAATTACACAAGGGCGGGAGCGATGATGAGAGATATAAGCGGTGCGGTTGATTGCGTGTCTTCTCAACTTGTGTGTGCCCGTTAACACACGAATGCACATGCTGGGCATAAAAGGCGGTAGATAGGAAACCGGAAATGGGCTTTGCAGTAATCTTATTGGATAATAATTAACGAATCCCTTATAAGCGTTAAGCGATAGTGCAAAGTGGCGCGAACAAAGGGAGTGGAATAAGTTGCCACTTGCCAGCATCTGTCTTTCAATCTGATTATAATGTGGGTGTCTTCAAGGCAAGAGTGAATTGGTTTTTATTATTTCGTCTGAGGGTTTTATTAAGCTAAGTTAGCACGCTTTACGATCTTCGAGTGAATCACTATTTACCATCGGGTGAAACAGGTCAAATAATGGCTTATAATAGTAATAAAAAGTTACTTACAAAATTTTGTTCAAAATGTTACCCTCACACTGAGATTGTCTGTAGCGTAGAGATGTTCAACGTGCGTAAATAGCACACAAGGACTAACATTTGAGTACGGAGTGGTCCAAGACCGTTGTTAGAACAGGCCAATGCTGTAAAAAGAATCTTTTATTACGGTGAAGGACTGTGAACCTTCGATCAATAATACACTATATTCCCGATGAGCGCTTCAAAAACGGCCAGAAAAATAAGACCACAAACACTTATGTGGTCTTATTTCAAATTAGTATAGTCCAATCATAGCCAACGTTAAAACGTCGAAATGCCGCAGTACGCGCGTTTAAAAACTGCAAATAACCACCGTAAAACCAAAAATTTGGAAGGAATATCTTTGTTTCGGTAAGTTTATATCATTAAGTGTTTTTCATAAAATAAAAACAGAATTAAATAGCAAAAATTATTCAATTAGCTAATACTATGATTGTTTGGCCAATATTTGCTACAACGCAACAACTATTGTAACAAACATCGACTATTCATGAACAAACATGCATGGAGTAGTATTATTATTTAATATATATTTTTTGTTTGTAAATTTCCTAGGGACCCATTTCGCTGTTCAGAATGTGTATCTATTGTCGCGAAAGAAAGAGGACAAGAACTATTTAAACAACCCATCCAAAAATTTGAGAATATATTCGATTCATTTTGATAGATTGGACACAACTGGAAACACGCAAAAAAGAGTAAAATTGTAAGTGTAAGATTGTGTAGATAGTGTAGTGTTTTTGGTAAAAAAGTAAGTTGTTTGTGACTTTCAGATTCACGGACCAGTAAAAGTGCATTCAGCTTTATGTTCAGAATGACGAAAGAGTTATTAAATCGGGTTATTAAAAAAATCTTTATCAGAAAAAAACTATACCTGTAGGTATTTTCATGAACTACTTTGAAATTGTTTTCAATAAACTTTAACTTTTGAAGATATGACAAAAATACGTGACGTACCTCGGGCTGATGCAGTTTGCTTGAAGTCTCCTGATGCATCATTATTAGATTTAACATCGATATGTGACACTCTTAGAAAAGGGTATTTAAAAAAGAAATTGACCACCTTTCAATGAACGCCTACTACTTAGTTCCACTACTTTTATAAATCGGTCAAAAATATTTGCCACCATACAAAACGACCCTTGCCCTAAAATATTTATATTCTGCAACTCTACGTCTTTCAATACTCACTGTGTTCCAAGCATTGAAATATAATACCAATAAATACGTCTACTACCAATTAAGAGTAAGCACGAAAATGTCAACATAATGTTTTAACCTTATTACTTAAGAGTTCAAGTTTCATTTTAGAATAAATATTTTTGTGACCTATGACTTTTTATTTTCAAGTGGCATTCAAGTTTAGAAAAACTTATTGCTTTTAACCTTTCTGTGATGAAAGGACTTAAATAAATATATTTTGCAATGGTGATTAAAGTTTGTGTTAGAGTGTTATTAAGGTTTATAATAAACTGAAGTTGTTAATATTATTAAACTTTATTCTAAGATAGATAGATGTTTATGTGTGTGCAAACGTGGCCACTTGTGCGACTTATTTTTGTTCCTGATCCTTAATCTAGTATGTAATTGATCGAAGCTGTGCACAATGCACAAACATAATGGCTTTTGTTGTGCGTTCACACTTCGCCAGTTTTTTGTAACATTACACACGATTGTGTTACCAAGTAAGTATAAAGCCGCAAAAATCGAATGAAAATGTTCAAATCTTACTATATGTCCAATACTTAAAAATATATAGCTTCTCATGTGTTCAGGCGACATCAATAGTTTTTACAGAAGCTAACGAAATATCTTTATGTTTTTGTCAGAATTCAAAGCAGCAACTCCTTTAAATGACCCGCTGAACACCGGCCTACTGTAATTCGCAGAGATTGTGGGTTGGTTTTCTCTACGTTCTTATTTTATATTTAATTTCTCCAGTATAGAAATTCCGACATTCCTAAACTGCTCAAAATTGCTAATAACCATCTTCGAGTACAACAAAATTGAGGTGCGAGATTGCCCTTTATGCTACTAATGCTAAAGCTTTTGTTATTGTGCTACAATTCGCGGCATGTAACTCTAACGGTGACCGTTATTGTATACCCTCCACGTTTCATTCAGCGCTTGAGTTACGTGCTGCGAGTTGTACCGTTACCATTACAGACTGTTTAAGTCCACTGCTGAACAACGACCTTTCCCATATATTGCCTCATAGTGGGGATATTTGTCATAGTTTTGGCAACCGCAGTTTTAAGTTTTAGTCGTTATTAGTGAAACGCTGCTGCCTAATTTGTTACCCTCTTTCCCCTCCTACGACACCCACGGGATGATTTAGGGTTACGCTAAGGCAGTCCAATTCGAAATGTAAGGCTTCATTACAATTTCACACAGGTTGTAGCAATCAAGCACTGACTTTATTATAAGTGAAATATGTGATCTATATTCTACGTGGTAGAGTCACGCTGCAGCTATATTATGGTTGTTGTAGCACGAATGGGTCGGCTCGACCGGGGAAGGACCACGCTCTCACAGAATACCAGCGTAAAATAGCAGCTTAGTGCTGCTGTGTTTCGTAAGGTGAGTGTAGAGAGCCGGAAACCCTTTTTACTGGAAACGAGGCATTTCATCACAGTCCTCAGGGGTGACAATGCATTTGCATTTTGTTACTAAATTAAGGATGGGCCACAACATCCACTCACCATCAGGTGGACTGTGTGCTCGTTTTTCACTCTAATACTATATAAAAAAATAAAAGAATGTCAATTAAATTCCTTCTCTCACCTATAAAAAGCAATTTTTATTTAAACTATTCTCTTCCGTTTAATATTTTGAGTTCATTTTAAAACGTACGTATGTGAATTCCTTTGCAGTTGATATTTCAAGCATTAATAAACTAAACTGTTAACCAGAATAGTTAACCAGAAACTGTCTTCCAATCCCATTACAATGTAATGTATCTCGAGTAAAAATAAAATTAAAGTTCAAGAAGGTTTTTGATGCGTTAAGATGATTTACTATCTACGCAGCAAAACCTTTGACTAAGAAAAGTAAAGTTACAGCCTATATACGTGACTTTGCTGGGCGCAAGCCTCCCCTTATTTCTGAGAGGATTTTAGGGCAAGGAGATGTCCGCCGCGCTGCTCCATTGCGTGTTGGCGACTTCCCATGCCTTCGAAAAATTTTTTTCTTATCAACCTTTGACTAATCACATAACTTATCATGGGGTGAGCTGACGGTAAAAAGCTTACGTTGTAGATCCACACAGCATCTGTAATATGGTTGCAGCACAAATGGACTGGACTGTATGGAAAAATACCACGCTCTTATAGAATATTACAATATAGCAGCATTTTATTGCCATTTTTCGTATGATAACAAAGATTCATCTCTTTCTCTCTCTCTCCCTCTCTTTCTCTATCTCTATCCTTCTCTCTTCGCATCCGCATTTTTAACATTAATCAATGTTATATGTTGGTGTGTATAGGCCACAGCATACACTTACCGTGAAATGAACTCTATGCTCATTTGTTATATCTTTAATTCTGTGAAAAGTAAACGTAACTAAAAGCTATTACTTGAGTGTTACTAGATGCAAGATAACGGGCGTGACGTGCAGCTGCGAGGCGCGCGACATCTTCTGGTGACAGCACGTGGTGGCGCTGGCACTGTACCGCATCAGGAACGCCGATTCAGTTCGTCTACGTGTGCCTATATCAGGAAACTGACATTATCAACTGATCATTTTCAACGTTATTATTTGCCGTATGGTGGCGGTGGAAAGGAAATGCATCACCCTATTTCGTCCCGTAGTACGCAAAAGACGACTGAGAAATACCTTAGGGCTTCCGATAGATGGCGTATAACACCAGACGTATAATGCCAAGATCGGCGAAGAGGAGCGAACGGCCCGCCTCCCAAACGTAAAGGTAGGTCTACGCTAGAGGAGCCGAGCACGAATTAAGCACAAGCTGAACCGCTCTACTCGCGGTGTCAAGTGTAGACGTACAACGAGCCTACAACATGTAAATCGATGCATGTGATGCAAATCCCTTTATGTTTCGTCATAAAACCGACAATAGGCGTAGCATAGTCGAGCACAAACCAAACGATCAAATAGCGCTCGTTCGAGGCTTGTAAGGACCTTACAAGCTTCGACGAGCGCGATTTTACTACACGAATTTGTCTTCGGCTCACGCTCCGCTCGTGCTTGGCTCGACTAGTGTAGACCCGCCTTTACTTTTAAGACCGATTTACACTTCGACAAGTACAGTAGCGAGTTAACTTGCGAACCTACCTAGTTAATGCTGATGCCCCATGCATAATGGTTGTCAGGACGCAACGTGTTCGCGTTCGACCCTCATAATATAAAATTGTACTTTTTTAACTATACTCGCCACGAAGAAATTTAAGCGCTACTGCCCACTTAACCGTTTACTGTCAACTGCCCTGTAACTAAACTCGCTACTGTACTTGTCCGAGTGTAAATCGGTCTTTAAAACAACAGGAGAGGCCCGTGTCAAACTGTAAACTTTCACGGGCTGATGCAGAAGAAACTGCACCAGAGTGCATATTTTATATAACATGTTGGTCATTTTATCATCTATAGCACAAAACATTGAATTCTTAAATCAAATGCTATATTGCATTATTCAGGCCGTAATCAAAACACTGGTGAAGTCTAATTATAAAAATTTCGATGAAAAAGCCATTGCCTTGCAATTATTCCCGTGGGATACTTGGTTTTAGACCCCTTGTCGTGCACCGATTCCTAAGAAAAGAGGCAGTAGTATTATGGAACACACTCCATTTTAGTGTTCAAGGGTGAAAACATGTAGCGTCCTTATTTAGAGTTAACTGCAAGTCTGCAAGCCCGTTTCTTTCACCACACATCAATAAAAATGAATATTCGTTACACTGGATAATTTTTATTTACCGTCTGGAAAAAAATAGGCGCAACAAGTGAAGGGAATAGAAGACTATGGCACTGGTACAGGATGGGCCATTTAAAGTGGACGCATCGGGCAACCCTAGATATATCTTTGACATTAGTTGTCAGATCGATTAACGACATAACGTGTTGGAAGCGTCATTTCAGTAGAATCAGGCAGTACAATCCTAGAACATTTTACCATGCAACTAGGAGAAAATAACGATACCAAATTGATGGAGTACCGTAATCTAGTAACATGACCTTTTCTTAGCGCCTTTTTAATTATGTCGTTTTATAAAGTCATTTATTTAAGGTTTGTAAATACAGATGTCGCTCGCTGACGCTAACCAACTAAGTTGAAAATAGGTTGTAATATACTACCGGTTTGCTAACAAAGTGACTATTTTATTCTTGTATCATTAAACTCCACAAATTAATTCTAAATGTCACCATTAAAATAAATATATTGTTCAGTAGTTTATTTTATTATAATTGAATTAAATAAACTACCAAATTATTTAAGTAAATTCATAATACGTGTATTAAAATCTTATAAACATTAAAAAAAATTAATCTATACTAAATTTTAATGTAAGTTATAATCTAAAACCCATCCTAAACGTTTAACTAAATGGACGTCGTGGTAGTTATTCTGTATTTCTTACTTGCAGCAATGAAGCAAGCAACCGTAGACAGAAACCTATAGACTAATAATCGGCGTGGCTTCGAGTGAGAAAGAACGATAAAAAAATTTTAGGTTATAGAATAATCTTTATGACTTTTAAACACATTTAGATAAAAATTTTAATTGTTTTAAGAACTGTACTGAACAAGATTCACCAATCTTAAGCTCACAAAACACTTTTTTTTCTCACTTAAACTAACTTAAATCGGTACGCTGTCAAAGTTGTTTAGCAAACTGTAGAGTTTGCTAAACAAAAAAACCTGCACGGAGAAAGGGACAAACAATCACACCGCTCTATCTCATTTCTATGTAAGACGTATACATAAATCTATCTTTTTCGTGTGCGAATGCGAAAGAAGGCGTCAATTTGTCTATAGGTTTCTCTGTCTACGCAAGCCACAGAGTACTTTTTTAAATATAGGAAAAGCAAGCAAGCTGTCAAACAATCAATCTAGCTTGCTACATATTTATTTATCTATGATATGAATCAATCCGTGTTTTATAACCACAGACTAATAAGAGTACTACGTACAGACGACAATCTTCCATAGTAAAAAATTGGTCTATAGCAAGCCTCAAAAATTGAAAGTGACATTTAGGTTTTTAAATTTATCTAAGGCAAAGGTATTTATTTGTTTCAGCCTAGTAGCCGGTGGCTGAAAATAATCCTCCCAAAACTTCGAAAATTTATTATTATTGGTTTAAACTTATGTACGTGTTCACAATGTGACCACGTACATAAATTTAAACCATTATTAACGTTTATTTAGATATAAAGAAATAAAATACAGAAATATTTATTAAGTCTTTTATTTTAACATTTCAGTGTAAGTGCAAGCATATTCTTTCCTTCTAGGTGCAAAACATCAATTTCTTTTAACTATTGCCACAGCCATTGAAACCTCTATAATTACAATATAATTTTTTTATAGAAGGAACTGATGGTTCTTTGCACACAGGTCACATATTCAATTCAATTGATGTAACAACTTTTCTCAAATTTTTCTCCATGTAGTATTTATGGTTTGTGCTTGTTGCTCCCCCATTCACCAAATATGCAGCAATATTCAAAGCTATTTAATAGCTGAGTGATCCTAGGCAGTGTAAAAACCTGCAACAAAAATAAAATTTATTTAAAAAAGTAACATTGTGTGAGTATTGCAAAGGTCCTTTTTTGATACAATCAGTCACTAAGGGTTAATTTTTCAATGGTCACATATAAGTTATTCATAAAATAAAATCCAACATAAAAATGAGAATTACAATTGAATTAATAAAATAGTTCAATTGTTTGAATTCACATCAGCGTGTAAACAATCTACTATTGTACTTGGCAGATTAGCATTCACATTCTACTTTTTCGGTCGCCAGTTTAGATATGGCTATATTTTTTAGATATTCTACAATCTGTCTACAATCCGTAAGATTTCCACTAGTAAACACAGGATAATATAGATAAGTGTATTTTGATGGCTACTTTAATTTGCTTGTTTGTATAATAAGAAAAAGATGTGACAAAAGTATAAATGAATATTTTCCTATATTGATATTCATTGTGTCAATCCTCCTTTTTTCTAGAAGTAGATGGCATGGGCATTTGTGCATGTATCAAAATATATATTATTATCATGAATACTGAAAATAGATTAAATATAAATACTCTTTCCTCAGTTACCATCAGATTTGCATGAATTAGATATGGGGTAATATTCTATTTTGACTAAAAAAAATCTCACTTCTTGTAGATTCATAATGTGTGCCTAAAATGATCATGCATTTGGAAGAGAATTGTCAGGAGTTTAGTCAAGTCAATCACACACCATTTAGTGTTACTGCTACTAGTTGTTAAGTGCAATAAAACAATTTATTAAAAGTTAAAATGCCATCTTATGTCTTTAGACATTGTAAAAATTATTATGGAAGTGTAAGGTTAAAATGTATCATTTAATATAACTACTTTTAAAGATCAATATAGCTCGAAGAACCGACAACCAATGGAGAAAAAATGTTCTCAAGTGGCAGCCTTGTAAGATATACAGGAAGTCGATAGATACTGGTGGTTTAGGACTGTGCTTTGTGGTATTCCTTGGAGGTAGCCAATGTTCAGCTATGGACTTATAAATGTCTGTCATGATGATGATAAAGCAAGTTTTGTTAACATTAAAATAAAAGGAAACAAAACCACTAAAAGCAAAACAATTTTTTATAAAACTTATACAGATATTATCCCATTTAAATTTCTTACTTTTAACTTCCGATATTTTCAGTGCTATGCAGCACCCATAACACCTATGACCATTATAACAGTTTTATTCAACATGTATTTGTATCTAGTTTGTAAAGGTATATATAGCAAGTATAAGGTATATATGTGAATCTAGTTTGTTTTTAATATGTTCAGTGTGTGTTTTCCAGTAGATGTGCATGTCTTTAATTATACTAAGTAATTTGAATGTATACACGGTTTCTATTTATATGTTGTTGTATCTTGTGTCAATATTTATGGGGGTGTTTTTGTATGTTCTACATTGGATGGTTTTTGTTTTGTTATAGTTTATTTCTAAGTAATGGTCTTTGAGCCACTGATTTACTGTGTAGTTTCCCGAAGTACTGGTGTTGGGTTTTTGTTTTGTCATAAGTAATCTATATTGATATATCATCAGCAAATAAGATTGGCAATGTTTGTTCCCTATTTAGGACTTTTGGCAAGTGGTTGATGTATCACAAATAGCACACAACCCAACACGCTGCCTGGTGGGATTTAACATTTTATGCTCCTTTTTCGGATCACACTAATTTGAACTATTTGCAATTTATTTTCCCATACGATTTAAACCATGTGTAAGCTGAGCCACAAATAGCAGAACCATGTAGATTATGTAAAATATCACACAGTACTATTTCATATGCTTTTGTTATGTCAAGTAATACTCTTACTCTCCTAATACTCTCCCTAAGTGGCAATCAATGGGGGATGCCTACAGTCAACAGCAGACTTTCATAGGATGTATATTTAGAGGAATAATGAATTAAGAAAAAATAAATAGAAAAATTACTGACCGGTCATGATCTCAGCTTCTGTAAACAACGTGAGATATGCATCCTGGTAGGGCAGTTACTTTAATCTTAGATCCTGGTGAATAACAGATTTATTCGGGATAACAAATCGTAGCTCAATGTATCGGTAGCACTCATCATCATCATCAGCTTGCGGCAGTCCACTGCTGGAAATAGGCCTCTCACAAGGCGCGCCACTTAGCCTGATCTTCGGCCACACGCATTCAGTTGCCATCAGCCACCATGCGCAGATCGTCGCTCCATCTGGTCAGAGGCGTCCCACACTACGTTTGGCTAGACGCGGTCTCCACTCCATAACAAATATATAATAAAAAGTAACACACATGCAACTTATTATTATATAAGATCTTGTACATAACCCTTGAATTTTTTACATATTTAACTTTATGTCGTCGTATAATGGCCGTGGCGCTTGCCGCGTCACGTGGTGGGATGTGGACAGAAATGTCAAAACTCAAAACAAACGTCAATCTAAATCCGTAGCTACATATTTATACATTTGTAGCCAATAGCTGTCAACATCGATTTTTGAGGGCCATAGACATAAGGCTAGGAATATTTGTATAGAGATTACCACCCGTGTTTATAACTGCCGGTCCATAGATTACTGTATATATACTAGAGATGCCGGTCGTTTTTGTTGATAAAGACAACCTAGTGCTTTTCCGAATCTCCGTAATTTCTGCTCTTTGGGTTTACGTCGAGTGTTTTCATCAACATAGTGCTTCTCCGTGAATTCGTTGAGTCGAGCCGTGCTCCCAGGGGTAGGACAGTTCCATATATTAACAGATTTGACGTCATTTTTTCGAAATGCGACATCTGTTATCGCCATCCAAAACAACGAGTTACTTTATGTCACCGCAGATGGCGTTACGATCGACGCAAATATAATTTATGACTGAAAAATAATGTAAAAAATATTAATTCCGTTACGTATCATTTTATTTAACACTTAGTATAATTATATGTAAATATTTGTGTAGATTACAAGCTGCGTAATAATTACGATAGCAGCACTGTGAACGATTTCTTATTGATTGTCAAATGTCAAATAGTCACGTCATCACTCATCACAAATATGGCGACTGCTCCTTGCGTTTGCGCGTGTTTGTAGTTTTCGTCCCATCTTTGTGCTTTTCTTCGTGAAATTAATCCGCCGATCCACGTTGAGTTGAGTCCTATCCTCCGTAGTGAAGTGTAAGAATTTTCCGAAGTAATAGTGTGAGTTGAGCTGTTCCTCCGTCATTCTAGTGCAATCGTTTTTTTGCGACCCGGACGCTTCGTTTGTGCTGTTTCTTTGCGATATAGACGCTTGTGATTTGTTTTTATCATGCCTAAACGGTGTGCATTGGGATGTTCAAACAGTAAGTATAATCATCATTATATCTCTGCCATCTTGCCTCCATAGAATTCCACAGTGCCTTGTCAACTTCAACTTACAACTTACATAAAGTTACAGCCTATATACGTCCCACTGCTGGGCACAGGTACCCCCGTTTCTTAGATGGTTTTAGGGCAAGGAAGTGTTCGCCGTGTTACCCCGTTGCAGGTTAGCGAATTTCTCGTTTCTCCGAAATATTTTTTTTCTTATTTCTCATATATGCAGCTTTCCTCAGGATGTTTTCATGTGGTATCAACACTTAAAATTGCAACTATCAATTTCATTGGTGCCAGCAGGGACCCAACCTGATTTGCTTGCATAATGTGAAGTTTACAGTGAGCGCTAACCATCTGAACCACCGTGGCTTACAATCTTGTCCTAAATGATAGATAAACAGGATAAGATTTACATTATAGATGGACCACTGCATTTATCTGTGTTTATATTCGTAGGTACTTATTAAAATTATACCTTTCCCTCTCCCGGTTGATGGCCATAAGCCATTAGAAATGTTTGACAGAAATAAGTATGAGTATAGCCTTTACTTACAAACCAGTCTTAAGTGCACTCACATTTAGTTCAATACATGATATATCTAATTTACAAAAGTATTCTATTGCAACCAACATATTAGTAAAAATTATAACACTGCATTACATGCACTAGGTACTTTAATTAATGCATTTCAAGGTAATTATACAAGCAAAGTGTATAATATTTTTCATTAATAGCTACATCAAAGAATAATGTGATAGCAACATTACAAAATAGTTATAGCAATATAAAATTTTTGTAAAATGGCATAAATAACAAAATCAATGAGGATTGGAGTAGCCATGGAATTACAATTCTGTAATAAAGAACTTGTATACTCATGTATTACAAAGCAATTTTTGCAATCAGGTGATTTCTTAACTAAGTACACTTACATAATCTTTATTTTTAATCTGTGAGATTAGTTGAAATATCAATAGGGCAACGTAAAAGGTGATACTGAAAGTTCTTAGAAAATCAAAAACTGAACAAACTAGCAAGTTATTAGTTTTATTATATCTTTCCAAAATAGTGTCTATTTACATCAATACATTCCTGCATCCAATGGAATCACCGAGAAAAGCGCTTTGCTTACTTGCCCTTAGCGGTCTCTTCGACGACATTTTGAAATGCAGCCATTGCTTCCTCGGTGTCCATTAAACATTTTCCTCAAAGTTTTTCTTTTGTTTTCGAAAAAAAATAAACATCGCAAGGTGCGAGGTCGGTGCTATAGGGAGGGTGACCCAGTAATTCCACGTCTGATGTTGCCAAGTAGTCGATTGTTTGCTTGGCGGTGTGAGACGAGGCATTTTCGTTGTGAAGGAAGATCCTACTGTGAGGTTATTTCTCCCGAACATTTTCCAAGACAAGTAGCAAACAATTGGAAGGAAAAACCAAGACAGCAGACTGTCTCTTAGTTTCAGGATCATAACAATAAATCCAGCTTTCGTCACCCGTAAGTATGTCAAACACAGCATTTGTGTAACCTCAGTTAAATCCTTAAACCATTTTACGACAATAATCAACACGATGGAGTTTTTGGGCCTCTGTCAAATAATGAGGTATGAATCTATAAATCATAAACAAATGACAAATTAATAAAATACATACACAATAATATTGGCAAATAGTTCAATTTTCAAAATTTGAACTTACTTTTTTATTATATAGTGTTTACAAGTGGCCAGTTCTAAAAACTTTCAGTGTCACCCTCTTACAAACAAGATTAAAATAAAATGATCATTTATGTAAAATATTAAAGGCAATTTGAACCAATAACTTTAAAACCTAAGGAGTAGGTGTTATCATTGCCTTTCTAAGTGTAGCATTTCACTTTGTTACAAACTATAGATTAGTTGTAAGTCCTAAGCCATAGCACAGTTTTAGGTATATTAAAGATAAGTACTGGCACACTTAAATCCACATGCTTGAGCAAGAGTATTTTTAAAAACTAAATGCCTTAATCAAACTTTATTTTGCATGTTTAGAAAAGCTATTTACAAATATTATATGGTGGTATTGAACCCTTTTTGTAAGAGTCTGACTTGCACTTGTCTGTTTTTTTTTTAAATATTAGTAGGATCATTGGCTCTATTAGCAAAAATTGTTATGCATCATTATTCAGGAAAATTATTTTAGATCTTTAAACTTTTCAAGAAAAATATTAAAAGTGATCTTTCTTTTTTTTTCAGAGACTTCCTATCATCAATTTCCACATCCAGAAAAGAATCCTGACCGTTTCAAGGCTTGGGTTCATATAGCTGGAGGGAAGTTAGATAGTCCTGCTGATTATGAACTGTATAGAAAGAAGGTCATCTGTGATATCCATTTTACAGACAGGGATAGAAACCGTAATAACCGGTTGAATTTTCTAGCTGTGCCATCACTTCATCTTCCTGGTAAGATTTACATATAATACAAATAAGAGCATTTTAACTTATTACATATTAATTATTATACAATAGTGGTACTGGGCTTGAGTTGAAGTTAGCATTTTGCTAATATTGCATATTTAACTGAAATACTTATAATATTAGGCAAGAAAAATGGCCTAAATGATGGGAAATCTTTTTGCCCATGTTTTTAACAAGTGCAAATACAGTACCATGCGTTGTCCCATATTAAACCCTATATTAATTAGTATGGAGGCTCTATTGCTAGTATTGTTTTATTTTTATGCTTATTAGTAATTTTTCAACTTGTATTATATTTATTTTATAATGATAAGAAAACATATTTATGGTGGTTATTCTGTGTGGTGGAAAAATTAGATGTTTATATGTTTTTATCCCACTTCTAATTAAAAATTCTTTAACATTATAAGTTTTTATCAATTTTTTAAATAAATAACATTTTTCTCTTATTTTTTAGGCAAGTCTGATGAAGTTGTTACTTCAGAGAAAGTTTTACTTGTACCTGAACCTGTGAATGAAGAAAGCAGCCTTGCTGCATTAAAACCGACACTAACAGGTACTTACATATTGATTCCAATTATCATAGGTAGCAATTAAAGAAAAGCAAAATAAAAACAAAGGATTAGTAGTCTAGATGCTATCAGCGTCTTCAAAAGGTCATTATCGTCAATCAATTATATAATTACTTGTTATGACAAATTAAATGCAACTGTATCATTGAATAAAACTATTATTTACGGATTTTATCGCGTTTAATTACTTAAATTTATTTTTATTATTATCCCGACGTTTCGGGTGCTTTACAGCGCCCATGGTCACGGGGGGGACTGAGATGTTTGACGTCCCAATGTCATAGTTAGTCCGGCTACCTTCAGTTTTTTAATATTAATTTTTGGTCCGATTTACGCAAAACGAGCTTATAGTATCATGAAGTCTTGCAGTGGTATGCTTGGATTTGGGTTTAATTTTGTTGATTATAGGATCCCAAGCAGATGGTAGCACCCAACCATCTTCTCTATTGAAATTTGGAAGCTCCGGGAAGTCTGCAGTCTGTGAACATGTTCAAGATCGTCCCCACCATTACATTAGATTTGATAAACCACAAGTTCTCGCAAAAGAACACCGATTCCTACCAAGGATGATACGCGAGGCTATTGAAATTAAAAAACATCCAAATTTCAATAGAGAAGATGGTTGGGTGCTACCATCTGCTTGGGATCCTATAATCAACAAAATTAAACCCAAACCCAAGCATACCACTGCAAGACTTCATGATACTATAAGCTCGTTTTGCGTAAATCGGACCAAAAATTAATATTAAAAAACTGAAGGTAGCCGGACTAACTATGACATTGGGACGTCAAACATCTCAGTCCCCCCCGTGACCATGGGCGCTGTAAAGCACCCGAAACGTCGGGATAATAATAAAAATAAATTTAAGTAATTAAACGCGATAAAATCCATAAATAATAGTTTTATTCAATGTGTAGTGTTCGCGTAAATTTAAGCAACTGTATCATAATTAATTTTGGGCCTAACCTAATAAAATATACTCTAAATGTTATAGTTATTGGGCTCAATACAGTTATTGACCATTTAGATTCTAGTCTAAATTACAACTTCAATGATAAGTAAAACGACAACATTGAAAAGCTTGGTGTTAGAGCTTTGTGCGCGCTACACGACTGTAAAATGCCGAGCAGACCTGCATGGTGATTTATAACCCCATCTCCCTATGTATCTGTGCTCAGCATTAGATTTAAAACATATCTCTTATTTTTCAGGCAAGTCTAACGATGATGGTACTTCAGAGAAAGTTTTACTAATACCTGTACCTGGGAATAAAGAAAACAGCCTTGCTACATTAAAATCAACACTAACAGGTACTTACATATTGATTGCAATTATTATCGTAGGCAGCAATTAAAGAAAAGCGAAATAGTTTTTTTTTTAAGGGAATAGTCGTCTAGGTGCCATCAGCATCTTCAAAATGTCCTTATCGCCCATCAGTTATATAGTTACTTGTTATAACAAATTAAATACAATTGTATCATTTTAAAATTTTGGGCCTAACCTAATAAAATATACTCTAAATGTTATAGTTATTGGGCTCAATACAGTTAAATTCATCATCATTGAAAATGTAATTTAGACTAAATAGAATCTAGTCTAAATTACATTTTCAATGATAAATAAAACGACAACATTGAACAGCTTGGTGCGGCGCTACATGACTATAAAATCTCGAGCCGATCTGCATGGTGTTTTATGACACCATCTTCCTATGTATCTGTGCTCAGCATTAGACTTAAAACATATCTCTTATGTTTCAGGCAAATCTGATGAAGTTGGTACTTCAGAGAAAGTTTTACTTGTACCTGAACCTGTGAATGAAGAAAGCAGCCTTGCTACATTAAAATTGACAACGACAGGTACTGACATATTAATTCCAAATATTTATTACATTCATGTTGTTCGTAAATTTATATACATAAAGTTGGACTAAATTAAATCTAAAAATAACACACTAACAAAATCAATATTTCTCATGAATTTTTCTTTCTTATTACAGAAAACTCTGCCAGAATCAATTCAGAACACAATTATTGCCGACTGCAGAAGAAGGCGATTCATAAAAACAATAGTAAGTTTTTTTAGATATTTAGGGGATTAGGAAACAGAGTGCACTTTTAAGAAAAGCACTATGGTGTTTTCCTAAAAAACATCCGAACCCAATCCCGACTAAAAATCAAATGGATAGTAATTGGCCATAATTTTGTAAATCCTAATGACATATAAATAAATACATACAGTGCACAGAAATAGTAATAATAAGACAATAGAAATGAATTAGCGCTCGATTACTTCCATAACCGATGTCGCCACATCTTACCGTATTATAAACATACGCACAATGCACAATGATATCTAATGTTTCACATTACATTGCTTGGTGAGTTTGTCAATGCAAAAAAAAGCAGCAATGTTAATTGTACAATACGAAAACTAATAAGTGAGAGTTTACAAAGGTAAATATCATAGTAAGGTATTCGTCTAGATCTAAATTAGTTAAAACAATGAAAATTAGTAAACTATCAACTTACTGATGAAATGTTATGCCTTTATTAGTTGAATTACACATCCTTGATGAGTTTTTACAACTGATTATGCTGCAGTTCACCATTATAAATTTATAATAACATAAATTCACGGACGACGTTCCCCGTGCAACTTAATCACAAAATGGTGAATGATGTTCGTCAACACATCATAGCAGCGACAAGGTCACGCGTCTATGCGACTTCTATTGTCTTATTACTTAATACGTATATTACAACATTTTTTAATACACACATACACTACACACAGGTCTAATCCTCTTCCCCTCTATGTGACAGCCATATTGTTTTTTCTTGACATATTATCTACGTGTGTACAAAAAATATCATATCTCTCAAACTTTTAGTCTTTCTGAGATAAAAATAGGCTCCTTCGGAAGGCAACAATATTGTCTATTGTTTCCATTGCCAAAAAATTTACTTTACGTGGTAGAGTCATGTTGCAGTTATATTAGAGTATAGTTGTAGCATGAATGGCTCAGCTCGACCGGGGAAGGACCATACTCTCACAGAATACCAGCGTAAAATAGTAACTGACTGCTGCTGTATTTCGTGTGGTGAGCGTTGAGAACCGGATACCCTATTTACTGGTAATGAGACATTACATCTTAGTCCTCACAGCTAACAATGTGTCTGCATTTTGATTCGTAGTTGAGGATAGATGTAGATGTCTATTGGCCACAACAACCACTTACCATCAGGTGGACTGTGTGCTCGTTTGTCTCCCTATCCTATTAAAAAAATGGGTTCACATATTCATGTATCCAAAAATTATGCAAATCAAATTTTTTACAGATAATTATCACCAGCAGGAGTGGCCGTCATTCTGGTTGAACCAGCTTAAAACAACAAGAAGAAAAATTAAAGTTTTGCAATCAAACTTGATCAGATCACAAAAGAAAAACAAAACCTTTCAATCCAGAATAGCCAATGCTGAAAAAATGTCAGCAGATATTTTATTTAAAAAACTGACGAACAAAATGACCGTAGCAGCAAAAATTTTCACAAAAATGCAGTACACCCAGACGAGCAAGAGGCCTCCTGGTCGCAGATTTTCGCTCGAAGAAAAAGTGCTCTCGCTTTCTTTATATAAAAAGAGTCCAAGAAGCTACCCTCTTTTGGCAAAATATTTCACATTGCCTTCAACTAAATCATTAAAAAGACTTTTGACCAAAATAGAAGTGAAGCCGGGCCTTAATAAATGCATATTTATGAAAATTAAAAATACCGTCAAGGAGCTATGTACAGAAGACCGCTTATGCAGCTTAATTTTCGATGAAATGTCAATATCCCCTCAAATCCTTTATAACGCTGCTAAAGACCAGCTTAGAGGGTTCACATTTGATGGCAAGAAAATTGCTGACCATGTGTTGGTCTTCATGGTGAAGGGGTTAAAAAAGAAATTTAAGCAACCCATTGCGTATTATTTCACCAACTCAGTGAATAAACCTCAATTAAAAGAAATATTACAAAAAGTTATTAAGTATGTATATAGTACTGGATTAAAGGTCATATGTACTGTCTGTGATCAAAGTACAGTCAATGTAAGTGTAATAAATGACTTGGTAGAAGATACAAGAAAAAAATATTTAAGAGAAGAAAAGGAATTTAGGCATGAAATCATTGAAATAGGAAAAACAAAAGTAATCCCTCTATTTGATGTTCCACATTTACTAAAAGGAGTCCGAAACAATTTACTCACGAAAGATTTAAAATACTATGATTTTGAAGAAAAGTGCGAAAAAATCATCAAATGGGATTACTATAAGCAAACTTATGAAGCTGATAAGTCGTATGGAGAGGTGAGGTGCCTACTAAAAGTCACAGATGAGCACATCTATGTCGATAAAATTAGAAAAATGAAAGTGAAAACAGCAGCCCAAATTTTCAGCCACACGGTAGCTGCGACTGCAGGACATCTGGTGGCAAGAGGAGACATTCCGGTAGAATGCCAAAATGTGGTAAAATTTACAAAATTAATAGACAATCTTTTTGATTCTTTAAATTCTAACACATTTCATGTGCCTGATGGCAAAATATATAAAGGATGTGTTAGACGATCTAGTCCACACCATGGTTTGTGGAGAAATGCCATAAAAGTTTTGAAAACTGTAACATTTATTAAAAAAATTAAGGACAAAAATAACAAAATCCGTTTGATTGAAACGAAAGCTATACCATCTATAAAAAACTTCATACGTACAATTAAAGGAATACAACAATTATGGATATTGCTGTCCCAAACATATTCGTTTGATGCTATGCTAACACGTAATTTCAACCAGGACCCACTAGAGAATTTCTTTGGGAATATCAGAAGTTATGGGGCGAGAAATACTGCACCGGACACGGTTGCGTTTGAAGGGGCCTTTAAGTCCCTTTTAATTAATAATTTTAACTCGCCCCATTCTCTGCATGCAAACTGCGAAAAAGACGACGATAGCTGCTTGCAGAATCTAGATTTTTTTGTAAGAGAAAATATCGCGTCAACTTCTGATATTCCTAGTCCCATTTATGAGGAAACACCACAATTTTCTGAAAGCATAGAAGACGAAATTGTAGTGCCTTTCATCAATTTAAATACCAGTATAAATGATGCTGGTCAGGGCAATTATGTGTGTGGGTGGGTCCTAGGGAAATGCATAAAAAATGTTTCAAAAAGCTGCAAAGTATGTAAAAAAGATATGTATGGCAGACCTGAAAGCAAATCCAATGATTACATACGGGCAAAAGAATATAAAAAAGGTAAACATTCTTTAATATACCCATCTGAAGGAATGGAAAAATGTTTTGTCCAAATTCAAAATTTAGTGACAGACATACTAAAAAAAGATGTTCCAAAAATGGGCTTAAAAAGTAAAATAAAAATGTTTACCGACATATTTGTTGACTTTCCATTTAGTTGTGAAAAACATCAAAAAATATTACGAAATTATTTCGAAAACACAATTATTCATGTGCTTATATATAGTTGGTGCCGTTCAATAAACCGGATTTTGTCTGGTAAAATCAAATACCATGGTGAGGATGAAACTAAAGCAGCAGCCCAAGCTTATAAAAATAAACACAAGGTAAATAAATAAATAATATTGTAAAATAAAAGTTGTTTTTTTGTTTATCCAATAACCTTTTG
This sequence comes from Parnassius smintheus behrii, assembly GCA_036936625.1. NCBI lineage: Eukaryota > Metazoa > Arthropoda > Insecta > Lepidoptera > Papilionidae > Parnassius > Parnassius smintheus. Next base: position 14,222,110 of record JAUPFT010000013.1, read on the forward strand.
AAATTGATGCCTCTTTACTAATTGGCTTGTTTTTAATTTGATAAAGTTTTACTTGATTTTATTTTTCTCTAACAAAATCTTAGTAAAACTTTATCAAATTAAAAACAAGCCAATTAGTAAAGAGGCATCAATTTCAAAAGGTTATTGGATAAACAAAAAAACAACTTTTATTTTACAATATTATTTATTTATTTACCTTGTGTTTATTTTTATAAGCTTGGGCTCATTTCAAATTCAAATTCATTTCAAATTCATTTATTTATTTGTGAATACAGTAAGTTAGGTGTTATAAAAATTTACAGTAGGTACCGTGTATTCTACCACAGTGTGGTGTACAAATATATTTCTTCACGTTATTACCAATAACAGCAAAATGGAATACTTTTAAAATTGATTGCAAATTATAAAAATACAGTAATCATATTTGTAGGTGGTATTAAATATTCACAAAAATGTTATATATTATAAGTGAAAAGCATCTTGCAATGATACCCATGACACATAACACATTTCTTAATGGCGCCTTTACGTCTATATTGAAGAAAAAAGAAAAAAGAAAAAGGTGAAGTAAATAAAAATGTCATCTTTTCAAATTATTATTACTATTATTAAATACACGAGTCAGCAATAAATACTGCATCTGAAGCTAATGTCACGTAAGTAAACTATATATATATATATATATATATATATATATATATATATATATATATATATATATATATATATATATATATATAAAGAAATCAAAAATGTCGATGTCATCGGCTCATACAAAATAAATATTTTGTCTGAGGTCATCGGGTTATCATAATATCATGTCAAATGTATAATATGTGGTATGTCAAATCAATTATAAATATTATAATATTATGTATACCAAAACAATCATTTAATTTCTATGTCATTAAGGTATTCATTAATAGAATAGTAAGATTTAGTAATTAATAATGTTTTTAATGATTTTTTGAAGCTTTGTATATTATTTATTTTCCATGCCAATCAATTATAAGACCAATGGAATTGTTAATCTCAATTTCATAGCTTTGGGTATTATTGCCTTCATAAACGACCGTACAATCATCCGCAAAAAGGACCATAGATTGTTGTATCACCGATGGAAGGTCATTAATGTACAAAAGAAACAGGAGTGGACCCAAAACGCTTCCTTGTGGAACGCCGTAGTACACAGCTCGGGGTGTCGATCGATAAACCTTTTCTGTCAACTTTATAGGACATATTCTCCTTATTTCAGTAATCTGCGTCCTGTGTGTAAGATATGACTCAAAAATCTAAAACTGTCCCCCGCAATCCATATTGATGTAATTTTCTTATTAATATTTTGTTATATATGTTTGGGCTGCTGCTTTAGTTTCATCCTCACCATGGTATTTGATTTTACCAGACAAAATCCGGTTTATTGAACGGCACCAACTATATATAAGCACATGAATAATTGTGTTTTCGAAATAATTTCGTAATATTTTTTGATGTTTTTCACAACTAAATGGAAAGTCAACAAATATGTCGGTAAACATTTTTATTTTACTTTTTAAGCCCATTTTTGGAACATCTTTTTTTAGTATGTCTGTCACTAAATTTTGAATTTGGACAAAACATTTTTCCATTCCTTCAGATGGGTATATTAAAGAATGTTTACCTTTTTTATATTCTTTTGCCCGTATGTAATCATTGGATTTGCTTTCAGGTCTGCCATACATATCTTTTTTACATACTTTGCAGCTTTTTGAAACATTTTTTATGCATTTCCCTAGGACCCACCCACACACATAATTGCCCTGACCAGCATCATTTATACTGGTATTTAAATTGATGAAAGGCACTACAATTTCGTCTTCTATGCTTTCAGAAAATTGTGGTGTTTCCTCATAAATGGGACTAGGAATATCAGAGGTTGACGCGATATTTTCTCTTACAAAAAAATCTAGATTCTGCAAGCAGCTATCGTCGTCTTTTTCGCAGTTTGCATGCAGAGAATGGGGCGAGTTAAAATTATTAATTAAAAGGGACTTAAAGGCCCCTTCAAACGCAACCGTGTCCGGTGCAGTATTTCTCGCCCCATAACTTCTGATATTCCCAAAGAAATTCTCTAGTGGGTCCTGGTTGAAATTACGTGTTAGCATAGCATCAAACGAATATGTTTGGGACAGCAATATCCATAATTGTTGTATTCCTTTAATTGTACGTATGAAGTTTTTTATAGATGGTATAGCTTTCGTTTCAATCAAACGGATTTTGTTATTTTTGTCCTTAATTTTTTTAATAAATGTTACAGTTTTCAAAACTTTTATGGCATTTCTCCACAAACCATGGTGTGGACTAGATCGTCTAACACATCCTTTATATATTTTGCCATCAGGCACATGAAATGTGTTAGAATTTAAAGAATCAAAAAGATTGTCTATTAATTTTGTAAATTTTACCACATTTTGGCATTCTACCGGAATGTCTCCTCTTGCCACCAGATGTCCTGCAGTCGCAGCTACCGTGTGGCTGAAAATTTGGGCTGCTGTTTTCACTTTCATTTTTCTAATTTTATCGACATAGATGTGCTCATCTGTGACTTTTAGTAGGCACCTCACCTCTCCATACGACTTATCAGCTTCATAAGTTTGCTTATAGTAATCCCATTTGATGATTTTTTCGCACTTTTCTTCAAAATCATAGTATTTTAAATCTTTCGTGAGTAAATTGTTTCGGACTCCTTTTAGTAAATGTGGAACATCAAATAGAGGGATTACTTTTGTTTTTCCTATTTCAATGATTTCATGCCTAAATTCCTTTTCTTCTCTTAAATATTTTTTTCTTGTATCTTCTACCAAGTCATTTATTACACTTACATTGACTGTACTTTGATCACAGACAGTACATATGACCTTTAATCCAGTACTATATACATACTTAATAACTTTTTGTAATATTTCTTTTAATTGAGGTTTATTCACTGAGTTGGTGAAATAATACGCAATGGGTTGCTTAAATTTCTTTTTTAACCCCTTCACCATGAAGACCAACACATGGTCAGCAATTTTCTTGAAATGTGAACCCTCTAATCTGGTCTTTAGCAGCGTTATAATGGATTTGAGGGGATATTGACATTTCATCGAAAATTAAGCTGCATAAGCGGTCTTCTGTACATAGCTCCTTGACGGTATTTTTAATTTTCATAAATATGCATTTATTAAGGCCCGGCTTCACTTCTATTTTGGTCAAAAGTCTTTTTAATGATTTAATAATAGAGATTTAATAAAGTAAATAAATAAATAATATTGTAAAATAAAAGTTGTTTTTTTGTTTATCCAATAACCTTTTGAAATTGATGCCTCTTTACTAATTGGCTTGTTTTTAATTTGATAAAGTTTTACTAAGATTTTATTAGAGAAAAATAAAATCAAGTAAAACTTTATCAACTTGAATATAAGTAAATAAGTAAGGATGAAGGAAAAGCTACTATTGCCTATATAGTACCTATAGCCAGCTATAGCTATAGATGTTAAGTTTATGGATGGCGATAATAGATGGCGCTATTTATCACATCAATTGACATTTGCGGTTTTCAATAAATTCCACGAGTGGGCTCTCTATGTACGATATATTACTTTCCTCTATGCGTGCTCCTCCGATTAACATTAATTGTTTGTACTAGTATTGTTCGAGACAGAGACTTTTAAGACACTAAAGTGCTCCTGAGTGACTTTACCATGTCTAGTAAACGTTGTTGTGTTCCTCAGTGTGCCGAAATCGAAGGTACGTAACCAGATGGTTATACAGTAGAACTTTAATAACTTAAACCTCGATAACGTAATAACAGAGATTCATAAAATTTTGTGTTCCCTTCCTTTCGGAATCCAAAACCTCTTTTATATTATATATATAATGTGCAAACAATAAAGGTTCCCTGTAGACCGTGGTTATTGCTTACATGTGTTTACTAAATGGCTTCTAATGTTACGATAAACGATACACTAAGGTCTAATTGATCTGGTTTCAGTGATGTTAATGCTGCTAGCCTATGCGGCTCTTACAGCTTCATAGGACTCGTAAAGTCTAAGCGCAGTAACTTATTTGTATCATTAGCTTTTAGCCTTTGTTCTGGGAGCATCTCTTTCATATTGTGAGTGAAAATGGATTTAAACCGGTTAAATATTAAAAATGAAATTGATATAGAAAATGTGAACAGTTTAAAACAAAAAAAAAAAATACTGGCTTTTTAATGTAGAATAAATTAAACTCGAATAAATGTATCCTTAAACCTGAAATAATGTATGTACTTATGTATTAACATTTAAAGGTTTCATTTGCATTTAATCTAGCTTGTCTATTTATGTATATAATTCCTAAACAAAGCTCATAAATGAACCTCTGTAAGTACAAATTTAAACCAATAAAAACTCCTTAACTTAAACCCTTAGTAAGTAAAAACCTCAATAATTTAAATTATAATATTAATATCGGACACCAAATTAGTACCTGTATTAAATTGATAAGACCTGTATAGGTTATGTTTTGGTCTCCTGTGATAATGAATATTGTCTGTCTATGTAAACTGTCGTACAGAAACATAATAGTATGTTATTAACATAACATTATGTTTATTGAAAAATGGTTTTAACAATTTAATTGATGTGGTTCTGTGTCACAAGTTTTTCTTCTGTAAGTATAATGTTTAAACTCTTTTTGTTTTGCAGATTCTCAGAGAGTTCTTCATTGGTTTCCAAATCCTGAGAAGGACATTGCTCGTTTCCGAACATGGGTTCATGCTATTGGTGGAGAGATTTTGAGTCTGAGTAACGAAAATATTTATAAACTTCATCGAGTATGTCATGCTCATTTTGAAGAGAAATATTGTTGCTGTAACAACAGAATTTCTACCATAGCCATACCAACATTGTTATATCCGCTGTTTTTCTTTTATATCAGTTCAGCACCTATATCACATTCTTCATCTTATTATCTTATCAACAACATAAGGGTATCCTACCTACTCTACCTGTTTATTAACAAATAAACTTAATTATATCTTTTGTAGTCCACTGTTCAACTAGATGCAATTGTTGAGAATCTTGGAATACAAGAATGCACGCTACAGGATAAATATGGTGAGTGTTCTTTACTTAAATTTTATAGAAAAAAGAAACCTGAAGATAAAGTATGATCAGGTGCTCTATCTTCATGTTGCATGGTACAACTCTTAGTAACCAAGCTCTGGTGAAACCGCGTAGCACAGCTAGTATGATTTAAGATTACAGAAAATAAATTTCAAGGAAGTTGTATTAATACTTTCATGATGATATATATATATATATATATATATATATATATATATATATATATATATATATATATATATATATATAAAAAAGTACTCTGTGAGTAGAATTTTAACCATGGAGCAGTACACACCAAAAGTACGCGCTGAAATTGTTCAGCTGTACATTCAAAATAACTTTTCAATCGTGAAAATTAAACATGCGTTTTGTAAAAATAAAATAAAGTGAAAATTGCACCAGGTGTGTCGGTTTTATGCCACCGAAAACCCTCAAGTAATCGAAGAGCAGCCTCTTTATGACCAAAAAGTTACTGTTTGGTGCAGTATTGGCGCGGATATGTTTGTCAGGCCGTATTTTTTTTAAGACGATGATGGAGCTACGGTAACCTTCAATGGTGAGCATTATCGGGCTATGATAACTGATTTTCTGATGCCAATTATTTGTGAAAATGACATGGACGATTACTGGTTCCAACAGGACGGTGCCATGCCACACAGCTCGAGCGACAATCAATTTATTGCGAATTATTATTATTATTATTTTGTGGGCTATCAATATAGTTTTCTCATCTGGTTGGGTTCTATAAATATATAATTATAAATGGAAATGAAAAGATAAATATACATAAATATCAATAACATAAACTAAATATAAAAATACATATATAAATAAAAGCCCAACCAGATGGAGGCCCTCGGCAGGGGAGACCAAACGGCCGAGGGTTAGGGGGAAAGGGAAAGAAACCGGCGGACGATGCGGGCGGTATCGAGGAGCACCGCCTTCTGCATCTGAGCCTGGAGCGGTCCGCCACGTAGACCCAGCCGCCTCAGATGACCCGAGAGGCTGACTGGGATTAGCCCGTTTGCAGAGACGACTACAGGAATAATTTCGGTCGGCAGACCACCCCACATGTCGGTCACCTCGTGAGCCAGGTCCAGATATTTTGTTTGCTTATCTGTTTCGGCTTTCACGAGGTTTTCGTCACACGGAATGGTAATGTCGACCAAAAATATCCTTGACTGTGCCCGGTCCATCAGCACAATATCAGGCTTATTCGCAAGAATAGTCCTGTCTGTGATGATGGCCCGGTCCCAATAGAGCCTGGCGCGATCATTTTCGAGCACGGCTTCCGGCAAGTACTTGTAATACGGCAATTTCCGATCCACGAGACCGTATTTCAGAGCGAGCTCCTGGTGTAGAATTCTGGCTACTAGGTTGTGCCTGTGCAAGTACTCAGAGTTAGAAAGCGCCGAACAACCGGAGATGACATGCCTAAGTGACTCACCGGGATGGCGACAAGCTCGACAGATGTCGATGGTGCCATCCTTTAGGATGTATCTCCGATAGTTGTTGGTCTTAATAACCTGATCCTGTATTGCACAGACAAAACCCTCGGTTTCCCCGAAGAGGTCACCAAAGCGTAGCCAGTGGAGGGAGGTTACCGTGTCTACGAAAGGCCCATGTAGAGACTTGTAGAACCTCCCGTGGAGCTCCTTCTCCTTCCATACGGTCTCCCGGTCGGAAATTGTCTGCACTGCCCTTTATCACAAGAAATGACGTCCTTATAGAATGGATCATCCGATCTCGCCAGGAAGTAATTACGGAGGCTGCACACTTCGCGATTATGCATGGTGAGCGCGCTCAAGAAACCACGCCCACCATGCTTTCGCGGCAAGTACAGCCTCATTACCGACGATCTCGGATGATGCATCCTGTGGGACGTCATGGTAGTGCGGACTTTTCTATCCAGGGCGTTAAGTTCAGTCTGAGTCCACCTGAGTATGCCAAAGGTATACATGAGGACAGGCATGACCCAGCCGTTATATGCTTGTGTCTTATTCACACCGGACAAAAGGCTGTTACACTTTGGTCAAGCGTGCATAAAATACGTCGCAAACTGACTGTTTCATACCAGCCTCATCGATACCGATGTTCTGTGACATACCCAGGTATCGGTATGTTTCAGCCTCGGAAAGGGTCCTTAAGTTGACGGGCATAGATAAGTCTATGCCCTCAGAGTTAGCAACCCTACCCCTCTCAACATGGAGTACCGCACACTTATCCGTCCCCAGCTCCATTCCAATAAAATTGCTAAATTCACAAGTGATGTTTAGCAATTCCATAAGATGGGAGCGACTGGAGGCGAATAACTTGAGGTCATCCATATAGAAAAGGTGGGTCACTTTTGTCCCTCCTTTCCGTAGCTGAAATCCCCTCCCAGAGCCCTCCAGTAAGGTACCGAGAGGGTTCAGAGAGAGGCAGAACCATATTGGACTCAGACAATCGCCCTGGAAGATACCCCTTCCTATCCTTATGTGGTTCTCCGCAGCCGTCATCCGCTCGCCCAGATGACAAAGGATCGTACTCCACTGCCCCATACACTGCTCGAGGAAGTCTAACTGTACGGTCTATCTTGTACAGTTCGAGGACTCTCTTTAGCCATGTATGGGGCACCGAGTCGAATGCCTTTCTGTAGTCTATCCAGGCGGCGGAGAAGTTCCGACGGTTGCGTTTCACCACTTTGCCAATGACCGCGTCAATGAGGAGTGGTTCCTTGGTTCCACGACCACCGCCCCGACATCCATTTTGAGCGCGCGACATCACCTGATTTGAGTCCAGGTGACAAGTGATTCTCGCGCTCAAAATTGATGTTAGTGTCTTGTATATGGTCGGCAGACACGTGATGGGGCGGTATTTGCTCGGGTCTGTGGTAACCTGGTCTTTAGGAACCAAATGAGTGATCCCAGTAGTGAAGAGGCTCGGGAGCGACTTCTGGTTGAGAGCCTCTTGGAACTGTCGGGCGAGCACAGTGTGACACACCACAAACCCCTTCAGCCAGTAGTGATGCAGCCCGTCGAGTCCCGGACTTTTCCAGTTCGGGGCCCTACGGACCGCCTCAGCTACGTCATCCGGCGTTATGGTGACGGGGTCCATGGGCGTAATACCCGCACACTGACTCGCCACAACTTCCGTCCAAGGGCCCTCGTTGTGGTTTACGGGCTCTGACCACAGGCCGCGCCAGAATGCGACCGTGTCGGCCTGATTCGGTACTGGGCCCGTTCCACTTACCATTGGTCGCTCCAATGATTTATAGAGCCTCTTCTGATCACTCTGGAAGAGACGATTCTGGTTGAACCGTGTCGACCTCTCGGTATATCGCCGAATTCGCTTTCCCCAAGCAGCGATTCTCTGCTTCAGGTCGTCTATGCGCTCCGTCAGTTTTTGCATTATATCTGGCTGGGACAAACTAATATTTGTCCCAGCAAACGCCATCCTGACGGTGCGCACAATCCTTGGCCTGGTATTGCCTGACCTGAAGCATATCAGTCTGCCGATGAGAGCCCTAGCCCTTGCGATACGTTCTTCAATTCTTGTTCTCCAGGCTGGGATAGCACTACTTTGTCCAGTAGTGCGTCCAGCCGTGGAAAGTTTGGCACCTATAATACGGCAGACTGCCAGTGCGGCGCCAAAGAGAATTGAGTCCGTCTCGCAAAGGTCCCGGCTGGCTTCCAAATAGGTAACCAGCATTGGGTTCAGAGCCCTCACGACAGCCCGATTCCGCTTGCTTAGGGCTATGCGGGGAAGTCGCGGTCGATTTTCGAGAGGCGTACTGCGCGTTTCCATAATCGCCTCTTCCAATGTACTCCTCATTTGCTCTATTTCTAGTTCCTGGGTGAATGTTCCATCATCATTTGAATCAGCAACCACTGGGGTATTCACGGCGGCATCCACGTGTGCGGGTTGTTCTGCAACTTGTGGCACCGCATCCTCAGTCGCAGCGTTTTCATTTGATGAGGGAACAGCCTCACGTCGTATTATTATTATTATTATATATCTTTTTTTCTTTCTCAAGATTTTGTAAAATCTTGGTTTTTAAGAGATGTTCACGGGCCTAAGCCAAGTGCGCATCCATTTAGGAATCAAAATCCGAGATATCTTCTTGCAAAAATTTTCGGACTATACGGCACGTGTTGAGGATGGCTGCTTTTTGCATGGTAATATAACTATTTTCAGGGAGATCTGTTGCTTTAAAATTTTGATTTGTTCATCAGATAACAATTTATTTCTTATTATTACTCGTCTCTGGTCTGCAATACGTTGAGATGTGACATTTATATGAGGATATTTTAATTGAAATTGATCAAATAATTTCTTAACGTACATAGTGCGATTGGTTTCTAATTTGGTAATGTAAAAGTAAGTGCGCATAATGAAAGTATTTATTTCTTCATCCCATTTCATGCGCACTCTAGGTTTGCCAGCTTTGGTGGTCACAGGCTGAGTGGCCCTTGCCGCCCGTGAAACATCCGAGGCCGGAGAGACTGCTTTACTATCGCACTTGTATTCATCAGACGATGTTAGTGCTGATGATGCGCTGAACTCGCATTGTTCGGGAGACCCGGCAGAGGGCCGTCCAGGTAAACCCTCGCCACCGGTGGTTCGCATACTGAAACGCCCAGCACCGGCTCCAGGCGTGCCCCGACGATTGCCCTCGGGAAGCGGTCCTTTACTAATACTTCTATTTCGCAACTCCATATTGATGGGTGTGCTAGAGCCCCGTTGGTCACTCACAAAGTACCTTCGTTGCGGGTGTCCGCCACTTACGTGAGCGTAGGTGTTAAGCTCGGACGTGGGGTTAGACTTGTAAGTGGCTTATTATTATTATTATTATTATTATTATTATTATTGTTCCCTGGGCGACTGATATCGAAAAATGGCGATTTTGACTGGCCACCTAGATCACCTGATTTGACACCACCAGAATTTTTTTGTGGAGTTATTTGAAATCCAGGGTATACGCTAACAAGCCAAGGACTCTAGCTGCCCTCAAGAACAATATTCGTCTAGAAATTGCCGCCATATCCGCCGAAACATTGACCAACGTGTTTGAAAATGCCAAAAAAAGGACACATGTGGTTGCCAAGGCCAGAGGTTGCCATTTGCGCGATATCATTTTTAAAAAGTAATTATAACAAATCTCCTTAGATCAAAATAAAATATATTATTTATAAAAAAAATATATCGAAGACATGTGAAGTTCGCCAACACGCATTAAGGCAGCGCGGCGGACACTTCCTTGCTCTAAAACCCTCTCAGAGGGGAGGCCTGTGCCCAGCTATAGGACATATATAGGCTGTTGTAACTTTTAGAATAAAGTCCCAGTAAATATACAGGACCTATCTATCAAAAAGTCTAAAAATGTTATCAAATAAAGTGTTATTATACTATTAAAGATTATACGATTTTTATTAACATCTGGAAATAATGTAATCGCTACCATGCTATTTCTAAATAAAAAAAAAAAAGTTTTTTCCAAACCAGTTGCAAAAGCATTAATGACTCGTAAAGTATTGTTGTATACATTATTGTATGGTGGTTGCGCGGAAACCCATTCGTATTTATTTTATATTTTGACGGTAGGTGCCAAGTCGTTTATTCCTTTCCAAAACGATATCACTCATACCCTCCTATCGACACATCGGGGTGGTGGGGTGGGAGGGGAAAGAAGATGATTCTAGAATGTCACGTAATCATCTGAACCGAAGATTTTGACATTCTCTTCTGAGATTGAATAAAAAAAAATTCCTTTTCTATTTAGATTTCTCTTTAGGATTTCATGTCTATAAGCAACAAAAATACATTACAAAACGCGCCATAAAAGCAAGGGCAAATACACGTTAATGTATCCTTAGTGTAATTAAATCAAATTGCATAGAGGAAGTTCTCTACATATCAAAAAAAATTATTTGTTGTAAATTATCTTACTTAATTATTATACGAGTATCTTTCGAAAATCGTAGACTGTAATCAACGTATTATTTTTAAGTAAATTACATAATCATATAATTAACTGTCCTTCCTGGAAATACACAATATTAACTAAAAAACCTGGATAGCTCGAAGAACAGATAATTCGTGTAGAAGGAAGGTACTCGAATCGCAGCTTCGTACCAGTAAGCCACCTGGAGTGACCAGATAAAAGATGCAGGAAATCGGTGGTTGCAAGTAGCTCTGGTCCGTGCTTTGTGGAATTCTTTGGAAGAGGCCTACTTTCTTCTTTTCTTTTTCTGTTTCAACACTGGACTTGTGATGGGTTGTAATGAAGATGATGATGATGAATTAATAACCCTTCGCTTACCCACTTCTCTTTCGAAGAGTTGTACTCCCTACTACATTTCCCTCTTTTTCTTATTACGACGTCCATTAGATGATATGGGGTGGTGGATTTCCTTACGTCACCACTACACAGCGAACTTCGCCGACTCGTCTACTCTCCAGACTGAAAAGTACTACCTATACATTTATTAAACGAAGTCACTCGATCATAAAATAAATAATAATGTCCTCCAGACCGAATTTCGGCCACGGCGGCCTGCTTCAACGGAGGCTAGCCATCGGCGCAGGACAGGATTATAGTGCCCAAGCCTCAAGTGTATGCGCAAGCACAGGTGCACTCTATTCTCTCACTCTCATAATCCGATGGGACGGTAAACCGACACGACCGGAGAGAGATCAGACGCAGGACCAACGGCTTTACGTGCTTTCCGAGGCACGGGGATGAGACACCGCCAACTTCCTGATTACAGGCAACTACTGAGAATTTCTTGACGGAAAAACTCAATAATTAATTTTTTATCCCGACCAGGGATTCGAACCCAGGACTTCATGATCAGCAGTCGCACTACTACAACCACTAGACCAACGAGGCAGTCAAAATAAAGAAAAGTACTACGACTAGATAAAGTTGTTAGTCATTTTTTAGTTTTCTGTTTTTTTTTTTAAATAAGTATATGCCATTCATAATCTTCCGCTTAATTTAAATTTGTTCCTTATCTACGTAAATAATAAATTATAAATGCAACAATCCATTTCAGAAACTCTGCTTCAAATGGACCGGCAGCAGTTACAGAAATTCGTCCAATACCTAATCGCGGAGCACCACACAGAGGTCCTGCCTACAGCGCAGCGTCTAGCTGACGAGGTGCTTCAGGCAAGGTCCGCGATCAACAGGATCTGCGGCGCCCCCGACCCTACCGCTGGACCACCGCCTGATGCACACCACGCGTGGCATCTCGATGAACAGCAGGTGAATTATATTTTGGTAATATTCTGGTAATGACATTCTCCCAGCTGACCGACAATCAACAAGAGTGACGAGCTATGAACTGAGCAGAAAATATTGTTATATCGTTACTTTGTTAATCTAATTGGTGCCGATGTAACATTTTAGCGATAAAATCGAATGTAAATGGGTTGCAGTGTGTTCCGATTGGAATTCGAACCAAGGATCTCGGTCGTCAAACAGGTACAACAAATATTCTAACTAAACCACCATGTGTAATACAATGCATCTGCACTTGAAGCTGCATATACTTACATAATATACTTAATAATACATACGTAGTAAACTCAAACCAGTTTGCACTCCATGGCGTTGTGACTTAACATCGAGTTGCGGCGTAAAGAACCGCGGGTTCGAATTGCGCACAGAACAAGTATTTTTAATTTTTATGGTCGTACAAACTACAAATAATTTTTCAGGTTGGGTGTTTCTCCTTGTGCAATTTGTGTTTATAAACTGCATCCACGATACAGGAGAAAATACTAGATTAGGGATAACGTTTTTCCAAAAAAAAAAAATTAAAAATAGTATACTGACTTTCGTATAGATATTTCGTATCAAATACAAAATATTATATAAATTGAGCTAAAAGTAGCAAAAATTTTTAAGTTTGGTAATTCAAAATCCGCAGAGCCTAGTTTTATATATTTTTTTATTATTATTTTCGATTTAGTGGATTCAAGGTCGATGATCCATAATGTGTTATCTCAAAACAGTAGTCAATGACCCTATAATTATAATTTCTGCCTAAACCATGGTGTTAGCGAAAATATTTGTTATTAATATTTCCTTTTTTAATTATGTTTAAAATATGTTGTCGAATAATCGTAGATTGCATTTTTACTTGCAAATGATCGATCTGGATTGTAGTACGGCCATTGTTTACTAACTATGTTGATTATTTTTCAGGTGTGCGAACAAGTACGTGCGTATTTACTACAGGGAACGTATTACAATGCAAATAAACAACTCAACTCCTTGTTTTCTAAGGTAAATACATTTTATATTGCATGTTACTGAATACATCATAAAATAGCAGCACTACCATTTGTCTTCAAAGTGTGACAAGGACTAAATACCTAAACCTAAAACTGGAGACAAATTAGAACTTCACCTACATTTTTATTTTGCATCCACTTTAGGTGTTAATACAAGTAAGACATCTTTACTGAATGCGAGTAAGATGAGTTACGGTTTTTGAAAGAGAAGAAACTAAACGATATGTGAAATAAGAATAGAATGGGAGTTCGTCGAGCAAGTATAGATGAGTTTGTATAATTGGGATGTGTATTCAGCAGGAATGGGAGATATGATAAGGATATAGAACGACGAGTGAACGCAGGAAATAAAGTAAATGGGGCCCTGCACTCTATTGTGAAAAGTCAGAATGTGTCAAAAAAGGGACATAAGGCCAATTCACAATGCTGTGTTAGTCCCTGCTGTAATGTATGGTAGTGAAAGTTGGGTGTGGCAGAAGAAGCACGAGAGTAGAATAAATGCTGTAGAAATGCGGTCGCTAAGGAGTATGTTAGGGCTGAATCTGAGTGACAGGGTGAGAAATTGTGTGGTAAAAGAAAAGTGTGGCTGGCAAGATGATGATGTGTCCAAGATTTAAGAAAGAAATGCTTCGGTGGTTTGGTCATGTAGAAAGAATCAATGAGAAAAGAGTGACTAAGTAAATTTATGCTCCGGAAGTGAACAGAAGAGTCGGAAAGGGATGTCCTAGGCGAAAGTTTATCGACCTAATTGGCGATATATTGAAAATGGGCCAAATTAAGATTACCTACCCTTAACCGACTAGCATGTACGCGTAGGTATATGGATGTGCAGCAGGGGAGAGGTATATCAGGATCGTGTTTAATCAAACTCAGTAGTCTTTGCCCCACCCCTCTAGGCTCTAGGTAACAGGCGTGAGTGTTTATATGTTATGTTTAGGTGTTAATGGAATGGAACAGTAATGATGTAGTCAGCTAGTGTGTGTGTTTGTTTGCCGAACTAATGCACATAAGTTAAGAATCTCAAATACAATGTGATAGTAATTATATTAAGTATAAATATACATATTTCTTTTATTGACGGTCACTTTGCTCTGGAGTAGGCACTTAGTCTATATTTGTACAACGTATTAAAAAGGCCGAAAGTTTTCGTAAAGTCCTTGACATAATAATCTTTAAATAACATTTTAAACTTCCTCCATATGGTAGGATGTCGTAATACTACATAATATTGCATAATGCTGTATTATTATTTTCAGGTAAGAGAAATGCTCCGAGCACAAGACTCCAATGGACCAAGGATGCTTATGCTCATGACTGAACAATTTCTCTCCGACCCGCGCCTTTTACTCTGGAGGAACCAAAACACGCCGATGACGGAGAAGTGTAGGCAGCTTTGGGAACAATTGGGCGCTCTGTGGGTCAGCATAGTGCTGGACCCAGGCAGCAACAAGCATCACAGGGTGCAATGGAGGCAGCTGCTCGAAAAATGGTCTGCAGTGGAGGTGTGTCCCACTGAGGACCCAGATTACCGTTCCTTTCCTTTGGTGAGTACTTATAGTTTACAAAAAGAAGCTCTCTTATGCCCAGATTACCCAGATTTTAATATGTCGTTAAGTCTCGTGATGTTTCTGTCATTTTTACTCTAAGTGGCTGTGACACCGCGAGACTTAATAACATTTTAAAATTGAGTAGCGTTTTAGTATTTGGCAATTAGTTTGTGTAAAACAATGTTTTTATCCAATCATAATGTGGGTTTCTACAAGGCAAGATTAAATATGCTTTTGTTAAGCTAAGTCAGCACTCTTTACTAACTTCCTCTACATCGCCACTTACCATCACGTGTGGTAGTAGTTAAGCACTGGCTTATAATAACAAAAAAAATTGTAACATACTTTTGTCTCATGGCTCAGACATACCTCCTCTCAACCTCCTTTATATCTCCTCTCAAACTTCTTAATATCTTCTCTCAAACTCCTTAATACCATAGGTTTGTGAGAAAGCATTTGCTACAAGATATGAATGATATGAAGCTAAAACTAAAAAATATAATGCTGTGTGCTGGCGCCGTAAGAGAATCCATCGCTCCATTTCGTCCCGTGGATGTTGTGAGAGTTCATATGGATTCCGATAGATGGCGGCATAAAATCATGTACGGTTGACGTAAACCCCCTTATTAAGGTGAAACCTACGGACTGTTCCCAGCCATTCTCCCGCAAGATGGCGCTGAAGTCAACATTTTTAGTTTATTTGAAGTTTTGTGTAATTGGAAAATTATTAAGTCGTAGGAATAGACTTAGCGGTTATCGGATATTACATTTTATTGGAATGGGTCATATCATTGCCTCAAAATCAACCCAATTCGACATTAATTTTGATTATAACATCTGTCATTGAATATAGGGTCGTTTACACACACAGACGTATCCCTACGTTTACGAAGCTAGAACACTAGATGGCGTGTATGTAAAAAAACAGTTTTTAATTTTTGTGTATGTGTAGATTGGGAAGGCAGAACTACAAAAGGCTATGTACGATTGTTATAAAAAAAAATTATATTTGTTGGCGTAAACTGTTTATTGATTTATAACTTTGGGAAATAAATTATGTCAACATTGATTACAATATAACGCAGTTTTGTAACAGTACCAATTATTACAATAATTAGACATTTCATAACCAACACGTAAGAAACTATAATTCCCAAACAAGAGATAACAACAAATCTATAACACGATTTATTTTGTGATAATAACCAGGAAGTTTGAAAATAATATTTCTAATTTCGAAGCACTCAACAAAAGCTTTTAGTAAAACAAAAATATAAATCCTATACCTACGAGCAATTCTTGTGTATATATATATAATCGGAATCTCGGAAACGGCTCCAACGATTTTCATAAAATGTTGTTTTATCCCCGTTTTCATGCAATGAAAAACTATAAGAAGGTAAATTTTAACACTGTAACAATGGTCGTAATAGCTCAAATGGATAACGCACTGTCGCGAAATCGTAGTTCCATGGTTCGCGTCTTGTTTTAAGGATTGACTTTTTTCCCTTTTTTTTCAAGTTCCCTTCTTTTGTGAAAACTCTATTATTTTGAGCCTTTTTGTAGTATTTTTAAAAATACGAAAATTTTATTGCACTCATAATTTTTCATTTTAATAACCAGTTCAGTTTTTTTCTATTATGTCGGTAAGATCAAAAAATATTCTTCATACTTTATCAGTATGTATTTTTAATCTAAATATAACTTCAAAAACACACGATTTCCAAAAAAAAAATACCGAGAAATGCTCGGTCATCCAGGTACTATACAATATAATATATACAAATCTTCCTTCAATTCTATATGAATAGGGTTGCGTTCGGAACACAAATCTAGAGCACTAAAATGTACAAAAATTTACTTATCTTTTTATTTCAATGTTATCTTTATATTCCTGGTAGAATTGGCCGACGAATAAGAAAAATATAACTCAGATTAGAATAAGCTATTTATTTATAAACAATAAAGCACGGACCAGAAAATAGGATTTTATGTAATTGAATTATATTTGTTTCTGAACGCACCGTAAGGTATGACGTAGTGACGAGTGAACTTGAGCTCTACAAAATATAACAAAGTGTAAAAGTGTATATAATGTGTGTCTGTCTGAAACTGTTTGCAAAATGCGTAAAGGTTGTTTAATGTAACCCGACAAAACCATATTTAGCAAACGTTTGCAAGTTTAATTTTGGGACTACTTTGGTAGTTTACCGATTTATAATAATTGTATTTATTGTTGACCAAAAACATATTCAAACACATTCATATATGAAACACTGACAAGTATGACGTAGGTAATCAGTATTGTGACGATATTTCAGAAAAATCACGGGCCAGCCTGCTGTTAATAATACTACCGAAAACATAATTGCGTTTTTAGAATAATTAATTACTATAACTACGATAAATTACAATATAGTCTCAAATATATACTAGAGAAATATTGCAATTCGGATCAATGAAAACATACATACAAAATATGTATAATACACAAGAAATTCCGCGCGCAAATCATAGCGCGCGACAACCGAAATCAGAATATATTTTATACAAGGCAAACAAGAGAACGTGCGTAAGTTTGGCAACGCTTTTGTTTCGTCAATTCAAGGTCAGGAATACGTTAGAGTGCGCGCAAGATAACTCTGCGCGCGACTGATGGCGTGCTTAATGTTGCCAGCTTAACTAATATTTTTTCCTTCGTTTAATCTTATTACTGGAATTGTATAATTATATCAAATTACATAAATTACCTAATTGATTACCAAATCTCAATTAAAAAAACTGTAATGTTCGGCCTAAACTTACAAAGACCTAATAATTTTTTAAACCCCATATTTATTGTTTATTTATTTATTTATTTATTTATTTAAAACTTCATATACACAAGTGGTATATAGGCGGACTTAATGCCTAAGGCATTCTCTCCCAGTCTACCTTGGGATGATGCAGAGATAGAATGAAGTAGGTGTAATAAAAAGTTAATATGCGAATACTAAAATAAAATAACAAAAAAAATGTAATACATGGAAATAAAATACATAAGATATAAATGGTACATCGCAAAAAATAGATAAAATTGTATTAATATTCATACACATATATGTATATAAAATATAAAATATACATAATTACAATAAGAACAATAAGAATATATATATATATATATATATATATATATATATATATATATATATATACATATAAACATACATATATACATATAACATATATATACATATACATACATACACACACATACATACATATATACACATATACATACATATACACATGTACAACTAGTGCGTGTTGCCAGTGATGTCTTATGGATCAGAGACGTGGTCCTTCACTGCTGGCCGTATGAGGACGCTGGTTCTGCCAATGATGAGGATGATGATTCTGCCAATTTATTAAGTAAGTGTTCCCGAACCTTCATCTTGAACGCGTACCGATTGCTAGCCGTCCTGATTTCGAGAGGGAGTGCGTTCCAAAGGAGAATAGATTGAATGTGGAAAGAAGAATGAACAAGTCCAGAGCTGTGGGATGGACATAGGAGAAGAAGGTTGTTCGTAGAGCGGAGGTTTCTCTCATGACTAGCACTAAGCAACTGAAAGTGAGGAGATAAGTAGGTAGGGGAAGTTGGAGACATCAGGATAGAATAAAGGGTGGTGAGTGCACGCAAACTACGGCGTTGACGAATAGGTAACCATTTTAATTGTGATCGATACGTGGATACATGGTCATACTTTCGAAGATTGAAAATGAATCGAATGCAGTTATTCAGAAGACGGTCATATTTGTTGAGAAGGTCTGCATTCAGGTCGAAATAACACACATCACCATAGTCGATTAGGGGAAAAATTAAACTCTGCACAAGCATTGTCTTAATTTCAGATGGTAGAAAATTTTTTAGGCGATAGAGAGAACGCAGGGTACCAGTGACTTTCTGGCTAACGGTCGTTGTTTGGGATTTCCAACTCAGAGTTGAATCAATTAATAAACCTAGATCCTTCACAGTGGAACACAATTGAATCTCAGTACTATTAAAAAAGATAGGAGGTACAGCTACTGTTTTCAATCTCTGGATCATCGGACGGCTACCAATTATTATGGCCTGACACTTCGAAGGGTTGACCATTAGGCCAAACCTGTCAGACCAGTTCTTAATGTACTCAAGGTCCTTGTTAAGTGTGTCCACCGCTGTAGAAATATCGTCAATACTCGCTTGTGTGTACAATTGCAAGTCATCAGCATACAGATGATACGCAGACTGAATGTATTGAGTAATGAGATTAATAAATATAGAAAACAATAAAGGAGGTAATATGCCGCCTTGAGGGACACCAGCATGTATGTCAAGCCAGCTAGATGATAGCTCATCGATGCGAACCGACTGCTGGCGCCCTCGAAGATATGATGAAAACCAATCCAGTGCTTCGGGTGAGATCATAGAAAGGGAGAGGATGGAAATTAGAATGTCATAACTAATGGTATTAAAGGCGTTCGAGAAGTCAACCAAAACCAACACAGTGACTTTAGTGTCCTCAATGCCTGCCCTAATATCACTTTCAGGAGTGCGGAAACGGTACTATGACCGGGCCTAAAGCCAGACTGCAAGGGACTTAATAAGTTATTACGAGAGATAAACTGCGAAAGATGCTTGTGGACACAGGCCTCAAGGACCTTGGATAAGAAGGGAAGGATGGATATAGGTCGAAAATGATTGGGTAAAGTGGGATTTGGGATCTTTTGTAAGGGAATAACGTAAGCCTTACGCCACAGTGAGGGAAAATTACCAGAATCCAAGGAGAAGTTAATGATGTGCGAGATGACTGGAAGGATATGGTCTAGTAAATAGATAATCATCCGTCGGCTGATGTTGTCGTAACCTACAGCATTAGATTTAATGGAAAGGATTATGTTCTTGATCTCAACTACAGCTACTGGAGAAAATTGAAACAGATTAATATCAGGACGAGGTAAACCCATTAAGTGTTCAACAGTAAGACGCTTGGTCTGGTGATCAAGAGGACTGTTGGAGACAAAATGAAAATTGATATCATCCAGACCAATCGTCCTTTGAAACTCACAACGGTGTCGTTTACCGATACCTATGGTTCCAAGGAACTTCCAGATATTAGCAGGGGAAGAAGATGAGATGTTACTAAGAATAAATCGGCGTTTGGCGTTGCGTATCATCTGATTGCACCGATTCCTTGCAACTTTATAAAGCGTCCAGTTTTGATCACATCGATCTCTTCTAAATTTGCCGAAAGCGCGATCCCTACGTCTCATCGCAATCCGAACCCCAATCGTCATCCAAGGCGCAGGTGGACGCTTGAGCTTCACTTTTTTGATGGGAGCATGTACGTCATATAATTTAAGGATAGCTTCATTCAATGCCCCAACTTTTTCATCCACAGTGGGTGCAGAAACCACGCTGTTCCAGTTTATTTTGGATGCATCCATACAGAGCTTTTCAATATCCAAGCGACCAAAACAACGCATGTGTAGAGTTTTAGCTGGAGGTTTAGGAGGTTTGAGGACGTAAGAAAGGAAAATGAGGTCATGATAGGAGAAAGCAGGTGCAAAGTGTTGACCGTGGCAGAAGACAAGAGAAGGAGCAGAGGTAAGGATTAAGTCAAGCCAGGTATCCTCCACATCAATATTGTGGTGAGTGGCTTGTAAAGGTAAAATGTGGAGGCCAACCGACTCGACAATTTGAAGGAGCTTGGAGGAACGGGTTAAGTGCGGAGTGAGGAGATCTGTATTAAAATCGCCCATGATGACGTGATGTGAGTATTCCGACCCCAAGGATTCCAGAATTGTTTCAAGACTGGAGAAGTAATCGACAGAAGGAGGACAGTAGACAACGCCAAGTACTAATTTGGCTCCTTTTACGCAAACTTCAAGGAAAAAGAAAAAATAAGAAAAGTCAGAACGAAGATATATAGCGACCCCACCCCCTCTTCTATCAATTCGATCGTTGCGTATCAAACTGAAGCCAGAGAGAGGGTAAGAAGTAGAAGGAAGATGGGGCTTAAGCCAAGTCTCCGAAATCAAGACGGCATGAACATCTGCGTCAGAGAAAGCCTCAATCAGATCACTGTAATGACTAGGTACGCTCTGTGCATTAATGTGGCAAACATTAAACAAAGAGCGGGATTCATCGAATTTATGTCGCACAAAATCCCCTAACGTTTCAGTAATAGAGCAATAACTGTCATTTGATGAAGAAAACTCGTTGGCAGAAAGAAAAGAATCATCATCGGAACTCATCTATATGTAATAGAATATATAAAAATAAATAAATAATATAGACCTATAACTATAAGAATAAATAAATTAGTATAATTAAAATTATATAACGTAAAAAAATAGTAATAATTTCGATTGCTAAACTGCCATCCCTGCACCACCCGCCAGCTAACACACTCAAATATTAAAAGACAAATATAATGCACAAAACAATAAAAATAAAAATGATTTGCAAGACAACTACAACTAAACTAGGTTAAGATTACTAATAATAAATAGCAGAACTTAGAACAAATAAAAAGGATCATAGAGAAGTGTCTCATAGACGACATATACTCTGTCCAAAGGACTTTGTATCCATGATCATGTAAAAAAAACTTCCCAGCGACCGAAAGTTAAATTGCACTATGCACTTGTTACGAATCTATTAATCTATGGACAAAATATAACCAAAAGCAAAACAACTTAATACCAAAACAAAGTAGAACTTAACCTAAAATGTAATAAATATACAAGTTTTAATAAATGATGTAAAACGAGAAACAATATTAAAATTAGAAATTAACTAATGAAAAAAAATGTAAATAAATGAGAAAGAAAGAAGCTTAAGGTTACATAAAAGCAAAACAAGGTTTAATACTGTGGATAAAAAGTAATAATAAATTATACTAAGTAATTCTGCAATATTGAATAAATTTTAAGTTGTAGTAAAAGGAAAAAGGAGAATTAAGACAATAAAACGCAATACTGCGTAGTTATTTACGTGGTTTAGAATTGCTTCCTGCAATGCGCTCGCCTCCAGATGAGGATTCAGCAGTCGCCTTAGGGTGTTTTTGCGTAAGAGTAGTCAGCTCATCTAAGGTAGTGACTTTATGCCGGGATCCATCTGCAACTTTCACCACAATTACTCCATCTTGGGTCCAGCATGCACGCATGCCGAAATGCTGACGGGCTTTGCCAAAAACAACTTTGTTTAAGATCCGCGTAATAAATATATTTCTTGATTCTAACTTTCATAAGTTTGATACCTCACTACACAAGTTTAACTACGCCACTACAATTTTTTTGACACAATTACAGGTACCTATTATATTCGTGTATAAAAAGGACTAATACTAAGATTAATGACTACTGATATTTTGTCTATAATAAATTTTTCCAAAAAGGTATTTTGAAACAACTGAAATAGCATTATAATATTTATTATAAAGAACGAAATAAAAAGTCCAAGGAAACCTAGTAAATCTTTTATTGAATACCTATTATTATTTATAAATTTGGTGTAACAATGGTCCTGCAGTGGATCAACGCCTTCCATTCGCATATCTTCATCAGAATCCATGCTAGAGTCTTCATCAGATGACTTGGATGTGTCACCTGTAACATTAATTACAAATTCATCCATTTCCATATCCATCAGCCTATCTGATTGGAAATATTTATCTTCTATTTTTTCTGCATGTTGGCATACGTTGAACCATTCTTCTGTCGTTACTGTTCTAAACGCCGCCTCAGTAATAGCAGCTATTTCGCTAGGAGCTTGAGTGATATTTTTCTCTGCAATGCGTCTCTTTATTATTGCCCAAATTTTTTCTATGGGATTTAAATCGCAGTGGTAAGGCGGCAAACGGAGAACCTCATGTCCATATTCATTTAGCATTTGATCTATTTCGTACTGTGGGTCTCCTTTGTATTTTTTAATTAATTCGTATAATTGCGCTTTTCTCCAACAGTTTTCAAATGTAATACCATTTCTCGTAAGCCATCCTTGGAGCTTTGCTTTTGTATTGCCAATTGTAGGCGCCTTGTTGATCTGTATGCAGTGGTATGACGCATTATTCATCACTACAATGCAATTCGTTGGAAGATTCGGCACAATTTTTTCTTTCATCCACCGCATGAAGTTAGCTGAATTCATATCGTCGTGATAGTCATTCGATTTGGAGTTAGACCTGAACAGCAGCAGTCCGTTTTCAACAAACCCAGTTTTACCTCCACCATGGGCTATTATCCATCTTGCACAGACGCTATCAGAAGCAAGAATACCAGGCTGTTCCTTCGATTGCCAGCATTTTTGAAGGTAGTATGAAGCATGTATATACGTTTCGTCAACATAAATTACCGGTCGATTTTCTTCCTGACGATTCTTGCGCAACCTCAGAATATATTTTGCTCTCCAAGCTGCAATATCACTGCGTTCTACCAATACTTTTCGTTTAGACTGGCACCTTTTGTATTTGTAGCCCATAGTCTTTAAAATACTCCTCAACGATGTTCTGCCATATTTAAAACCAATATCAGTTTTCAATTCCAACCAAAGTTTATTTATGATAGGAATCTCCTTCTTGACGACGTAAAATGATTGAATTAAATGCCTTATAGCGCACATATCGAAATCGTCTAAATCATAATTTTTTTTTCCTTCGGTTCCTAGTTTTTCCCGGCGTCACAATTTTAGAAGATGAAGCTTCTGCTATATTACCCTCTTGACTTATCTGGGTGACGGTGCGTTCAGAAACACGTAAAACAAAATAAAAACAATGCATTATAAATACATGATATTAATGACACGAGGAAATTAAAAAGGAACAAATAGAGAAAATTGGGGAATTTTATTGTAATGGCATCCCTAAAAATTACCTGCTAAATATGCAACGCGGGCTCTAACTTTGGAAAACGGTACTATAGGCCCGTTATTGTCTCGTTCTTCTTCACAAGCACGTTTGACCTTCAAAATAACATCCCTGCCAGCACTTTTAATCACTTTCGGCATAATGATAACGATTAATTACTGCAAAAAAGAATAAAAACAGGACACCTACCACTCTGTTTAGACACTTGCCATAAACAGTAAGATGGCGGCACACGATTAGTTCCAATTTTGGCCGCGCGCAGAGTTATCTTGCGCGCACTCTAGTACCGTATACTTATCTGTCTACGGCAGTTTGTTGTCAGGAAGGACGGCAACGTCGCTTTACCATCGACTTTTGGTATGTCACACAACGATAATAAGTAATAAAATTGTTTACAAAAAAACATAGGTGTCTAAGGTCATTAGTTTTATGTTATTTTATACTGTTTTTTTAACGGTTGGAAAGGAAATTAACCAATTATTGAACTTAAGATATTGATTTATCAGAATTATTTAAGATCACTTGGATGCCGTCTAGCGTGCCAATGTTTAAACGTCGCCTTTCGTTTGCTTGTCAAAAGTCACGCACACTACTAAAGAAGTGTCAAATTTTTCCGGGATTTCACTATTGTTTTTCTCGGTATATGATGTAAGTTATTGCCTATAAAGGTCAGAGGCGTACACATTCATTGTAGAGAAGTGATAAAATGATTAGTTTTAAAGAAAGAGTGTCTGTGTTTAGTGTATATTTTGGTTAAAAAATGTATGGACGGACGGTCGACGCATCCACCTTAATAAAAAAATTAAACGCTTGATTAGTTGAATAGTGTTTTGTCTCATTTTGAACTTTACGAGACACTTGTTGCTAAAAAATGACAAAACACTATTTAACAAATCAAGTGTTTAAAACTGTTTATGAATAAAAGGGAACATATATAGACGGGCAACGTGAGGCAGTGTCAAAGGCGATACATGCGATCGTCAATCCGACGTGATCGTTAGAAGTGATGATTAAAGCCCTTCTTCAGCTGAAGACATTTACGGCTAATGAGGAAGGAAATAAGACGGAAGGAAAAATAAAAATAGACATATTTTTATTTTTAAGTACCCGATTGTTTACGTATCGCCTAGGCAGGATGGATTATATCGGATCGGACCTATTAAAATCCCATGGTGTTTTACCTTTCTCGTTTTTGACAACGCCTTGCTAACACTTATCTTTAGTCCCACGGAGTATTTCGAGTCTGTCACGCTGAGGTCGTGAAGTCGAGTCCGATAACAACGACAGATCTGGTCTATGACATTCTCACCAACCACGGAAGACAATTAGTGTAACGCATCGAGAGCCACGTAGGTGCTTTTGACTTAAGTGGGCGATCAAGCCACCGCTACTAAGTAGCGTATCGTGAGTTTCGTAATTGTCGACTTCCAGGAAATGTCAAAAAAATGTTCTGTCCCCGGGTAGATGGCGGCGTAACTGTCACATAATGTGCTGGATGTGGAATTAATAGACTGTCGACGAAAAGCAACTAACGTCAAAGGTGCAAAGGATTGGTTACTGCGCGGTGATTACGACAAATCGTCCCAAACTTTTCTCCTACATGGGTTTAACGACCATCATCACAATAATGTATTACTACAGGCTGTTGAGGAATAAAAATAATTTTGAGCGTTGCACAATTTTCATCACTTACAGAATGTATAAGATTTTTGTGGGGATTAAATTAATGGTTGATTTCCTTGTTCCAGTATGCAAGAGAAAGGGAGAGAAACGAGAGGGATCGCGACAGAGACCACAGGGACAGAGATAGAGAACGGCATCGTGATCGAGAAGAGAGGGACAGAGAGAGACTGCGTGAACGCGAGGAGAGGGACAGGTAACTTACTTGTTTATTGATGTAATATAAAAAATTTGAATCAAAGCCTACGTTCAGCATTGGACTTTGATAGACTATAATGATGATGATGACATTGATGAGGGGATAATAATTATTATATTAATGTAATTTTCTTTTATTTCAGAGAAAGACATAGAGAAAGACAAAGGAGAGAAATGCATTCTCATTCTGAGAGTTCGGATGAAGATTCTAGACCAAACAAGTGAGTTAATTACCTAGTCTGAAATAATATTTTTGTAAGGACCACTATAAATTTAACTAACTTTTAAAATTAACACACTATCATAATGTAGGGTGTAATTCAGCTTACACGCAATTTAGGACGTCTAAATGATCTGAAATTTAGTATATATTATATTAGAATCAATACAGAGTACAGAGTAAGTAATACATACAGAGTACATTAATTACATGTTGTAGGCATAAGTTTAACTCTAATATTAATTATGCCACGACAAGATATTCCGAGAGAGTCGTAAGGAGCGACAGAGGGAAACTGAACATATTTAAGAGTAAATTCGGGTGGCCTTTTCTCCATACAAACGTTCTCGCCTGTTTTATTTATAGTTTATGACTATCAATGATTTTCTACGGTAAAATAAATACCAACCTCTTCTATGTCATTGTTTTCTTTTTTTATCTTTATAAGATACATTATCTTTATAAGCACTAGAACCCTTACCAAATGCTCAAAATTGCCTATTTCGACCACAGACTACAGAGGCCTAGTGTTCAAATTTGATAACTAATACTGAAAAAAGAAAAACACGGTGTATATCCTTATTATTCAGTTTATAAAATATCTTTTAAATTGGTCCAATATTGGAGGCGGCAATGGTACAGAGCCAAACCTTCAATTATGCCTTTTTACTCCTTATCGCACTTGCACTCGTAGAGCGCAAGCGATAGTTTGTTCAAATACCTAATTTTCAAACTTCTCTCGGCCCGCATTTCCTTCTTAAGCAGTTGGGCAGTAGTTAACTTGATGGTAGGATTCCTTTTTTGCATAGAATTCCGTCTTAGAAGATTTCACCCCGTTAGCTGTTTCTACCGCCAAACACTACGCTTCTGTGTCTGGCATGCTAGCAGAGTCTAAGATCTAGTTTACTGCGTACCTATCCATCTACCAGCGTGGCGAATTTTGCCAATCTTCCCTGTGATGCTCTGGATGTGGGCAGTGAACTATTTACGGACGTAAAGAAGAGAGTTACTTAAACTGTTTACCGCATTTTGTGTTTTTGAACATACAGAGGGTACTTATTAATCAAATATGATTCTACAGGATACCAATTATTTACAGGTTCATTAAAGCTTTAAAAACGATATTTTGATCTCCATATTTGCAGTTATGAAAGAGAATACAGAAGAGCCAGCAAAAGACTCAGACTTCATAACCAAAGGCCTCCACCTCAAACCACTCCCCGAACTGTATTCCACAAGTAAGTTGTAGCATCATTATAATTATTATGTAATATCATTATCATGATTTATCATTACAGCCCTTCACAAGTACACTTCTGTACATAAGCCTCCCGCAAGGAATGCCACATAGCAAGGTCCTGAGTTATGTGCATCCATCGATTTCCTGCATGTCGTAACGGGTCGACAGTCCAGCCAGTGGGATCCGCCCTACACTTCGCCTACCGGTACGAGGCTGCTACTCGAGAACCTTTCATCGCTATCGCTTGTCAGTTCTTCGAGCTATACGGCCAATCCATTGCCATTTCAGCTTACTAATCCCTGGGGCTATGTCGGTTACTCTGGTTCTATTGCGAATATCCTTATATCTAAGTTTATCACTCAGAGAAACCCCGAGCATAAAACTCTCCATAACTCGCTGAGTGACCTTGAGCTTCCTCATACAGTCAGCTGTGAAGGATCACGTCTCAGATCCATAAGTCGTCACTGACAAAATGCACTGGTTGTACAAACTTGTTTTCAAGTTTTGAGCCGTACCTGACGAGAAGATGGTGATTTCCCGAACGCAGCCCAGCCGAGTTGAATCTGTCGATTGACCTCTCGGTAGAAGTTGAATTTACCTATTCAGATTGTTTCAAGTTTTGAGGTACCTAGCTTATCAATATGCACTAAGTATGATAAGTTGTAGTAATGTAAAGAAAAGCTAAGTTTCTTCGGGAAAATTCATCAAATCAAATCATTTTATACTGACAAAGCATAATTTTCATGCGTGGGTAGAGCCTCACTGCAGCTATATTACGGCTGTAATACGAATGCGTCGCCTCGACCAGCGCAGGAGCACGCTCTCGCGGTATACTGACGTGAAGCAGCAGAATAATGCTGTTTCGTGAGGTGATGCTAAAGAACCGGAGACCCTTTGTGAGGTATTTTTGTCCTCACAGGTGACATGGCAACACATCTGCATTCTTAATCGAGGAAAGTTGTGTATGTCTATGGGTCGCAGCTTATTCACTTACCATCAGGTCGACTGCGTTCGTATGCTCGCTTGTCACCCATATACTATAAAAAATAAAAATCATATGTCGTATTTGCTATACAATTAAATTTCATAAGATAATAAGTATAGACGATGTGAGTTTCCTATGTAATCTTTTTCGTCACAACAGCTAAATGACAAATGTGATTGTCTTTCGTCTCTTTTTATCAAATATTTTAAATAATTATCCTTAAATTTGGTTTACATACACAGGTTTGGTTTTATTGATACAGATGTAATTTTAAAAGCTCTTTAGCGGTACAAAAATAATTAACAGCCATGTGCAAACTCCTCAATATTTTTTTCTGATTTTAATGATTTTAAAATATTTATATAGTTAAACTCTTTAAATAATAATCGTTAATTATGTCCGTAGGGCCTTAGATGCAGTGGACATTTCTTGGGAAAACGAACATTTGAAAAGCATTCTCAGCAGTGATGAGTACTGCGACTTTGAGAAGCCGGACAAAGCAGGCAGTTCAGGAACCAACACACTACAGCCTTACCCCAAGTTCAACGAACTAGGACAACCTTTGTGGCATGGTTAGTGTGATTGTATTGATTTAAAATTAAGTGATGAGAGTATTAGAGTGGTAGAAGGTATTTTAATAAACTAATTTAATTATTTTTATCTGGATTCCTTTTTTTAGTATATTTTTCAAGATACGAAAATTTAAATTAAACTAATTGCACTCATGATTTTTCATTCAGATAACCAGTTCAGTTTTTTCTATTATGTCAATAAGATCAAAAAATACTATTCATGTTTCATCAGTATGTAATTTGTATCTAAATATAATTTCCAAAACACACGATTTCCAAAAAAAAAAATACCGAGGTCATCCAGGTACTTTTCCTTTATGGGAAATGGATGGATTTTATTTACTGAAAGATGTTTCAGAAATTATTGAATAAGTAGAACCATTGTAGGAAGTCAGTATACGAGTGTCTCTGTATGTAGTTGTGTGTACATAAAGATGGATTGGCTATCGGTGGTGATTGCGTGTTGTGTGCAGAGCACCTGCCGGTGGTGGGCGCGCGCATCGAGGCGCTGCGTGCGCACGGACGCGCGCCCGCTGCGCTTCGCCTCGCAGTCAGCGCCGCGCGCGCGCTGCGACACCGCCAGGTACGCGCGCCGCGCTCACGACGCAGTCAACACCATCATCTAACCACTAACATTTGTTTTATGGAACCTGTTGCGACAATAAGTTTCTTCTGCAACAGGGAACCTGTAATAACCACGTTTCTGTATAGTCTTACTAGGTAACCGTCTATGTACGTGGTAGAGCCACACTGCAGCTCGACCGGGGAAGGACCACGCTCTCACAGAATACCAGTGGAAAATAGCAGCTTAATGCTGCTGTGTTTCTTATGGTGAGTGTAGAGATCCGGAGACCCGTTTTACTGAAATCGAGGCATTCCGTCTTAGTCCTCAATGGTGACAACGCATCTGTATTTTGAGTCTTAATCGAGAATACCGATAAATAACGATAGTTTATTTGTTAACTATAAAAGTTAAACAAACAATTATTAAATAATAATTTTCACTTTTATTGATATTTGAAAATATCAATTGGCAGACCTTTTCTATAGAAAGTCGAGTTCTTACATCACAAGTTGACGCCATAGAGTGGTATAATTAAATAAAGCAAAATTATCAAAGTCCACGTAGCAGTGCTAGATCATTTTGCAACTGGTGCAACCTATTGTACAATAACATTTACTTTTTACTACTAAAACAAGCTTACTGGAACAACCTAATGCACGATTTGTTGTAACTGGTTACATTTTTATTTTCAACCCAACGTGTGCTGTAACAGATTGATATTAGTGATTCTTTTTTTTTATTAAATAAGTAATGTTTCAGGGGAGATCCCATATAAAAAGTTCTACCCCTAAACAAAGGTAAGACGAAGTTTTTAATGCAACTGTTTAGATGACCATTGAGTTTGTAATATTACTTCGTCTACTTAAAAGGGTGATAAAACGTTTATTCAAAAGTAAAATCCGACTTAAAAGTAAATACTATGATCATACTCTGAAGTAGGGACTTTAACTATATCACTGTGTCTTAACACAGACTTCAGAATTTAAATTATTTTATTCTTTTTAGTTCTTTGAGTCGGAATTTACTTTTTATTCATAGTTATTTTTAACCATCAAGAAGTTGTTTCTGTCCCGTTCTATTTCATTTTCCTCTGTCATCTCTTACGACGCTTACAGTAATGGTTATAGAGTTACTCACTCTACAGTTATAAATATTATGTTAAAAATATACCGGCAGGAAATGCAATTCAACAGGACAATATGCATTCTTTTACGGCCTATAAAAGCCCACAGCTGAACATAGGCCTCCTCCAAATATCATCTCTTAGGAGGTTTTGCCATAGTTGCTACGCTTGGCGGGCGGGCTGGCAGTTTTTTATAATTATAAGTTTTTACCAAAAAGAAGTTGCTTACTTCTTCCGATACCCACATAACGATATGGGGTAGTGGATAATCTTATACCGCCACTACACGGTCATTTCGTTGTCCGTCTTTATTGCGTTTCGCTGACGTGCACAACCTACGCGCATACAGGAGGTAGCGCAGCAGCGGTGGCAGAGCGCGGGTGCGGGCGCGGGAACGAGCGAAGCATCGTCATCGAGCGGGACTTGCGGCGCCAGCGAGGCGTGTGCTGGGCTGTGCGAGCGCGTCAAGCTGTCGCTGCTGTGCGCGCACATGGACGCCGGCGCCTGCCTGCCCAGCGGCGCCACGTGCGCACTCTCGCACACGCAGCGCTGCATCGGACGAGGTAAGTCATACCTCAATGCTAACTTACAGCGCTTCATTGGCTGCATCGATCGAGATTAGTCCTCTTCGCGCGCTCACATCTGCAGCGCTGTATTCGTTCCATCGATCTTGATAGGTTCGCTTCGTGCTGTCACGCACGCAACCCTGCATCGGACGAGGTGTCCTTGAATATACTCTGTACTCACAGCGTTACATCGGCTGCATCGATCTAAACTAATCCTATTTTGCCTCGCGCTCTCACTTCTCCAGCGCTGTATCAACTTAACCGATCTAGATTAGCTTACTTCGTGCTGACACACGTAGCGTTTTATCTGACGACGGGAAAAATCTGGTAATAATGCAGTCGCAATGCTGCATCGACCTAACTTAGTCTGCCGCGTGTTTTCACACATGCAGCACTGTATCGGACAAGAGGAGTAATCCGATAATATTGCAAGTGGACCGCCGCATCGAACGCATCGATCTAGACCGGTCATTCTAACACTTGTAACGCTATATCGACTCTGTCGTTCTACGTCTAGTAGTACTAGTATCTCTACTCTCAAAGGAGACGGAGTATATCAAGTCATCATCAATGTGATGTGATGTCACAGTAAAAGTTCCTTGATTTTACGGAGAGCTACACTCGTAACACTGTATAAATCTATATTAGTTTTTTCCACTCTGTGACACTTTTCACACTGTGTTCCTAAAGTTGGTGTAATACGGGTTTGGATAGCATCTTTCTACATCATTTTTGTTAAAGATCAAATGCTTTGTAATTAAAAACCTGTTCTTCACGTTTGAGTCGAACGTGATTTGACTAATGTGAAAGTTTGACGACTCTCACATTAGTCAAATCACGCTCGACTTAGTGGCTAAACGTTAGCATTATTTCTCGCAAGTTATTGTACGTTGTTGTTTTGAAAGAGGTAAAAAAGTAAAACTCTTATAATATGAAAACGTTTTCAAAAAAAAATAAATAAGTGAGTAAAGAGGTATATTTGTTGTACAGACAGCCGCGGCTGGACGGGATGGGCGCTAGAAGCGGTGTGGTGTGTGCACGAGTGCCTGGCCGACGCCTGCCTGGCTCCTGACGACCAGCGCGCTTCCCCGCGCCTGCACACGTACCTCGACGAGGAGCCCGCCACTGGATTGCCGCCCAGGTGATCACTCCACGCACGCAATCACGCACACACACGCACAGCAGCACGCACGCACCCACTAATGCTCACATCCACGCACGCACGCACGCACACATGCAAACACGTTCACACGCACACGCAGCTTTACTTTATTGAGTCGATCTTTAGGTTAAATTAGACATTTGCTATGAGTAAGTACACTAATAGCACATTTATTTCATTTCAACAAACTATGACTTCAATCCCACACAATTTCTATGAAGTTTCATTTTGACAGCATGTTATGCATTTTGATTGATATGCACGTCAACTACCGTCTTCTTTATCATCATCTGATCATTATTATCATTACAGCCCTTTAACAAATTTATCACTAAACATAAGCCTAACCCGAGTACTGCCACAAAGTCCTGAACCTACTGCATCCACCGACTTCCAACATGTCTTGCTAGATCGTCATTCCATCATCATCATTCGTCATCATTCTTAATGATTACTAAAAACGCTGAAACTTTTGAGTTAAGAAAACAGTAATGTTTTTATATGGTCTTTCCTGCCATTTAAAGTATCAGTTTAGTTGCCATATTTTTGTTCTGTCTGTTAGTTTTAAAATCAATTTTGCTAAACAGGAAAACACTTGTGTCACTCAGAAGTATGTCTCAAAATTGTGAATTTTTTACTCATATAAAATTAATATACAGTAATTAATTATTTTATCTATTCAACCAATTCAATAATCAAACAAAAATTGTAGTTTACTTTGAAAGCAATAAAGATGTCGTGTGATAATGTATAAATTATTGCAATAATACAATGCTAGTGGAATGAAATCTTATTCTAACTTGTGTCCCCAAAAGTTATCCAGTGTGTTACTTCGTTTCGACATGGGGTAGATTTTTTGTTTTCAACATTAAACAACATTACTTACCTAATTTCGATGAGGCAATGCCGTAGGCTTACTGTCAAATGTTTGTAGTCGTGACCGTAAACAATTGTAAATTCGATAATTTAGAGCACAAATTTCGGGCAGTGTAGGTATATGTCAGTTCTACGTGAGAAGTACAAAGATATCGTTTACTAGGTTTCTAATTCGAAATTTATAGTCAATTACCAGAGTATTAACATCAATGGCGAGTACATCACTCACCTTCGATTTGCCGACGATATAGTCCTTATGGCAGAATCGCTGGAGGACTTAAGCACTATGCTCAATGACCTCAATAGTGCCTCCCAACGGATAGGTCTTAAGATGAACATGGACAAAACAAGTCTCCTTCCGTGCATCCAACTTCGGGCGGAGCAGCACGGATTCAGGAGGGGTCACTCCACAGTCACACAACTGACTAGAGTGCTGCACCTGCTTGCGGCCGAGTACAACCGGGGCCGCATATCGTTGGGCGTCTTTCTCGATATCGAGAAGGCGTTCGACCGGGTGTGGCACATAGGATTATTATACAAGCTGGAAGAACAGACCGGTGTCCCTCCTGCTATGTTGCGGTTAATGGCGTCTTTCCTGGAAGACAGGAAGTTCTACGTCTGCGTAGAGGACGCCGAGTCCGCAACAAGAACCATCAGAGCCGGCGTTCCACAGGGCAGCTGTTTGTCTCCAGTCCTGTACGCGGCTTATACCAATGATATACCTACACTGGCAGGCAGACTTCAAGAGTGGGAGGACGACGTTGAGCTGGCGCTATATGCGGACGATAGCGCCTATTTCACCTCGTCCAGAAGAGCCCACATAGCCACTGCCAAGATGCAGCGTCTGCTGGACCTGCTGCCACCATGGCTGAATGAGTGGAGGATGGTCGTCAACGTTGGTAAGAGGACCGCTCTGCTCACTCGCCGTCTCAGGAAATTTCCACCTCCGCTGACCCTCAACGGCCAGAAGATTGCGTACCAGAAGGCCGTAACCTACCTTGGGTGCAGGATCGACAAGACGCTGCGCATGACCGCGCACGTCGACTTCGTCGTCCGCAGGGCCCGATGTGTGCGGGCGACGCTCTTGCCGGTCCTGGCATCCAAGCTGCCGATAAAAACCAAGCTCACCATCATCACTTACGCTGCTCCGGCCTGGTACGCACTTCTGAGCGACCCTCTGAGGCGGCGACTACAGGCCCAGCAGAATCTGACATTAAGGACGATCGTCGGAGCGGGTCGCTACGTCCGGAATGACGTAATAGCGGCCGACTTGAAGGTCGAGAACATCATCGACTTCGTGGCCCGGCTAGCGCACGGCATGTTCGACCGCGCCGACAACGGGCCACATGAACACCTCAACGGCTTTGCGCCGTTGCACACCCGGCCACCGGACGGGCGACCCCTTCCAAGAGAACTCCTCTCTATATGTGATTAGAGAGTTGAGTAACAACCCACAATGCCGCTGAAAGGCCAACTTATACTTACTTAGATAACCTCCTTTGATAACCTCCTTTTCCCGTAGTCGGTGAACTACGGGAATAAATTCTTATCCGGCTATGTTATAAAACGTAGCACCATCCACGCCAAGAATAGGCAAAAAATGACTACCCCATAGTAATGGGGCATGAGGAAAATCCGGGTAATGTGGTATACCCCGAGGCCCGATACCTGCATGTGCCTAGGTACATGTAGACGACAATCAACGACGGTCAAAACAAAGATCATGTTTAATGTCCATGTCACACCTATGCCGGTAGTTGTTGGGAGCACTATGCTCGAAGTTGTTGACGAGTACGTTTACCTGGGACAAATAGTCCGACTAGGTAAGTCCAACTTCGACCGAGAGGTCAATCGACGGATTCAACTTGGCTGGGCAGCGTTCGGGAAATTACCGACATATCTTCTCGTCAGGTATACCTCAATCTCTAAAAACTAGATTGTACAACCAGTGCGTGTTGCCAGTGATGACTTACGGATCTGAGACGTGGTCCTTCACTGCTGGCCGTATGAGGACGCTCAAGGTCGCTCAGCGAGCTATGGAGAGGGCTATGCTCGGAGTTTCTCTGCGTGATAGACTCAGAAATGAGGATATCCGCAGTAAAACCAGAGTGACCGACATAGCCCAACGGATTAGTAAGCTGAAGTGGCATTGGGCCGGCCATATAGCTCGAAGAACCGATAACCGATGGGGAAGAAAGGTTCTCGAGTGGCAGCCTCGTACTCGTAGTTTTTGTATGCTGAGTTTATTAGATATACACAAAAAGTTTTTTTTTAAATCATTACTTATTAAATTAATACTATATTATAGTTCGCCTATTGTTTACATTAAAAAAAAACGCATTTTTAAATTTCAATTTCTTCTTAAATATGTCTCTGTGCGAACGCGAGTAGTGTCAAATGGGATAGCCCTTATAATTAAAAAAAAACAGTAAAACAAAATTCTGTGATAAATGGTAATAATTATTATGGTATCTGTACTAATTGTAAATTGTAAACATATATTTGTTAAATTCGTTATGTTCTTTTATGAATAACCTTCTTTGATTAGTACCTACTGTTTTTTGTAAGCACATTATTTTGTTAAAGGCTTTAATTCTACTGTGTTGTGTTATTTTGGTGTTTTGTTTCGCAAACATGCAAGCTGTGCTTAGTCTAAGATTCGTTTTTGATTATTTAATCTTAATTTCATGAAAATAAGTAATTGATAATATTTTAAAATGGATTTTACTTGAACCTATTTTCAAGTGAACATTGACCTTTATATTATTCCAGTACGTTGTTGTGTCACCGTGTGTTATATCTTCCAGTGCGTTATTTACACTTTTTTACGACCTTATCCATATACAGTAATTAATTATTTTATCTATTCAACCAATTCAATACAACATACATACGATAGTTACATACATACAATGTAACTATTTTGTCATTAATTTGAAACATAGAAAGTGCTTATTTCTTAAAATCAATTTTCATTCATCTCAATCCCTTAGAACACAGCCTCTGAGTGTTATTTAATAAAATGTTATTTAATTTTATTTCAGGTACCAACATGTGCCTGTGGCAGGTAGCAAGAACCCTGAAGAAACATACCTGGCCTTAGCTTTAGAAGCAGCGTTGTTGGGTTTAGGCATGCAACGAATGCTTCCTAGTGGACTGTACGCACAGGAACGATATTGCAAACAGGTAAATTGAATAGCATTAAATATAAATTACCTTCTTTTTTAATAATAAAGAATCGTAATCCTCAGAGATGACAAAGTATCTGTCTGTGATACACAACATCTACTTAACATCACGCTGGCTTGTTACCATAACTTCTATAATAATGTAATCTTATTGTAGCAGCATAGGGTTGAAAATGTTTGAATGGTGATCGTGTGTGTATTGTATGTATAAAACTGATGTCATACATTGTAATAAGAACTTCTAATTGATGTGATGACAATATTAGATGAATTTATAAACTTGATAAAGATATGAGTTATTTTATAAGTAAGATAATTACCATATCATCCAGTATATTCCTGATAAAATTTCTAATAAATTTGTAAAAACTCACAGCCTATATAATATGCCCCATTGCTCTGCAATGGTCTCCTCTCACACCTGAGACGATTACACATCGTGACCTGAATTTATTTTATTCTTTAGACATGCATGTTTTCTCACGATATTTTCCTTCGTCGCTAAGCACATGTTAAATCGCTACCGCCATCGCTCGACCGTCGCTAATTTTGTACCCGCAGCCTTCGAGTCAAGCTGCAGCTATATTATGGCACGAGTGGGTCGGCTTGACCAAGATCGGGAAAGATCACAGTTACAGAAATCGAATCGAACGAATCGAAGAACATCAGCCTGAAATTTCAGCTTAATGCTACCGTGTTTCGAAGGTATTTGAAAAGGTGAGAGTAGAGAACCGAAGACCCTTTTTATTGGAAATGTGACATAACATCTTAGGTTTCATAGTAGATAACGCATCTGCAATTTGATTCTTAATCGAGGATAGATGGAGCCAGCATCCACTTGTCATCAGATGGGCTATGTGCACGTTAGTCACCCTTATTCTATAAACAGAGTAATATAATATGTACTGCGTACTAGAAGAGACGCCCAGACTTGTGGTTTGCAATATGCGTTAGAGCTCACGGACTAAAACTTACTTGGTCTGTGCCATAAAATGCTGTCACGCAGATATTGTTCGCGTTGTCTGTTTTGGTAACAATGCCTTTCAGACCTAATTTCGGTCACGGCGGCCTGCCTCAATGTAGTTTTACTATTTGCGAAATACAGGATTATAGTGCCCAAGTGTATTCGATAGGACAGTAATCCGACAGGACCGGAAAGAGATTAGGCGCAGAACCTACGGCTTTACGCGCTTTTCGAGGTACGGGAGTGAGACACCGCCAACTTCCTGACTCCGGGCAGTTACTGCGAATTTCTTGACAGAAAAACACAATAACTGATTTTGGTCCGACTCAGAACTCGAAACTAGGAACTCATGATTAACAACCATGTTTACGACTACTACACTAACGAGGCAGTTATTGTATCTGAAAGTTCAAGTACAAACGGTGGCCATATCGTTTGAAGCGATATATACTTGAGAAACCGAACACGAAGTGATATTTGATTGATAGGTGCATCATGCAATATAAAGTAAATTAAAAAAAAAATAGTTGAAAAAAATTAGTGTGGTACGTGTGCCGGTGTAAGAATATCCAGTAGCCTGTATAGTCCCGAGGATGTCGTTAGAGGCGGCAGAGGGAAAATGAATCAGGAGATTGGCAGCAGCATGTTCCTGATAACAACTTAAAATAATGAAAAACTGCTGTTAATCCAATTTTGAAATGCGGCAACTATGGCAAATATCCCCCATGTAGCAATCTATCAGGGAGGTCTATGTTCAGCAATGGACTTAAAAAAAGACTTTTTTATGGAATAGGGTGATAAAGGAGGCCCTGAGTCCACCTGATGGTTAGTGGATGGTGTAATCCATAGATATCTATGCCTTTCCCCGATTAAGAATCAAAATGCAGATGCGTCGTCACCATTGATGACTAAGATGCTTCGCTTCCAGTAAAAAGGGGTCTGAGTGTAGAGAACACTCAGCATACGAAGCAGCAGCATTAAGCTGCTTTTTAACATTCGGCTGCGTTGGTAACGAGCGTGGTGCGGTGTATGCAGGAGGAGCGGCTGATCTCCGCGCTGCAGCGCGTGGAAGGCGAGGCGGTGGCGGGCGTGTGCGCGCGCGTGGCCGCCGCGCTGCTGGCAGGCGGGCCGGCCTCGTGCCTGGGCGCGCGCGTGCATCCGCGCTCGGCGCCCGCGCACACCTTCGCGCGCTACCTCTTCCTCGCGCTGCTGCCCAACGACCCAGACCTCGCCTACCGCGTGGGGCTGCGCGCCATGAGGTACGTTGTGGTGCAGGAGGAGCGTAACGTCAGCGCGCTGCTGGCGGGGGCGGGCTGGCCTCGTGCCTGGGCGCGCGCGTGCACCCACGCTCTGCGCCCGCGCACACTTTAGCGCGCTACCTCTTCCTCGCGCTGCTGCCCAACGACCCAGACCTCGCCTACCGCGTGGGGCTGCGCGCCTTGAGGTACGTTGTGGTGCAGGATGAGCGTAACGTCGGCGCGCTGCTGGCGGGCGGGCCGGCCTCGTACCTGAGCGCGCGCGTGCACCTTCATGCGTTACCTCTTCCTCGCACTGCTGCCCAACGATCCCGACCTCGCCTACCGCGTGGAGCTGCGCGCCATGAGGTACGTTGTGGTTAAGGAGGAGCGTAACGCCGGCGCGCTGCTGGCGGGTGGGCCGGCCTCGTGTCTGGGCGCGCGCGTGCACCTTCGCGTGCTACCTCTTCCTCGCGCTGCTGCCCAACGACCCAGACCTCGCCTACCGCGTGGGGCTGCGCGCCATGAGATACGTTGTGGTGCAGGAGGAGCGTAACGTCGGCGCGCTGCTGGCGGGCGGGCCGGCCTCGTGCCTGAGCGCGCGCGTGCACCTTCATGCGCTACCTCTTCCTCGCGCTGCTGCCCAACGACCCCGATCTCGCCTACCGCGTGGAGCTGCGCGCCATGAGGTACGTTGTGGTTAAGGAGGAGCGTAACGCCGGCGCGCTGCTGGCGGTTGGGCCGGCCTCGTGCCTGAGCGCGCGCGTGCACCTCCGTGCGCTACCTCTTCCTCGCGCTGCTGCCCAACGACTACGTTGTGATGCAGGAGCAGCGCCCACCAAAAAAAAAAGCAATGAGAGCAAATAGTTCTTCGCTCACGAGATGTCGTTAGTTAGAACTGAGATGAAGTTATTTGTTACATAACGCCATTTAAATTAACAAGTTGCGTTTTATCATTTTCTAGAGTGTGTAATTATATAAAAAGAATCATCGGTGGTTTTCTCTTTAATATTCTCGCTTATTTTTAACTCTTTTATTATTTACTTTTTGATTTTAGGAGTATCCGTAGTTTAATTTATTAATTTCTAATCTAATGAATATATATAACAAATGTTTTGGAAAGAAGCGTTAACCCTTACATTTTTCTGTCTAATTACGTTCCTCATCATGTAATCTTTCAAATAATTCATCTCATTTCTAAGTGGTGCCGGACTGGTGGCAGATAAAGTCGTCACTTCGTTTTTTTAGGTCGTTCGTTTGTAAGTTGAATTTTATAAATAATTGTGTGTTTATTGTGTACATACGTACGTAGTGAAGCTCCTTTACGATATGCTATTCTTTTTTATTTTACATAATTAAGTTAAATAATAGTATACTCATGCAGTCTCGGTGGAAAAATGTTACAACAAAACGTGACTTTTTTTAAATACCGTACTAATTTTATTATGTACATCGATAAAGCAGTTTGACTTGAATATTTGTCGTGTGCAGGCTGCCGATGGTGGAGGAGGCGTACGCGCTGGACGCGGGCGGCTCGGGCTGTGGTGCGGCGTGCGGCGCGGGCGCCTGGCACACGCTGCAGCATGCCGAGCAGCAGCAGGCCGCGCTCGCCAGCGCTCTACTCGGTACTGCCTTTCTTCTCTCTCTCTCTCGTTCTCTCGTTCCCTCTCTCTCTCTCTTTGTCTCTCTCTCTCTCTCACACACACACATGCTATTTTCACCTTCTTTCTTATTTTTGCCTCGCTTTTGTATTGCATCAGCGATGTTTGGACATGCACGAACAGATGACTTTCTCGCAATAACGCGTAAAATAGTGTACTCCCTGTTGAACAAACTACGTGGCGGCCGTAACAGTATTCTGAACATCTTCGCCGATCGACATGACGGGCATATATTGCGTCACTGGGATGGTGTATTAAAGTGTTTAAACATATTTAAGGTGGATGCGTCGACCGTCCGTCCATACATTTTTTAACCAAAATATACACTAAACACAGACACTCTTTTTTTAAAACTAATCATTTTATCACTTCTCTACAATGAATGTGTACGCCTCTGACCTTTATAGGCAATAACTTACATCATATACCGAGAAAAACAATAGTGAAATCCCGGAAAAATTTGACACTTCTTTAGTAGTGTGCGTGACTTTTGACAAGCAAACGAAACGCGACGTTTAAACATTGGCACGCTAGACGGCATCCAAGTGATCTTAAATAATTCTGATAAATCAATATCTTAAGTTCAATAATTGGTTAATTTCCTTTCCAAACGTTAAAAAACAGTATAAAATAACATAAAACTAATGACCTTAGACACCTATGTTTTTTTGTAAACAATTTTATTACTTATTATCGTTGTGTGGCATACCAAAAGTCGTAGGTAAAGCGACGTTGCCGTCCTTCCTGACAACAAACTGCCGTAGACAGAGAAGTCTACGGTACTAACGTATCCCTGACCTTGAATTGACGAAACAAAAGCGTTGCCAAACTTACGTACGTTCACTTGTTTGACTTGTATAAAATATATTCTGATTTCGGTTGTCACGCGCTATGATTTGCGCGCGGAATTTCTTGTGTATTATACATATTTTGTATGTATGTTTTCATTGATTCGAATTGCAATATTTCTCTAGTATATATTTGAGACTATATTGTAATTTATCGTAGGTATAGTAATTAATTATTTTAAAAACGCAATTATGTTTTCGATAGTATTATTAACAGCAGGCTGGCCCGTGATTTTTCTGAAATATCGTCACAATACTGATTACCTACGTCATACGTGTCAGTGTTTCATATATGAATGTGTTTGAATATGTTTTTGGTCAACAATAAATACAATTATTATAAATCGGTAAACTACCAAAGTAGTCACAAAATTTAACTTGCAAACATTTGCTAAATATGGTTTTGCCGTACAAACACATTATTAGTTTGTTATATTTTGTAGAGCTCAAGTTCACTCGTCACTACGTCACACCTTATAATGCGTTCAGAAATAAATATAATTCAGTTACATAAAATCCTTTTTTCTGTTCCGTGCTTTATTGTTTATAAATAAATAGCTTATTCTAATCTGAGTTATATTTTTCTTATTCGTCGGCCAATTCTACCAAGAATATAAAGATAACATTGAAATAAAAAGATAAGTAAATTTTTGTACATTTTAGTGTTCTAGATCTTGTGTTCCAAACGCAACCCTATTCATATAGGATTGAAGGAAGATTTGTATATATTATTTGTTATGATGACCTGGATGACCGAGCATTTCTCAGTATTTTTTTGGAAATCGTGTGTTTTGGAAGTTATATTTAGATTAAAAATAGATACTGATAAAATATGAAGAATATTTTTTGATCTTACTGACATAATAGAAGAAAACTGAACTGGTTATTAAAATGAAAAATCATGAGTGCAATAAAATTTTCGTATTTTTAAAAAAATACTACAAAAAGGGCTCGAAGTAATAGATTTTCTCACAAAAGAAGGGAACTTGAAAAAAAAGGGAAAAAAGTCAATTCTAAGACAAGACGCGAACCATGGAACTACGATTTCGCGACAGTGCGTTATCCACTTGAGCTATTACGACCATTATTATACGTTTAAAATTTACCTTCTTATATTGTAGCAGTTTTTCATTGCCTGAAAACGGGGATAAAACAAAATTTTATGAAAATCGTTGGAGCCGTTTCCGAGATTCCGATTATATATATACAAGAATTGCTCGTAGGTATAGGATTTATATTTTTGTTTTACTATAAGCTTTTGTTGAATGCTTCGAAATTAGAAATATTATTTTCAAACTTCCTGGTTATTATCACAAAGTAAATCGTGTTATAGATTTGTTGTTATCTCTTGTTTGTGAATTATAGTTTCTTACGTATTCGTTATGAAATGTCTAATTATTGTAATAATTGGTACTGTTACAAATCATCAGTGTTATTAGTTTTGGGTGAATAGGCATGTATAATTATGTTGCTTCAAATA
The DNA here is from genome assembly GCA_036936625.1 of Parnassius smintheus behrii. NCBI lineage: Eukaryota > Metazoa > Arthropoda > Insecta > Lepidoptera > Papilionidae > Parnassius > Parnassius smintheus. The sequence goes on from JAUPFT010000013.1 coordinate 14,264,523, forward strand.
GGTACTTCTGTTTTGATAAAATAATTCAATAGTGTAATGTAATAAAATAAAATTGCGTTATATTGTAATCAATGTTGACATAATTTATTTCCCAAAGTTATA